>LPNX010920126.1:710097-767545 GCA_001517045.1 Pseudotsuga menziesii | reverse complement strand
ATGTTGTTGATGATGATGATGGTGATGATGAAGCTGATGATGACGATGAGGATGAGGATGATGATAATGATGATGAGGATAATGATGATGGCGATGTTGATGATGATTATGAGGAAGGTGATGATGATGATGATGAATTATTTCACTACAAGAGGGATTTATTATTTGTGTATCATATAAAACACCTGTGGGAGCATCAGATGTCGCCATTGAAGGAGCTAAGGTTGCCACTATTGGCATGATACTGGAGACATGATGCATTGGAAAATTCTAGCAGGTCATTAGGGCTATGGAAGAGGTTGCAGTAGGTCACTAGTGGAAATCCCTAGGCATCGTTATGTACCAGATCCCTCTCTCCATCACCAATCAGTGTACAATTAGTAACTAGTTTAATACTAATACTTCTAGTAGTAATAGTATACACACACATTCTATATCATTTGTGTGATACCAATTGATGTATTTTAGATTAATGAACCTACAAACCTTATGTTATATGTGGAGTGTACACCAACTTGAAGAATAGAAGCATTATGATCCCAAGCATTATGTCAAAATTATGTTGGCGCTATTTGGTTTCACATATCACGCACGCGATTTATATGGACATAACGCGCTCGCGTTTTGTGTTTATATAACGTGCACGCGTTTTATAGTGTTAAATCGCGCGCGTGTATTGTCAAATTCAAATTTTTATTCCCTCCAAATGATAAGGCCGAGCCTCCACCCATGCTTTCGTGGAATTCCTATGCCTATGTGTTTGCTTTGTCCTTTGCTTCGGATTAACATGCCTGCGCCTTGGAGTATGATAAACCATGGCAAATTCAGCATTATATCCATATTTTCAATATGCTCGTGTTTAACGGTTCGTCTGATTGTGCTGCACACCTCCATTTTTTATGAGATTTTAGAAACAGATATGGTTTTTTTTGCAGATTCTAAATATGTAAATTTTAACAAGAATACATAATTTTTTCTATTTTTTTCTTATTTATCTTTTGTCATCACTCCTGAACTCAAAAAACACACTGTTAGTGTTTCTCCTATAACATTTTCAATTCTTGATCACTTCAAACAAAAATTGTATGGTGCACAAGTAGAAACTAACCTCTACGTTCTATCAAAACCCCATTTCATGATTTTTGCATTAAGACCTTCAAAGGCTGCACCCACAAAACACGTACCATTTTCGAGGTTTTCTCACTTAGACAATTATAAAAATATTATAAAATTACTAATTTAATTTTCGAAAAATAATGCCGCACTACTGCTATGGGTTCTCTACATGGATGTCAATTTTTGTAGCTTGATTCGATCATTTAGGCCCTCAAAGGCTGCACCCACAAAAACATATACCTTATAATTTCCGTGAAAAATAAAAAGTGCCTGTTAGGAAAAATGAAATTTGACATAGCTATGCAAATTTTCGATACATAAAAGTTATATATTCGGAAAGGTGATTCAATTTCCCACATTTCATGTTTTTTACTCAATGCAAGATATTTTGCATAAGTATCTCAAAAAATCCAAGTAAGTTGAGGTATGCCTGATTTTTCAGGTTTCTATTGCATCTAACGTGCACAAAAAGGTCCCTCAACTTCTTGCACACACCCTCTACCTTTGTTTCTTTTTTCCCAACTTAGTGAAGCTATAAGTTTTTGATGAGTTTAGGCCAAATACACGGCAATTGTGTTTTTTATGAGTTTAGGCCAAATACACCGCAATTGTGTGTACAAGATAATTACCAAGGTGTAGGTAATAAGGCTCAAAATGATACTTTGTGTGGTCATCTCTCCAAAGAAATTTGGTTTTCTAGAGGGTAGCCTTAGATACATGAAGTTGTTGGTTCTTATTAAGAGGGGATACATGTATACTAGCAATATGAAAAATATGTTTACTATGGTGATAACTATTTATCTTTCTAAGAAGTATGAGAAGACTAGTTGGTTGTATGTTAAACATCTCTTTATTTAAGTTAATTTATCATTTCAATGGATAACTAGGGAATGGGTTTTGTGATATGTGTATCATATGTTGTTTGGTTAATCGATTTGCTTCCTCTTTTTTTAAAAATGCTAGAGGTTTCATACAAGATTGTCCTTTGTCACCATACCTTTTTTTGGTTGGTGTTTGAGGGTATTGGTATATCTATACTTGAAGCTATAAGTGATAGGATCTTGTGATGCATTAAGATAGGAATGATGTTATGTTAACCCACCTATTCTTGATAGATGATGCTATCCATTTATCAAATGGTTCATAAGTGGAGGGGAGGAATTTTCAAGAGATACTTCATTATATATAGAAAAGATAAATGCATGGAAATCAATTTTGAAAGTCTGCTATATGCTTCAATGAGTATTCCGAGGGACAAGTTTAAGGATTGGAACATATGTTTCTTTGAGAGATATGGATTTCATTTAGGTTTTAAGTATTTAAAGTTAAATCTCGAACAAAATGATTATATGAAGAGAGATTAGGGTTGGTTGATAAGTAAGATTCTTAGAAGAACCCATTTTGGTATAATGGATGGATTTCTTAAGGGGGTTAGATTAACTAGTTAGTTAAGTATGTGCTAGAAATAACTATTGTATTTGGCATTCTTAGTCCCATATTCCAAAGGAGGTGTGGAAAAGATCATGATAACATGTGCTAGTTTTTTGCGGCAATGTAAGGATGGTAAGGTGGGTATCCATTGGAATAGTTAGCAATATATTGCTAATCCCAAGGGGAAGGTGGTTGGTGTTGAAATATTGTAACTTCGAAGAATATTCTATATGTATCTTTTGTGGTCCCTGATGGTCCTACCGAGAGAACCACTTGTATCCCAGTGTGGTTACTTGAGCCTACATGTGTAACTCGAGCCTACATGACTAACTCGAGCCTACATGTTGGATGAGTTAATTCAAGTGAACGGATGAATATAAATAGAGGCGTGGTGCTCCTCATTTGAGACACACACACTCTCACTTGTGTAGTGCATTAGTGGAGAAGAGAAGTAGTTGGAGAAGGAGGAGGATCAGGCTTTGATCTCCTTGTTGGTTTTATCTTTTATCTTTTGGGCATGTATATTGAGGAAGCTTTTGCTGGGTTTTTCCCTTTAGCGTTTTCCCACGATAAATCTTTGTGTTCTCCTTTTGTATGGTTGTGCTTGTCTATCTTTCAGTGATCCTGTTTATATGCTTTTGTTATGAAATCGAAATGAAATACTAATGATCTAGCTTAGCATATGAAAATTTAACAGTTGGGGATCTAAAAAATCAGGTATTCGAAAAATACCTAGCCACTAAGTCTATGGAACTTAATCACAAAGGTTAATCTATGGAAAAGTATTTGGCTTGGAAGGTTGGGGACTTCACTTTAATTAGGACTAGAATGGATACAATCATGGGATATGAGAGCGATATATTTATTCCTTAAGGCTTGAACAATTCTTACATGATTTAGTTTTCATTTATTTAAATCAAATGGTTGATCAAGAGGGTGGAAAACAACACAATGATTGTTTCTTAGAGGGCATTTTGTAATTGTTTGAGATTATTTCTTGGTTGAACTTAAAAGAGGCCATATGAGACTTCAAGGGAGGATTCAAATAGTATTGTGTAATCTCAAAACAAAGCTACAAGGATCTATTCAATTAGAATGCCTTATAAAGTTATGATTGTTGTAGATAATCAAGAAGTATGATGGTGGTGATAAACAATTTGGAAACTCAAAATTCCAAATAAAAATAAGATCTTTATGTGGTTGGCATTGAACAATAAATCACCACTCAAAGATGTTAGTGAATGATTTAAAATGAGAAATATTAAAAAAAAAAACTAGATTGACTCAATGCTTAAATAATTGACTATATATGTAGGAATTATAAAAACAATTCTCACCAAATATTGATTACCAAATATTATACATGAAACGATGTTAGTGAATGATTTAAAATGAGAAATATTAACAAAAAAAACTAGATTGACTCAATGCTTAAATAATTGACTATATGTGTAGGAATTATAAAAACAATTCTCACCAAATATTGATTACCAAATGTTATACATGAAACGAATTTGGAACTGGAAAATATTAACAAACGAATTTGTTTTAAAAAAAATTAACGAGAAATTAAAGACGAGAAATCAAATAAAATAAAAGTTAATGAAAATGACTACTCGATTCTAAGTCAAAAACCAATTAGCTTATGATAAACAACACTTCTTAAATTATAAATGAGATCTGCATGTCAAATGCCGATTACCAAATGCTATACATGAAAGGAATTTGTAACAGAAAAAATTTTAACAAACGAATTTGCCAGAAAAAAATATTAGAAAGGAGGTAAAGACGAAACTAAACGTATTATATAAATCGTGTATCGTGATCCCGTGACATTCATTTGCTTTTAGGGTTAGGTTTTGCAAGTTCATATGGCAAAACGTGAGTCGCGTGTAACTTTTTCAAGAAGCTTGCGTGGAGCTACAGAGTCCTCGCCACAAATAAAATCACCGTAGCCTCGCGGAACCGAAGGGAATATCGAAAGAGGAAGAATAATGAGCTGCGAGCGGGAGAAACAGCGGAGAGTTTCAATCATTCATCGTAGGTATGCGAGTCTAGATGGAGATCAACTCGGACATCGTCATGTGGTTGCAGTTACAAGCCCAGCTGATCAGGAATTGCCTGCTGCCAAACTGGAGGAGCAGCAGTTGAGGAAATCTGTTTGGGATTGTGAGAGTAGTCTGTATGATTCCTTTGAGTTGTATGCGTTTTATCGCCATCTAAATCGTGCCATAGCCACAGCATCCACGCCGTCCTCTCTCATCACCAGTAATCAGTTAACCAGTGGAATTCGAAGTTGGTCGATGCCACACTACGACTCCACTACAAAATGGCAATACTCCTCAGTACTAAATGTGGATAAAGAAGAAATTAAGGTCCAGGAGGAGAAATTAAGCCCCCAGATTGTTGAAGGGAATACTGATGAAATTAGCATTTACGGTCGCCATCAAACCGTTGCAGAGAGCGAGGTTGAGCGTGAGCATCAACTGGACAAGCGACAGATTCAAAAAACGCAGAAGAAAAGAATGGGATTTCGCCACTCTGTTCAAAGGCTGTTTGCGAGACTATTCCACAAAAAGACCAGAAGCTGCGCCAAGCCGAAAAATACGATGGAAACTGAAGCAGGTGATCAGTATTGTTAGAGTCTATCCAGAGAAAGAAACAGAGAGATATAATCAGCATTCTCGGGGCTTTTTGATTCACCAGGTCACATCATCATCCAGGAAAGGTCAGGAAGTCCGATCTGCAGAGAACCAGTTGCATATTCATTAATGTTAAGTGGTTTTGATTAATTGCTTTGTTTAATCTTTTTCAAATAATAACTAGCCACTTCCCAGGAAGTTACTTATCAAGTGCCAATGAAATGAATTTTACATGGAAATACTGGGCAATTAAAATCTTGTCTAAATTGTTGAAATCTTAGTTGTGGTGAAATCTAGTTATGGGTTGTATTTGTATTTGGAAGCAAACTTTTTTGTTAAAATGGTTGATATTTTAGTTTTAGATTGTTGATAATGGTTGAAATTTTAGTTTTAGGTTGTTGAAATTGTATAATTAAAATGAATAAAAAAATAATATAAATCATCTAGTTTAATTAAAATTACAATACTAAAAATAAAAAATACAATTTTAAATAAGCTAATCCCTGGACCATTTTCACTTAGCCCACTCCATTAAAAACATGTAAAAATACAAATCCTCTTTAAAAACAAATCGTCAAGCACATGCATATCGTTTTAGCTCAATCTTATTATATGACCCCGTATATTATTGATACCACTCCGATTCACGATGCTTTAACTCGTTGTAATTTTATTATTTTTGAAAAAGGCGATTTACAATTACACCACCCCAAGCAGCAGCGTTTAATGCTCTGCCTGTGGAGTCGATACTGTGCCCTTATTTTCACCGTGTCCAGCAGGCTGTTCCGTTTTTTCCAACTTAAATGCTGTGTCGCTGTTGTTGCATCATGGCACCTTTCTTCGCATTAAATGCGATGCAGGAAGCGATATGGATTTAACCCAGGAATTTGGAGCTTTAAATGTTGTGCTAAGCGCGTTATTTATTCATAGTTTTTTTACTAAATATATCGAGTTCCTCATGTTAAGAAAAGAATCAAGCGATCTCCTCATATTTAGAAGGAATCAAGGTTTTTTCTTTTAAATTTAGGTTACATAACGTTATATAGTTATTTTTTCTTTAGAAACGATAGATTTTAAATAAATCAAATAAAGCTAATCCCAACCAAGCTCTTCGGCAATCAAGATCAATTTAAAATCTTAAAACAAAAACCTTTATGTAAATATATACATTCACTAGCCTATCTTATAATATTTATCATTTTCTTATTTTTAATTTTAATAATAAGTGAATATAATATGTCATGTTTTATATCATATTTATTATTCTCTACTAAAAAATGACATTGATGTTTGATTCACGATTGAAAGCATGTGACCAATAAATGATCTGGATCGCACAGGAGATATGCTAAGTGATTAAAAGGTTGGATCCCATAATTGCCACCCATGCTTTAAATTTAAAAATGCATACCATACCGATGCAACATTTTTATTGAATATAATATGTCACATTGTAAGGTAGATCAACGCGCTACAACATTTATAACTTTGGTGTTAAATTTAAAAAACTGCTATATAAATCAGGAACTCTAAATTTAGAAAACTGACATTTGAATTCCACGTACGATTATTGGAATGTTCCAATAGTTGGATCCCACGGGAGATGTTAAGGAAGTCGCTGAGAAAATCATGACCCGCCATAATAATAAATTCCACCAATGAATCCGTCCGCGTGAACTGCACATCAAATAGTCGATCTATTATAATAATTTTCATTTAAACTAATTCTCCGCCATGGAAGATGCGGAGTCCAACCAACTGTTGTGGATTTGTTACGAATTCTGAATTTTGATCATCTTTTCTCACCCTCTCGGATTTTTGCCGTTTCTTTCTAAACATTGATTATTATTATATAATATATATACCATTGATACAAAAAGTCGTAGTGCCTACGTCACGCGATTGCGAATCTATCGCCATAATAGCTGTCTGCCGTTCATGGAAAGTCAGTCTGCGTCAGTTTAGGGTGGTCAACCACAATTCTCAACGATCCCAAATATGGCTTGAAAATGCGGCAAACACGTTGAGCATGCGTGTGGTATAGACTCTAGACTCTAACTTCTATTTTTGTTTTTGGTTTAAATCAAATCGATGCAAAGTCATACGAATACTAAAGGAGCATATGGGTCGTTGTTCGAACTTCGAAGCCTCCTGGAAACCAAAGTACCGAAAGGTTACTCGTGAGTCGTACCTCAAGCCAAGGGCAGAGGATATTCTTTCCAAAATTCTTCAATGTTAAAAGACAGTTACAATGAATGAGGCAAAATGAGTGGTAAAATTTAGTTAACCATCGGAGTTTTCGCTTTTCTCCACGCAAGTGCGGGAGAAGCGGACGACCCTCCCGCGGAAGCAAGAATTTCGATGGTTAAATAAGTTTCGTCAATAATATATACTAATGTTAAATACACAATTGAAAGTAAAAAAATCCTTGATCAGGAGTGTTCAGTTGTACCTACAAAATTGAATGTGAAAAGAACCTTTGGGCCCCTCAAAGAGATAGCGAAGGTAGGTAAGGTTGAGATCAGATAAGTGCCTTAGCTGGAAATAATTTGTTATCTTTCCTCGATGGTTTAAGTGGGTATAATCAGAGCCAAATTCACCCGCCCCACCAACCCGATAAGTAAAGTGGCTTTTGGTCAAGAAAAAGGCGACCAAACACCATCCCATTTATTGACAGCTGTAACTGAACTTCCGAGACAGAGACATGGCTGGCTAGCTAGCCGGATGGGACTTTTAGCCGAAGACTTGTTTGTTGTAGCATACTTCTTCGGGGATGTGAGGAATCCTGTGTTTCGTATACGTAAGCCTCGTCCCGGCGTCTGGGGTCCATCCTTCTCTCGGCCATTGATGGGGACCTACCTTCTATCTCTTCCAGTGATGGGAGGTTGATCATTGTATTTTCTCTTCCAGTGATCGGATCATGGGAGGTTGATCATTGTATTTTTTGGTATTTTTTAAAGAATTTAATCATAAATTTTTATTTTATGTGGTTAAAATTGTATATTTTATTCCCTGTCAAGACAAGGTGACAAGCCAGTGATATATTTTGTCATGAAAATACAAAATGTATTGACATGCTTTAGTTGGATTTTTAAATATTTTTCTTTTACAATGTTTTATATGATTTTAATATTAAGCTTAATATTTTGAAAAATGAAAATAATTTTAACCAATTTTTAAATATAATATTTTTATTCTTTTAATTGGCCTAGTACAACTTAGATGGGACATAAATTCATGCATTCAGTGGTCACATTTATTCAAACTTAAAAAAAAATAACTTTTAAATTAAAATTCCATAATGTCACCACGTTTACATGGTGGTACATGGTTTTGTTGCCTCAAGGAAGAAAGGTCCATCACCAGTATAAATTAAGGGCACAAACCCTTCTAGAAAGGTCCATCACATAGTGACTTAAATCCAAAGGCCTTGACTTGAAAACTCTTCTCATGCACATGTGTGAATCCATATCCAGCCTATACTCCACTTCTAGCCTGAGTGTAGGCTTGACTAGGCTCAGCCGCATTGCCACTATCTACATTACTTGGTATTTGAGGGCTTATGCTTTTGCACTTAGCATTCAAGCTTGACTTTGTTGCTTGTGCTAGCGCTATACTAGAAGAATGAATACGACTTAAATCTCAGCATTGCTCTTTCAAGGGTGTTTAAATATTATGTAACATTCTGGTTTTAATAAGGATCACATGAATAAAAAACATATACCCATTACATGGACATAATGAAAAAAAAATAGTTTATAACTTCACTCGAGAGGATTGTTGATGTTAACAATTATAAATTTCGAATATATGGTTTAACAAAATTAGGATTGAATAATCAATTTCTCATAAAGGTTTTGTTGTGCCTATAAATTCTCCAGATGAATACGGTAAAGCAACGCTCCATCAAGCTATTGAAACTCATTATGTGTGATGCATAGATTTGTTACTTCGAAAGCAAGCTCGAACACCATCACCAAAGGATCTTTTAGAGTAGATGCGGAGTATGAATTATGTTTTAGAGTTGTCTTTACCTTATCGATGGCCCTATTTTCCTGTGAAACCATAGATTTTTTAAAATTGGAGCATTGTGATTCAGAAAGGGTGATCACATTTGGGGAATTGGGAGGTTTGTTTTCCAGTTTTGTGTCATCTCATCTGTTCTTTAACGAAATTATGAGGTTAAGGTGAAAGCAGAGATCAGTTTTATGGCAGCAAAGAGGGCGTCATTTGAGACCGTGAGGCCAATTTCACACGGACTGGAAAGCAAGGGCAGTTGTCACTCAAGTATGAAATTTCTCCTAACGTCGCCTTACATTGCATAAGGTTATCTATAATAATGGAAAAAAAGATTATTTTCTTTCAATTACTCCTGTATCTATGTGTGGAACCTTTTCTTTTAATGTTATTTCTACAAATTTTACAGGATGTAGCTGCATTGGTTCTTATATAGAGGCTCAGAGTAGTAGTAATAATAATAATGATCCAGATCACGAAAGCACACACAACATAACTAATTCTAAAAATCGACAGTGGGAACTCTTGCTCCTTGTGATGGAACTCCTGCCTTATTTGTGATCTTATTTGATTCCCTCTAACATTGAAATTCTTTTTCAAAATATTGAACCACCATGTTTGCCTCCGTGGTATTCATCTTGCTACTTCTAGACTTGACTCGGTCTTTGAAGTTGTCATGGTCCATGAACACCAAATTTCTCTTGACTCTTCTTGAATAGATGGGTGATCTTTTAACACAAGATAGAACAAATTGGAGAGCAGGGATGATATTCCAGGTCTCATCCTTCCCTGAACCTCCAATGTTTTATATTGTATTCCACTGCTTACCATCCTCTTAAACATCAAACAGATCTAGTTTGTGGGTTTCTACTAGCTTGGGTGATGCTACAAACATCCTTAGCTGCATATGATCACCGATAAGAATGAGATGCTTTATGTTGGTGTTATCCACTAAGTTGCTCTTAGGGGATTTTTCAAGTGAGCAACCAAGGATCGGAACAAATCAATTTTTCTTACTCGGTGCTTGGAAGTTCCATGGTTTCATTAGGGCCAATTGTGGTCTCTTTTTATGCATGTTCACACCCCCTTGGGGGAATTGTAATAAATGACATAAAATTATGGGTTCTTATGTAAAAGGCTTGGAATTCTTGGGACTTGGTCATCAAAGTCATCATCCTTGAGTGTTTTTCCCCTCGTTAGTTATCTAACGCTTTTTTAAACAACACATAATTTTCAAGTTTTTCACTCAAAATGCTCCAAAGCCGGGATGGTGAAGTTGGTGATTATGCATTGGAAGGGTTATTAAAGCCTAGGGTCTATGTATTATACCATTCTAGTCATATTCCCAAAGTTTTGTGGACATGCGCTAAGTCTTTCCTAGGATTTTTTTAATTTTTTGTTTTTTAATAAAATCATCGATAAGGTGTATTTTAATTGTAATTTTTCAAAAGGTCATAAAATTGGGCCTATGGAACTAATTTTTTCATGGGGATGCTCATTTTTAGACCCAAGTCCCCCACTTAACCCTTAAACCCACTATTTGAGAGTCAAACTAGTAATTTTCAATTATTAATTTTGATTTTCTCTCCAAAATGACACAAAGGGTCAAATAAAGGGAAACTGTGGAGAAAAAACACATCCCTAAATCTATGGGAACTTGTCCTAGACATGTTCTGGGTTAACTAAGGATGATGTTGGGGGTAATTAGGGACCAAATCAAGATCAAATCGCTTGATTCCAATCAAATCCATGAGGGGGCGAATTTTTCCTTAGAGGGGCACATTTATCCATGGAAAACTCACCTCATGTTGTATACGTGTCATAGAAAGAGGGGGAGGGGAAGGGGGCTGACCTACCTTATGAGAGGTGCTCTCCTACCACCTCTAGTTCACTCTAGTTCACCCCCAATCATCTCAAAAATCTCCAACACTTGGAAAAATCGTTCCCCTTGGGGTTTGCTCTCATTTTTCCTATTTAACTGAGGCTTTCTTCCTCATTTGAAAGGATGCATTAAGCCTATGCCCGTTGTACTTCTGTTGTTGCGTATTTGTTTAATGAAATTGAAGGCTTTTGAGGCTCATGTGTGGCATTGTCTCATGGTTATGTAATTGGATGATTTTTGAGGTGATACTTAGCTAAAGTAAGCTTTATTTTTTCTCAAGTTTGGTAGTATTGATCTATCTTACTTTTGAATGAGTATTTGCAATTGTCAATTTTCTCATTTATTTTTAATTTGTAGAATATTCAAGAGTAATAGATTTTATTCGGTTGTACTAATATTATCGTTGCTTTCTATTATGAAATGTACTAGATTAACCATGCTTGTTTGAAGGATTGTGTAGTTTTTGCAAGTTTCTTTAGGTGAAATGGATTTTGGAGCTCGGTTGCATCCATCTCCTTTCCACTATATTCTATCAGCTGCATCTAATGTGTTTTGTTTCACATATTATCTCTTCACTCTTAAAAAAAAAAATCTTGGTTACTGTTTCTTAATGCTTGACAAAGTTTAGATATATAAAGCCTGATATTAAAATCTGAATTTTTTATGCATATATATTTGATCTAGAATTTCCTTAAAAGTATCATCTTAAACTAGATCTAGATTAATACTTTAAGAGCTTGTTTTCATAAAAAAAATTCACAAATTTTCAAGTACTTGAGTAGTATAAATTTTTGTACTTTTATTTGATTAATCCATGAGATTATAAAATAAATTGCTCGCTGGTTTTTAGCAGGTATGAGAAAAAGGAGAAGGAACCGTTCTCGAAAATCAATTTTTTCACCATCTAGGGCACCCGAAATCATTCATTCTCCCCCCCTTTTCATTCGTCTTCTCTTCCAAAGAGTGTGTAAGCCTTTTGATCCATTTTCAAGGGTAAAAGGGAATTTTATTTTCTTATTTCATCAATTTGTAAAGTTTAATAATGAAGAAAGCAAGTGGGATACACAACGCTTACACTCCATCCCCCCTAGGGGATTCACAGTGTCCTTTATGGTTTTTTTTTCTAACCAACACATGCAAAAAATCATCTTCTAGAAAGGATGGATAGGTTAATTATTATTTTTTGATTTCATCTTATAATAAAGCAATAATTTTATACCCTACTCGTTTCCATGAAGTATGCTCTTGCCACCAACCAAAGGTTTTGTCGATTATTGGTGGGTGATCAAAAAGTGACACATAGTTTGTGGTCTCAATTTGTCTTTAGTTTACTTGCTTTTACAAAATATTTGATTTCTTTAATTGGAATTAAAACTTTGTCGTAAACCTCGTGTATGTTCTTTCCCTCTATGGGATTTTCCTAGTCGTTGGGGAATCAAAAGTGATTTGCGACATTTTCTAATTTGTACACATTAAAATCAATAAAATCAACAATCCATTAATAAAATATTATGAAAATCCATTAATAAAATCAACTCCCAAAAAATATTACGAAAATCTTGTGTAGCGACATTTGATAATCGTTGGAAAATTCTTCAAAGGAAGTGAGAACCAATGAATAGTGACCTCTAGATATGATCAGGCTACACTCTTGTTGGTGTAGTGTTGGAAACCTATCAGAGACTCTAATTTATCCCACATTTTTGAGTGAAGAACCACCTTCGTCATATTTTGGACATATTATCAGTACTTTACAGTACATCGAGAATCCCCTTCCCATAATTGTTACACACATTTCTCGTCATCATCATATAATGAGACCCAAATATCAGTATTTGCCTCAAATACTCAAGTTGTGAAGTTGAAAATGGGTCAGGATCAGTTATTTCATACCTTTGGCCGCCACCGTACTTTCCTTGTGGTCAATGTGCTACCCCTATCAAAACACCTTTTTTTCTAGAGCAATAAGCGATGCCACCGCCACTTACCTTCATACAATGAGTGGTGATCCCTCGGTAACACTCTATCTCTGTAGACAAAGAGCGGTGATCGAGTTCTAAAGGTAAAAAAATAAGCTTCGAGAGGCTTCTTGAAGCTTGGCTTTATGGAAGCCTCATCCTTAGTGTTCTGGACAACCTCGGATTGAGATCCATCCTTATAGAATCCTCTTTCCACCTCACCCATGAGATGCTCAACCTACTCTATCCTCCCATGGCTATAAATACTGGCTCACCCCCATGGGTAAGAAGGAGAAGATTATGTTACAACATCAAAACTATGGACAAATCTAGCCAATACTGTGTGAGAATTTAGTAGACAAGTTTGAAACTTTGAAGGCAATTTTTACTTGAGAAGGAACTTCTCAACACTAAGGCTTTGGTTGTAATTTCTCTCTCTATTTTTATGCAAATAAAGGTGCATTTCCCATGAATTTTATTGTGTATGAATCACTATTTTCATTATTGAACTCCGTAGTCCTCAGCATAAGATCATAGATTGAACTTAATAATTTAATATTGTGTGTTCTTTGTTGTGTGTTTTCTGCAGGATAATATCTGGAGATCGAACACTCCAAAGGCCATCCTATTACAATTTGTGAGAGGTAAAATAGTTCATTCCATACATCTATTTGATCTTAGGGAAAGAACTTTTAATTTTTGTGACTCCTTTGTTCTAGCTTAAGTGTTTTCAGGCTAGGGAAATAGCTTCTGCCCGCAGAAGGTGAGTATTTCCGGTAGCAAAATTGGTGAATCCACTAAGGAGAATATTACAACTTCTGGTTATTCTTGGTTCTTTCCTTGCTTTGAACTACAATTTCTTGATAGATCAGATATACTAGTTAATTAACTAGATTTGATTTGAAATTGATTAGATCTGCTTATATATGTCCTTCTCTACCTTTTATGCTTCATTTCCTTGCTGATAATTGTCATTTGATGCTAGTTATTGAACACTAACATATTATTTTTTCTCCTTGTGTCTTATTTTGAAATCTGTAAGAACCACCGCACCTGGGCAGTTTTCTAAGAGCGACCATTGCACCTTCTTCAGAGGCAATAGGCGGTGCCATCACATTAATCCAGTGGACAGAGAGCATTGCCGCCACTCTATTCATGTTGGAAAAGCACAGTGTTGTATCAATAGCGCTCTGTACTATGATACAAATCAGCGGTGCCAAGTAGGGTTTCAATACCAACTTGATTTTAAAACTTGCCATTTGTATTTTGGTTTTCTGAAGTTTGTTTGACTTGAATACTGATAGTTTCATCTGTAAATCGAAATATGGAAATTGTGTTACGCTTAATTGGCTTAGACCTTCAAGAACTAGTTTGATTGGCTTGTGAACTTCTTGTCATTTGATCTTTAGTTGAAGAAGAACTTTGAAAATAAAATGTGTATTCATATCTATGAACGTTTCTTAGCCAACTAGAAAGAAAGTAGTGTTACTTTTATTTTCATCATAGTTTAATTTAAGATTGTTTTCATTTTTTATTTTGAAAAATTGAGAGAAAAGTTATAGGTTTTAATCATAGGTATGAACTATTAAGAACTTTATTAGTCTTATAGACTACCAAGTGTTTACATTTTTTTTGCTTTTTAGATATTCTTCCTCTCAAACAAAAAGAAAGTGTGTTGTTTGCATCTTGTTTTCATTTTGAAGAAGTTTGAAAAAATATGGCGTTTTAAGTAGTCATAATAGTCTTTCTTTTAAAAAGAGATCTTGTCATTTTCCTTTTCAAAATGTTTGTTTTTAAATTCATGATATGCTTTTAATAGGTTTGAAAATATAGTTCCATATTTGTTTTCTTAGGATTTATTCATTTTGTATAAGTAGGAACCAAAACCTCTATCTCTTCCTTAAGTAGGGAATTTTGCGAAAAGTGAAAGCAAAAGGGTTTGCATAACCATTTTTCATGGTTTTACTTTTCAGTACTCACCTCATGCATTCACCTAATCATGAAAGATAAAATCAAGTGCTAGTCTTAGGTTAAAATTTGTAGAAAGGTTTGATAGGTTAGAGATGTGTTTCGACGTCTTTAAACATAGGAGTTGTCATTATTTTATTGCACTGCATCTCAGGGATCGTGAGGTTCTTCCACATATTGCTGGTATATAAAACAATCTTTCATGTACCCTTGAGGTATATAGAAAGGTACTTCACATACTCAGTGGTGTATCAGAAGGCCCCTTTCGAACAATTGTGCATTAGACAACACTACTATAGAGTGGAGCTCCCACATACCTTGTGTATATCAGGAGACACTTTTAGGGATCCTGAGACCATCTGAGCATAGCGCTTTGACCTTCCTATCACTGAATTACACCGAGAACAACACTTGGGGATATTGCTACGCACGTGTCATCTAGGTATTCGGGTATTCGGGCAAGGGTATGGTCCCAATCCTCCTTGTCATGTTTTACTATTGGACCCTGCGGTATATCACAAGTTGTGGTGGTTTGACAATCCTGTGAAGATCTTGAATTTTTTACCACTCCTATCAAAAGTTATAATTGTTGCTTTAGCTTGAGTAGCATTTGATTTTCCTGATTAGATAGATATTTTACTTCTGAGATCAGTTTCAATTTTACAAATTGGCTTATTTCTCATGGATAAGGTCCTGTCGGTTAGAAGGGTTATCACCGTAAAATCCTTTAAATCCTCCAACTAAACCTCCCATGGAAAAAGACGTGGAGATAAATTCTAAGGCAGGTAGTGCTTCTATGCCTGAATTGGAGGGAGTTCTAGTTGAGGAGGAAGGAGGTGAATTCTATCCTCCTACCAATGCTCCCATAATGGACTTAGCGGTACCACCATTACTAGAGTAACCCTTCTCTTAGAATGCATCCTTTGTTGTTCCAACTCCTTCTGGAACTAGGATCAATCAATTTCAACCTGATGAAATGATATCTCCTATATTTGGACCTAATGCTCCATTTTGGGAAACTGCCCTTGGTCAATCTATCTCTTAGTTTGGTTCTAATAGTGTCGTAAATGTGTCAGCTATGGAGTTAAATCCAAACTCTAGAAGACCCTTTCCCTACCTTTTTCCTAGTCACCTTTTAGGTAGGTCATTAAATATTCCTTCCAGTGTTGTTCCAGCAAATGATCCATTTGCGCCAATGGTGGCTAGAATTACAACTACTGCAAGAGTGCCACGGTCAACTCAGAATCCTTTGTCAAATTCTCAGATGGGAGGAACTTCTATGCCTCCCAAACTTTGTTAAATGTTGGGAGTCAGTTTGTACCTCCTAAATCCAAAAAAACTATAGGATCGTATGTCCTTGTCTTACATAATATTCCATAGCCTCCCCCTCCAGCTGTTGGACCTAGTGTTCATGCTAGTCTTGTTCCTATTGGTCCCGATTCGTAGCCTCCTACATCATCTTGGGTCCCTCCTATAGGAGTTACCAATCAGTGATATTAACCTACTTATGGACCTCAAGCTGGACCTAACCAAGTACAACCACCATTTATGGGTCAAAATGCTCCCAAGTATCAACAATTTACTGGGTTTTACGACCAACCTCAATAGAATTTTGGTTCAATTGGGGTAGCTTTACCTTATCAATATTACAATTACCCACAACCCAACCAACAACTTCCGTTTTTGGCTACCTTGTATTTTCCTGAATTTTCCAAGTTGATAAATGATCCCATTCAACATGACCCTTTTTGGCCTACCATTTCGGTCAAACTACCATCATAAATTCCAAAGTTTGATGGAAAACAAGGAGATCCCAAAAACCATGTGATGACTATCCATTTGTTGTGTTCATCTAACTCCCTAATGGATGATTCAATCCGATTGAGACTCTTCCTAAGGACATTGGCCGATACGACTGCAAAATAGTATATCAAACTTCCAAAACACTTGTTTGTGGATTTTAATTCCTTGGAAATAATGTTTCTTACTCATTTCCAGTTACCTATCCGATATGAAACTAGTACAGACCTTTTGACCTCTCTTCAAAAAAATACGTCTACTCACATATCAGATCATATCCATGAGTGGAGGAGACATCGAAGATTAATCAAAGATCTTATTCCAGATCAAATTTTGGTTGAATGGTTCACCAAATCCTTGTTTCCTCCTATTGTTCAAGATGTGGCTATGGTAAGTGATGTCATAGAAGAGTGGACTATTAGTCAGGCTCAATATTTGGACTTAATTTATTCTCAGTCTGAAACTTTATATGATTTTAATCCTAATGCTCCTCGTCCCAGCGTCGATCCTGCTAAGCCACCCATGGGGACTCTTGTTGATGGTATTGTTGGTTCAATCCAAATTCCATCCAAAACCAATCTAGGAAAGGCACAAAGTAATTCAACTACAAATTATTCCACTAATATGGTTTACGCTGAAGTGAATGCCATCCAGTCGTCGCAAACACCCAACAATAAAAATAAATGTAAAGGTAAAAATAAGAAACCTAGAAACTAGAAGGAGAATGCCAAAATTACAACTCGAGAGAATGATACCAAACCTAAATGGAAGGCTAAGTATCCTTGTTTGTTGTGTGGATATGACCAATTCACGAAGGAGTTTCCTCTTCGTGAAGAGATCAATAAAGTTTTGAAAAGTAACCCCACGCAAGTAGTGTTAATCGACCCTTTTCTGTCCCATCAACAATTGATCGACCATACATAGTTGCATGGTCTCTCATCCTCTACTGAAGACATTCAGATGATGTATGCCGAGACTATTGTCCTGACTACTAGAAGTCAGACATATGATAAAACATCCGAGAAGAAAGATGAGGGTGATTCTCCCGATAAGACTCCTCCCATCAACTCTTCTCCTCCACCTCCTTCTAATGGCCCTCTCACTATTGAAAAACCTAGTTTTGACACAATCTTGCATCCTCCTAAGAATATAATTTGTTAAAAAGTTTTTAATCCTAGTGCTCGAGGTGCTCAATTTTACAATGTTGTTGAAGATTTATCCCAAGCACCTTGTGCTATGTCCACATTGGAGGTACTCCAAAGTTTTCTTGCACAATAGAAGAATTTTTTATCATCCCTAGGGGCCTTCGAACCTGAGAATTCAACCATGACCACTTTTAATGTGGATAATTATAAATCGAGGCTATCCCATCAATTCGCTTTTCAAATTGCGACTAGAGTGGTGGGTAGAAAAGTCCATCGGACTGTATTGGACAAAGGAGCTTCCACCTCAGTCTTATCGATGTATTTCTGGAGAGACATTGGTTCTCTTGAGGTTAGTAAGTCACCAACCACCTTAAAAGCTTTCGATAGATGATGTTTTCAACCTGATGGTTTGCTACCGGTGTTATCCATCGATATGGGGGGAAAACTTGTTTCTATTCAGGTAGAAGTGGTCGATGCTCCTTTAGATTACAATTTGTTATTACGAAGGAATTGGTTCTATGGCATGAGAGTCATTTCCTCGTCAGTTTTTCACATACTCCAATTCCCACATCAAGGTAAAATTGTGACCATAGATCAACTTGATTATTGTTCGCCTGATATTACTACTACCATGACAAATAATGCTCCAATGTTAGGGTAGTCACCTCCTCCCTATCAATATGTAGGGGTTGGTATTTTGAAATATTCCTCCCACGGGAGGTTCACTCAGTGAACTTGTTATATAGCATTCATGTTCACAAGATATTAAAGAATATCCCTAATTTCACTAAATATTGGAAAATACTTCCTAAAATTGTATTGTTCAACCCCCCTCACAATATACCTTTCCAAATAAGAAAACCCCTAGTTTCACTAGATATTGTAGGTATTAATATTATCAACCCATTTTTAACACCCCCTTTATATCATATTGTAAAGTTGTAACAACAAGATTCCTAACATATCTTAGTATAAGAAAACAAGATGATAAATAAAATATAGTATAATGTTAGTAATGATCCCAACAGGATTGCAAGGGAGACTGATTCATTTGTAGCGTTGGATGGTGGAAGACCCAAGGAAATAGTAATGGGGAAGGAAAAACACGTAAAAGGAAACCCAGTCAAGATATCAATGTAATAAATAATGTAAAATACTGATAGTCCAATAGTCAATGCAATGCTTAAAAAAGATGAGAATTGCGCATGTTTCACACCAAAACCTGCTAATCTACCACTTTTATATCATGTAACTACAATTATAGCCATGAAGAGCTCATTTTTTCTATAATCTTAATAAATTAAACTCCATAAAATATTTTTAATAATCTTAATAAATGTTTCCTATTCTTTTTTTTTAAAATCTATTTGTATGCATTTTTTAATACATGCATAGTAAAATATGGTAAAATAACACCCTTTTTGTTTAGATAAATTATGTGCAGATATCTTCTTATGATTAAAGTATTTCAAGTTTAGTGAACACAGATTCTTCCACAACAAATGAATCTCATTTCTATCTCTATACAAGATCAAAATTAGTCAAAAATTAGAGCAGATTCTATTCATTTCCAATTTAAATTCTTAAAATAAATTAAATGACACTCCCATATAAATTTAACATTGGTTGTCCAAGAGGTTATTGATTTTTTTTGGGTTGATAAATATTCTATTTTAGAATATTTGTAATTTTATTTAATTAGGATGAGGTTTGTGTATGAAACTAAGACAAAAATACTCATTTTTTTTTATGTATATGATCCATGATATAATCAAATTCTTTGGTTTTTTTAAGATGGATTTATGGGGTTAGATTTAAATTGGAATTAAGATTTCAATCAATAATATTATAATATGATTAACATAATGATATGAATATTTTCATTGAAAAACTATTTAACAAAAAAGTTCATAAGCATAACGATAATATTATAGAAAAATTATTTGAAATTAAATATTGTAGTATAAAATGTTTTCATATATATATAATTTTAAAGATATATAATAACAATAATAATATTTAATTTAAAAGCTATATAATAAAATTAATAATATATAATTTAAAATCTATACAATAAAATTAATAAAAAACTTACCAACATAATTATAATATTATAAAAATATTATTTTAAATTAAATATTTTAATATACAAAATTTTTATGTGAGACTAAAATGCCATTTTTCTTCTAGTGCAGGGACAAGAGGTATTCAACATGTCTCTCTAGGTGGCCTGCAAATATATGAATAATTACACACACACACACACACACACATAAATATCCCTCGGTTTCAATGTTATTCCTCGACCCACCCAAATAAAATAACTCCCAATATTATATCACTATGTCAAATTAAAAAAACCCATTGACCCCTTAATACGAGGAAATATATTTTTGAGAATTTTAGGAGTATTCAACCCTTTAATATGAATGGATGCGATATAATATTTCCTTGCTAGTGAACCACTCATGATTCATCCCTCATGGGAGTCTTCCCATCTACTTCTGCCCCTTCTAGTACGGAAATTTACATGGAAAACATGATATCATCCACGACCTAGGGCATGTCTAAAGGGAAAAATATTGTTGAATTGCTTTCTCTGAGTCCACACAAAGCCCTATATGATGTTATTCAATTTTGTTTCTTATGCTTACGTAGATGATCATCATTTGGTAGCATAATATCCTTACCATATGCCCTATTGTCTAGATCCCCCTCTACTGACTTTAGATGATTTCTCATAGAATTTTCCATCGGATGAGCCTATTATGGAGGTTATGAATCTAGACGAATCCTTATGGGAAGACTCTCATCATCGATCTTTGTTTCTTCATAATGCCAATTCAGTAGATTCATATTTTGTTTCTCTTATCAGTTCCGATATTGTTGAATATCCACAAACGCCTGTATTATTACAAGGTGTTGATTCTGAAGGGAATTTATGTAACATCACTAAAATGATTCCCATCGACATATCAACGAAGCAAGGTGTTGTCGAACATGTTCATATAGGCCAGAACTGTTCAGCAACAGAAATTGAGGAATACCGAGCTCTTTTTAAGGAATTCCGTGATGTTTTTACCTAGACTTATGAAGAAATGCCCGGAGTTGATCCCTCTATTGTTGTACATGAGATCAAAACATACTCGACGATGAAACCATTCAGACAAAAACTTCACCAAGTCCACCCAAGGAAATCTGCAACCATTAAAGCTAAGGTTGAAAATATTTTAAAAGATGATTTTATCTACCCTGTGCCTTTAACCGAGTGGGTATCTAATATTGTTCATGTCACCAAGAAACAAGGCACTATTAGGGTTTGTGTCGATTTTCAGGACTTGAACAAAGCTTGTCCAAAATACAACTTTGCTACCCCTCATATCGATTAGATCATTGACAACTGTGCCGGAAGTGTCATTTTTTCTTTTATGGATGGTTTTTTTGGCTACAATCATATTGAAATATTTCTTGCTGACCAACATATAATGAAATTCATTTTCCCATGGGGAACCTTCGCTTATCAGAAGTTACCTTTTGGCTTGAAGAACGTTGGAGCTACTTTCCAACGAGCCATGTCTTATGCTTTTCATGATATAAAACACATAGTGGAACTGTATCTGGATGACCTACCTGCTCATTCTTAACAACGGGAATATCATTCAAGGAATATTAGACACATTTTTCTTCGATGTCGTCATTACCATATTTGGTTGAATCCACACAAGTGTGTTTTCTGTGTTGAGACTAGACGCCTTCTTGGTTTCGTTGTTTCCAAGGATGGAATTTGGATTGATCCCTTGAAAATTGTTAGATTTTTAACATTAAGCTAGCATTATTAGGATCTTTTAACTGAGAGAATAACAAGCACAAAAATCAAACACAAGAGACAATGAACATAGTGTTTTTCCTCGGGGAAACCATAAATGGATAAAACCCCGCAACTTCCTCAGAGATAGAATCAACACCACATAGAAAATCCCAAAACAGTAAGATGATCTCTCAGCAATAGTAACCTCTTTCTTCCTAGCCCCAGTGTCTTCTTCTTCCTCAGCTATGCGCTACAACTGAGTGTGAGTGAGTGTGTTATAAATAGAGAGGTCACCTCTCTATTTATACTAATTCTCGACATGACTAAAACCTTACTAGGGACGACTTCTCTAGGTGAATCTAATAACCCTAGTGCCCCAGAACTGCGTGGAATTTAACCCTTAGACAATAGGAGGGCTACCCACAATTACTTGACATGACTTGTTTACATTATATATCCTCCCGATCGGAACATTGGGGTATGACATTGTTACGGAGAGAACTTCCTATGGCTTGGGGTACCACAACAGACAGCTATGACTCCAGAAATCAATCTTTCCCAATATGCAATAGAAATAAAATATCTAACACTAAAGGATCAGACCTCGTACCTTATTCCGGACGGTTGACGTAGATCCCCATTGAGCTTTCCAATCTTCAGCTTGAATTGATATAAGAATTCCTCAACAAAAAGTAAACAATACAAGCATACTATATATCATGGTGTTAGATCTATTCTAGCATATATAATCAATAATGTAAAAGCATTTGACATATTCCAATGGATACAATATTCAATCAAATACACATCATTGGACAAGGAAAGATAGTTCTTATTAATATAAATCAGAGATTACAAGATAGATACAACCTCTGATGGCACGTCTGCGAACCGGAGAAACTGAATCCCCCACTTGGGCCTCCACCACCTCAATCCTCCATCTCACGATAGCAATCTCACTAGCAAAAGGAAAGCTTGGGAAGAACACAACAGTGCTCCAAAGGGACAAAGGGATGCAGACTCAAGCATAAATTCTGGCAACAATGGACTATAGTTTCGTTGCTTTTAATCTCTCTATATGCCTTCAATGTACCAAGGGGTTCCTTATATAGCTTCACAAGGGATAATGAAGGGTCGAATCCGAGTGATCTCAAGGCATATGGAAGGCCAGGAGTCAAATGAGTCGGATCCAAGTCAAGCAAAACTCCAAAAGGATTTGGACTATGCACACATCCCGATGTACGCGGTTATAGGAGTCAAACCCGCGTATGTACGCGGTTATCGGGTAAAAATCCGCGTATATCATTTTTTATATAGTTTTAGGGATGATCAAGGAAACATCAAAGGATAAAATATGGTCCATGGGGTCTAAAGAGTCTGCAGCGGGACAGGGGAAGGCCATACAAAGTGTGATTCACCTGGAGTGGTGAAATATGCTATAACAGATGCCCCCTAAGGTGTGAGGTCAGAGGGGTCATACGATGGCCGAAATACATTATAAGTCCATCCCAGAAGTGGAGTGATGAAGGATCCCAAATGGAAGACCAGTGACCCAATTAGCATAGTACAATAATACAACTCTGCATATAACTACAAGTACATATAGCAGTCTCGGATACATAAGAGTACAATGGCCATGAATAGGCATGATATCACATATGTGGTCATCGCCATGTACAATATACATAGATCAGAATCCCCATGATGAAGATATACAAAGGACCATGATCTCCAAAAAATGGCTGAAGATATACAATAGATCAAAATCTCCATAGTGGCTGGAAATGTCTGACATACACTGGAATCAAGTCACGAGAGCTGAAATCTCATGAACACTGGCACGATCAAGGAGGTAGAATATAAGAGATTCCACCAGTCTGGAAGGTCTTCTACACAAACCGCTACGAGTACATGTCCTACTATGTGAATAGAGGTGTCGAGGTCGAACATAGTAGTCCATCGTCTGATTACTGGTCATTGATGTATACCGTTAATAGACGCGAGATTACCCACCAATAATGTAAATGGGAATCAAGGTACTAGAGTGCAAACTACCAAGTGTGAATAGATGTGTTGACGTCAAACACTTGAGAGAATCCATCGATCAGGGGACATTGATGTATTCCCAAGAAACAGTCGATGGCGAGAGAACCTGCCACTGATGACTGCAAGTCTCAAGGCACTCAAAATGACTCTAGACTCCAATCCCAGAATAAATGATATGAAGTCGATGGGATGGAATCCGCTGGAAGGAGGGAATTAAGGCATCCCCCATCATCCAACACGAGGTACTCAGCAAAGCTGTCTAATGTGGAAGGACTCGATCATAAAGTGCATGAACCAGTAACTGTACCGGGAATGGCCAACATGCAAAGTTAAGATAACTGAGGAATGGCCGACACAAGTTTCAACTTCCTTCGAACAAGAGCATAACAGTGTATGGTGACTGAATGAAGGCAGCATAGACTCGATATAGAAACTGGGACATCTCTGTGACACAGGAGGCATCAACAGAGGCTCCATAGGGACTGGAAGCTTAACCAGTCAGTGGAGATAAACTCAGATAAATGAGTACATCTCCTAAGTCAAACTATAACCCAACCAATGGATGTGATATACAATGCTCTGTTCGAAGGCGACACGACTTGACAGCTGCCAAAGATAACATCTTTCCTTGTCCGGCTTTTTGGTTTTTTGATTTTTTTGGACTTTTTCAGTTATTTGAAAAGCTTGAAAAAAGAATAAACTAGATTTATAGTTACAAACTAGGAGGAGACGAGTGTCATCAAGGAAAACAAACTAGTTCCAAGCAGTGGAACATACCTATGCTCAATGCAAGGATACATGTGTAGGATATCGACACTCGGGGGAAAATCCCCTCCCGGTAAAAAGGGCATCAAGCTGCGAAGGATATAAAAATGGCTCTGCATGGCTAGACATGAGACAAGCTTGGGCTATATGGCTGAAACGCAATGTCAAGGGAGCCGTCATAAAGCTCAATAAGGCAGGAAAAGCTCATGATAATGCATTCACAACTTGACATAAGGGTAGTCCGGAGGGAAATAGGCCAGCATAAGATCAAGAGGAGTATGAGGCTCTTGCGAAATGTCATGGCCATACTATACAACGGACTCCCGGATCTAAGAGAGGACTCACAACATGGGTATCAAATGAAAAGGGGAGCAAACTAGGACACCCATGTATAGGAAAGCTCTACCATTCACATAGTACCACTTCTAACAGCAGCATGAAGGTTCCGTGATACCATGGAATGGGTTCGTACCTAGGTTTCAGATGGAACAGTCATAAGGCAATGCATAAGTGCAAGAGGATGTTGTATCCTAACCTATATGCCAGTTCAGACATAATACCTATGATAGGCACGAACGGGTCAAAACCTCGGAGAGAGTGTACAAAAACTGGATCCTACATGACAACCATATTAGACCAAAACAACCCAAAATAGTCAATAAAGAATCCACACTATAGGATATAGGGAGGAATGATCACGACAACAACACCCAAAGGAAACAATGCGGCGAATGATGAGACATAAAAAGGAAACTAAGGTGTAGACCCAACCTTCACGCATACACTACCACCCCAGTGAGGGTGACCACTAGTGTAAAGACCGAGCGAAGGTAAAAAATCCTCCACAAATGGAGTAGAGGATGGAAGATGACCATTCCCAAATATATGAGCACGGAAAGGGGCTGTGATGCCCCCAAGTCTGACACCAGGGTTCGTACTAGGACCAAGATGGGTGATAGGATACCAGGCATGCCAAAAATAAAAGGACCCAAACTCAAGAGAGCATAAATATGCTCAAGTAACCACGATCCCAAAGGCCAACTATCGCACAAAGAGAACACTCCTAAGAAAATCTACACCCAAAATACAAGCAAACCAAGGGGAGGATATGTGAGCTCCTGAATGCAGCAGGTATGTCTCGCCTAGGAGAGGCTCGAAACTCCCAGACACTACAAGCGGAGGTACGTAACCAATTATAGTGGCCCTCAGCTTCAACGCATATAGCGACTGTGCTGTCCGACCTCTACCTGGCCGAGACACCTGCAGAATAACCTCTACAAGTACCCCCTCGATATCCTAGGTAAGGTCACTAAGGTCACCTCAATATAATCAAATCTCAGGCGGACAGTCGCAGGCGGGATTGACCGTATGGGCAGGGTAGCAAAGCCCGAAACTCTCGAAAGAGCCCCCAGATATGAATACAATCCTAGAAATATCTTCGGTGCTACTCAGTTATGACTAGGGGTCATCCCAATCAATAACCGCTCACACTGCCTCGTGCTTAACTCCCTTTTGAGAGGAGGATCCTGAGAACACTGGTTATACCAAGGATTTCACACACTCCCTGGACAGACACCTAGATGTTGTTGTTTAGTGATCTTGGAGAATTGACTTACAATGAACTATTCCAAGATCCTTAAACCTAAGCTTGTTGGTGCACCCTAGAAAAGAAAAGAGTGTAATTGATTTTAGTTAGCGTTGATTTTAATTGGCTGTAATTACTCAAAGGGAAATGGCCATGCAACTAGTGATATTAAGACTTAGTATTGAAATAAAAGTGCACACCATAACAAACAATGCTAAGTGCAATATTTTTCAAATGAAAAATAGGGTATGCCACTACATGAGATGCATAAATATATATTCCTTTCTGAATGTCAATGCAATCCTTCCTATATGAAATCCTAAATACAACTCGCATCCAAGCAATCCAATGCAAGTAACTCCTCAAATCCATATCTAAGATGCAACTAAGCGTGCAACTACTTTGTATTTTTCAATATAAAAGAATGAAAATGCAATAAAAGTCATCTAAAACTCTCAGTCTATACAACAAGTATAAAATACAAGCCCAGCAAGACACCAAGACAAAAAGATTAATGCACTAATGGAAAAACAAAAAGGAAAAATAACGAAAACTACTTTCAAAGAAAAATCAATGAGAAGGCGGTCTCTGGTCACAAAAGAAGAATCCAACAGAAAACATCAGACCCAAGGAAGACCCAACCACACTCACAACCCACCCAGCAACTTCCCACAACATGAGACTCACCAAAAGGGAGGATGTACGCGACTGTATAAAGAACAGCTGCGTATGTACACGAATTTTGGCCAAAAACCTGAGTGTATACGTGGATTTTGGCCAAAAACCTTCGTGTATACGCGACTTTTGGCCAAAAATCCACGTATGTACGCGACTTTTGGCCAAAAACCTGCGTATACAGAGAAGGCAGTGGTAAAAAGCAAGCCAAGGTTCAAACCAATAAAGGGGAGTGTAAATGGATGAACATACTATAAAATGCGACACAGAAACAAGGAGAAATGAAGAGCAAGTCAATAATATCAAGCCCATTGTGCCTGCAAACCCCAAATAAAAACAAGGGACATCCCCAGTGGAGTCACCAATTCTGTTACGGAGAGAAATTCCTATGGCTAGGGGTACCACAACAGACAGCTATGACTCCAGAAATCAATCTTCCCAATATGCAATAGAAATAAAATATCTAACACTAAAGGATCAGACCTCGTACCTTATTCCGGACGGTTGACGTAGATCCCCATTGAGCTTTCCAATCTTCAGCTTGAATTGATATAAGACTTCCTCAACAAAAAGTAAACAATACAATCATACTATATATCATGGTGTTAGATCTATTCTAGCATATATAATCAATAATGTAAAAGCATTTGACATATTCCAATGGATACAATATTCAATCAAATACACATCATTGGACAAGGAAAGATAGTTCTTATTAATATAAATCAGAGATTACAAGATAGATACAACCTCTGACGACACGTCTGCGAACCGGAGAAACTGAATCCCCCACTTGGGCCTCCACCACCTCAATCCTCCATCTCACAATAGCAATCTCACTAGAAAAAGGCAAGCTTGGGAAGAACACAAAAGTGCTCCAAAGGGACAAAGGGATGGAGACTCAAGCATAAATTCCAGCAACAATGGACTATAGTTTCGTTGCTTCAATCTCTCTATATGCCTTCAATGTACCAAGGGGTTCCTTATATAGCTTCACAAGGGATAATGAAGGGTCGAATCCGAGTGATCTCAAGGCATATGGAAGGCCAGGAGTCAAATGAGTCGGATCCAAGTCAAGGAAAACTCCAAAAGGATTTGGACTATGCACACATCTCGATGTACGCGGTTATAGGAGTCAAACCTGCGTATGTATGCGGTTATCAGGTAAAAATCCGCGTATATCATTTTTTATATAGTTTTAGGGATGATCAAGGAAACATCAAAGGATAAAATATTGTCCATGGGGTCTAAAGAGTCTGCAGCAGGACAGGGGAAGGCCATACAAAGTGTGATTCACCTGGAGTGGTGAAATCCGCTATAACAGACATCATGACTCAATTACTTTATAGACACATCCCAGAATAAACATTGGGGTACAAGACGTAAGATACATAGGTGAATACATTCTGAAGTTACAAATACATCAACACTCCCTCTTAACTAAGAAGGTATTCTTTCGACACAATTTTTAGCACTGGTCTTCTTCTCTGTATCAACTGGGTCATTTCGTTATCTTCATCTTCAAGTCTTCTTAGTATTCAAGTCTTCTTCTTCGTCTTCTTCGTCTTCAAGTCATTTTCTAAGTCATCTTCTTCTTCAAGTCTTCTTCATCACGAAATCTGCATCATCACGACTACTAGATCATCATCACATTCGAATCATCACTTGATTTGGATCGTCATCAAGTTTGGATCATCATCACATTTGGATCATCACTTGATCTAGATCATCATCACATTATATCTCGATTCTTCTCCTCACATGAAGTTCTACAGATCCAGCCCTGTAGGCCTACCCTTCATGTAGGTCTTCATCAGTGCTTATATCTGACACTTAAGTCAGAATGGCCCGCCCAACTCTTACATCTGACCTCATCTTGTCAAAAAGGAATGCCCAACACTCACATCTGACCTCATCTTGTCAAAAAGGCCCAACACTCACATCTGACCATGTGTAAACACATCGCGCCAGAATGGCTCAGCACTTATATCTGACCAGGTGCCTCCATTCTCCCAGAGAATGGCAGTTTCCCTTACATTTGACCTACTTGTCAGAATGGCCAGCACTCACATCTGGCATGGGAGGAACCTAATCCTTTAACCATGACAGAATGGCTCAACCCTTACATCTGATCAAGTGGGAACACATCCCTCTATCACATCAGAATGGCTCTCAGTCCTAGAATGAGTTTTCCTAGTAACTGACCAGGCACCTCCATTTCAAGAATGGCAATAGCCGTTATATCTTATCATGTAGGAACCAATCCTACAGTCATATCAGAATGGCTCATCACTCATATTTGACATGGAAGGAACCTAAATCCTCTCACCATGACATAATGGCTCAACCCTTACATTTGACCATGGAAGGAACTTAATCCTCTCCCATGTTAGAATGGCTCACGGACTCATCACTTACCTTTGGAGGGAACCTTGATTTGGAGAACACCAAGCTTCTCCCTGAAGTACTCAAACTTTACCCTAGCTAATGGCTTCGTCAACACATCAGCTATCTGATCTTCCGTCGCAACATATTGGAGCTTCACTGCTCCCCTCTGCAACATATCCTTGATATAGTGATACTTGATCTCGATATGCTTCAACTTGTCATGGAACACCGGGTTCTTCGACAACTTCACACAACTCTGGTTGTCGCAATATATACAAGTAGCATCCAACTAGAGATCAAATAAATCAGACAGTAGCTTCCTTAGCCATACTGCCTAACAACTAACTGAACAAGCTGTGACATACTCTGCTTCAGTTGTACTCAGTGCCACACAGGATTGCTTCCTGCTAAACCAAGAGATCACACCTGATCCCATACTGAAGCAACACCCTACAGTTATCTTCCTATCGATGGCACTTCCTGCCCAATTTGAATCAACATAACAATCCAGGTTAATCCTTTGATCAGTCTTATACTTGAGCCCATAATCAACTGTACCCTTTAGGTACCTCAGAATGTGCTTTGCAGCAGTCAAGTGAACATGTCTTGGATCTGTCAAGAACTGGCTCAAGGTGTTCACAGCAAAGCAAATATCTGGTCTCATGTTCGTTAGGTACATCAAGGACCCAATCATCTGATGATACATCGTAGCATCAACCAACTCTGATGAAGCATCGCTCAATAGCTTCAGGGTCGATGCCATAGGTGTGGCCATAGCCTTGGAGTCCATTATCCGAAACCTCTTCAGGATATCTACTACATACTTCCCTTGTCCAAGGGAGATTCCATCTATATTCTACCACACCTTCATGCCTAAAAAATAATGCATCACACCCAAGTCCTTCATTTCAAATTCAACAGCAAGCTTTTTGTTCCTATCAGCAATCAACCCATCCATACTTGTTACAAATAGATCATTTACATATAGTAGAAGCATCACTGGGTTTCCATCTTCAATCTTGTAGTAAAGGTTGGAATATGCTTTCCTCTTGGTAAGTCCCAAAATGGATAGAAAGATGTCAATTCTGTCGCACCATGTCCTGGGTGCCTGTTTCAAACTGTATAGGGCTTTCTTCAATCTGCACACATGAGACTCCCTGTCATGTGTCTCAAAACCGAGTGGATTTTCTACATACAATTCCTCTTCCACTACACCATTCAAGAAAACAGTCTTGACATCCATTTGGTGTATCTTCCATTTCATTACTGTAGCCAAGGAAAGTACTGATCTGATGGAAGTGTATCTGGCTACAGGTGCAAAGGTTTCTTCATAATCTATTCCTTCTTTCTGGGAGAAACCATGAGCCACAAATCTTGCCTTATATTTTTCAATGCTATCGTTTGCAGCATGCTTGATCTTGTAGATCCATTTGGAAGTTACAAATGACATCCCTTATGGTCTTGGGACAACATCCCAAACATCATTCTTCATGATCGATTGATACTCTTTGATCATAGCATCCTTCCATTCTTTTCATTCTGCCTCTTCTTCATAATTGGAAGGTTCTTTATCGATGAAATCAGATAGTAATGCTACATACCCGGAGCAGGATCTGGTCCTCTTTCTTTCTCTGTGATTCTCTTTTGGAGCCCCATATCTTTTTGCACCTTGGATAATTTCACATACCCAAGCAGGTTTCCTCTTATGAGGATTCTTCTCCAGAGGTGGATCTACAGGTCTTTGTGGTTCTTCAGATTCTCGATCTTCTCCTTGAGTTTCTTCGTTCATGGTTGTATCATGAATTCTAAGTGCTTCTGCTTCTTCAAGTTCTTCAGCAGGTTTCTTTCTGGATTTGTTGTAAGTTGTGTCTTCATCAAATGTCACATCCCTGCTGATGTCAATCTTCTTGTATCCTGGGAAATAGATTCTATAATCCTTCGAGCTTTCAGAGTATCCCACAAATATACCCTTCTTTCCTGAAGGATCTAATTTTGTCCTCTTCTCTTTTGGAATGTGTATGTACACAGGATAGCTGAATATTCTGAGATGGTTGACTTCTGGTTTCTTTCCAGAGAAGACTTCTTCAGGAGTCTTGTTTTCGAGTACTCTATGTGGAGTACGGTTCTGTACATACACCACTATTCTGGCATCTTCTGCCCAAAGATGCATAGGAAGATCTTGATCATGAAGCATAGCTCTTGTGGCTTCCATGATAGTTATGTTCTTCCATTCTGCAATCCCATTCTGTTGTGGATTATAAGGAGTGGACAACTCCCTCTTAATCCCCGAGTCTTTGCATAACTCTTTGAATTCATTTGATGTGAATTCTCTACCATTATCTGATCGGAAGGTCTTAATCTTCTTTTCTGTGTGATTCTCGATCAAGGCTTTGAATTCCTTGAATTTGTTGAATACTTCATCTTTGTTCTTCATGAAGTAGATCCATGTATTCCTAGAAAAGTTATCAATGAAAGAAACATAGTATACATACCCGCTTAATGAACTTGATGACATTGGACTTCATACATCGGAGTGGATGATTTCCAAGATTCCTTTTTCTTTGCTCTCGCTACTTGGAAATGTCTTGTTTGTGTTCTTTCCTTTTGCATATCCTTTGCAGACGCCATCATGTTTTTCTTGTATTTCTGGAAGACCTTCAACAACTTTGCTTGCAAGAGGTAGTGCTTTGTAATGCACATGTGCAAGCCTTCTATGCCAAGGTTCATTTGGCTCTACTGTGTCATGGACCAAGGCTTGTTTTGGATGGCCCTTCAATTTGTACAAACCTCCTTCTTGTTCCCCAATCACTATTGCATCATCAATAGTCTTTCCTTTTGGCCACATGATGACTTGACCATCTATGAATGCAACCCTCATTCCTTTTGCATCTAATGTAGATATGGAGAGAAGGTTCTTCTTGAGTCTTGGTACAAACAATACTTCCTTTGATTGTCATAGACTTTCCAGAGTCTATCTTATAGGAGGATTCCCCACTACCTTTTATTGGATACTGGTAGTCATCTCCTAGTTTCACCTTGTGAGGTGATTCATGTTCTGAAAGTTTCACAAAGGATTCCTTGAATCTAGTCATGTGCTTTGAAGCACCACTGTCTATAAGCCAATCATTGCTTCCATGAGTAATGTTTCCCGTGAGAGCAGAAATCAAAACATATTCTTCCTTTCTTGAAGAATCTTCACTTTCATATCTGGTTCTCTTTGATGAAGGTTCATCATCCTCTGCAGCATGGGCATGATGTCTTCTCTTGTTTCTCTTCTTCTTGTGAGAGCTACTTTTTTTCTTAGGACAATCTCTAGCAAAGTGTCCTCTCTCATCACATGTATAGAAAATAAACTTATACTTATCTCTACGCTTTCTGAAGTTATTCCTTTGATTAGAATACTTACTTCTGTGATGGCTGGATCTGGGTTTCTTGGATTGTACTATGAGAGATTGATCTTCACTTCCCATATTCTCTTCTCGAGCTGCTATCCGAGCTTCTTCTTGAGAACATTCTTCCCACAGTCTACTAAACTTGACTAACTTCTTCCTGGCACAGATCCCTTGAATGAAGGAGTCCCATGTCCTAGGGAGACCATTCAAAGTGGTCATCACAATCTATGCATTCTCCACTTCTTCATCTACTAATTCCAATTGTTCCTTGATCTGAGAAACCCTTGTGAAGTAATACTGGATGGTTTCTGCATTCTGGATCTTCACATTCTTCATTTGGTTCCTCAAGGTCATCTTCCGGTTTATGTTCTTTCCTTAAAACAATTTGGTTAGGGCATCAAACATAGCTTTATGTGTCTTGAGGGAGGACACCTGTGGTATAAGGTGATCCTTTATAGAATCAGAAATGATCCTCTTTGCCATAACCAACTTCTTCTTATGTAAGGCCTTAGCCTCATCTCCCTCTGGAACTGGAACCTCCTCATTGATGTAGGAGTCCAACTCATTCTCTTCCAGAACTAGGGAGATCCTATACTTCCATGCTCGAAAGTTATCAGCTCCCTCAAGATTTTCATCAAGATTGGTATGATGAAACATCTTAACTAAGAACCTCAAATGGAAATACAAAAGATTTATATCTTACCAGGTCAAGATGTCTGATCTGGATTTGGAGCTGTAATCATGTTGTGGTGGTTTAGGAGCAGATTAGGGTTTTGCTTTTTCAGAGTTATGTCCAACCAAATGCTTTGAAATTGATCCCTAACTTCTATTTTGGGGAGGAGATCAATCTAGGCCTAGGCTCACTGAAAAATTCCTCTTCTATGAAAAGCCCTAATTTCTGGCAGTAGTGTCGGGTCTAAAACTGAAAAACCTCAGAATTGGATTCTACTTCGACAGAAAGATGCACCCTAAGGAGGAGAGTTAATCCAACCTTCTTTTGCTAAAAATATGTGGAGGAATATCCACAAAGTAGGAATCCCTAGTTCCCGCAGCTGCACAGTGTCTTCTTCTCAGGTTAGCTCTGATACCATGTAAGATTTTTAACATTAAGCTAGCATTATTAGGATCTTTTAACTGAGAGAATAACAAGCACATCAATCAAACACAAGAGACAATGAACACAGTGTTTTTCCTCTAGGAAACCATAAATGGAGAAAACCTCGCAACTTCCTCAGAGATAGAATCAACACCAAATAGAAAATCCTAAAACAGTAAGATGATCTCCCGACAGTAGTAAACTATTTCTTCCTAGCCCCAGTGTCTTCTTCTTCCTCAGCTATGCACTACAAATAAGTGTGAGAGAGTGTGTTATAAATAGAGAGGTCACCTCTCTATTTATACTGATTCCTGACATGACTAAAACCCTACTAGGGCCGACTTCACTAGGTGAGTCTAATAACCCTAGTGCCCCGGAACTGCGGGGAATTTAACCCTTAGACAATAGGAGGGTTACCCACAATGACTTGACATGACTTGTTTACATTATAGATCCTCCTGATTGGAACATCAGGGCATGAAATCATGACTCAATTACATTATAGACACATCCCGAAATAAACATCGGGGTACAAGACATAAGATACATAGGTGAATACATTCCGAAGTTACAAATACATCTACAAAAATTGCTTCCATTATGGCCTTACCACATACGACATAAATTACTTAACTCTAAATTTTGCAATGGAAGGCAAACTTTCTTCGTTGTTTCATATATAATTTTGCAGAGAAAATGCATGGCTATATGCTTCTCTTGAAAAAGAATACTCCCTTTCTTTGGGACGATTAGGTTCAAAGAGATTTTGATATTTTAAAACATTATATAACACAGTCACCTATGTTACACCCCCTGAATTATTCAAAATATTTTATGTTTTATATTGTTTCCCCCACTACTACCATTGGTATGGTTCTAGTGTAGGAAGATTCAAACGACCAAGAACATGTGATCTACTATCTTAGTAAAAGTATTCTTGACTCTAAAACCTGCTACTCACACGTGGAGAAGCTAGCTTTGGCTATAATCATCATTGTGCAATTTTTTTGTCATTACATCTTACTTTGCACCGTTATTGTGCTTGCAGATCAAAACCCTATGTACTATATTATTACCCGTCAAGTACTAGGGGGGAAATATTCTCGTTGGATTGTTATCCTATAGGAATTTGATCTCGAATTCGCTAAGACCACTTCCAAGAGGTCCTTATTCTTTGTGGATTTGATGTGTGAAATTCCCTATGATTTGATGGAAACCGAGCCCAATTATTCATTTTTAGATGAATTCTTGTTCTTGATAAGCACGAATGATCCGTGGTATGGATATTTGATTATATATCTCCAGACTCAATGATTTCAGCTCAAATTATCCTGTGACGATCGTCGACGTATTCGACACCATGCTAAGTATTATCTCATTCTCAATGATACCCTATAACAACATGGTATTGATTCAATTCTTAGACGATGTCTCACTCATGAAGAGGTTGAACAAATCTTGAATGACTGCCACTCTGGAGCTTGTGGCGATCACCTTTCTAGGATGGATACAACTTAGAAAATTCTTCATGCTAGGTACTTTTGGCCCTTGATCTTTAAATATTGCCATAAACCAGTTAAAAAGTTCCCACCATGTCAGCTTTTCTATCCTAAAAAGCGCACCCACACTGCTCCCTTACACCCTGTAATTGTCGTTGGCCCTTTTTCCAAATGTAGGATTGACTTTATGAATTGTAAGACTACCTCAGTCACGGGGCATGGTTACGTTATTATAGCTGTGGATTATTTCACAAAATGGGTTGAGGAAATGCCTATGTATGCAGAGGATGGTAAGACTGTCATCGTCTTCTTATTTAATCATGTCATCACTAGGTTTGGAGTTCCGCAAGACATAGTAACAGATCATGGATCCCATTTCTGTAATCAGATGATGGTCGAGATGAGTGCCAAGTTGGGTTTTCATCATGAAAACTTAGGCCCTTACTATCCACAAGCTAATGGCCATGTTGAAGCCATTAACAAGGTACCGGATACTATGCTTCGTATGATGGTTAGAGATCATAAATCCAACTGGCATTTAACTCTATTTTTCGCACTTTGGGCCTACATAAATTTAGTTGAAACAACAACTAGTTTTACACCTTTTCAATTAGTCTATGGATTGGAAGTCGTCCTACCTATTGTGTGTGAAATTTTGTCTCTCAAGCTTGCAATTGAGATTCTACCTAATACTTCTATGGAAGAGGAACGTTTTCTTTATCTAACAAAACTTGATGAGACACGATGAGATGTCTCCTTGGCTAATGAGTCACATAAAAGATGGGTCAAGGCTCAATATGATAAATTGGTTTAGCCTTGTGTTTTCAATGAAGGAGATCTGTTATGACTTATGATTAGAAACATGATAAAATTGGGAAAGTAAAGCTGGAATCAATGTGGTATAGTCCCTATATCATGAGTAAAGTCTTGGAAAAAGGGGCCTATGAGATTGTTGACTATGATGGGATACCTTTCAAGCAACCTCACAATGGGTTGTACTTGAAAAGGTACTATGCTTGAGATATGTTTTGTATTAGTGCCTTTTATATATGTGCAAATTTGACTTTTTTCAATTTGTTTTTGTTATTTTGAATATGGTTTTGAGTTCTTTTCCAATGTTGTTTATCCTATGTTTTGATTCTACGTATCAGATGGAATTCTATGGTTTTGTTGATGGTGCTTATCATCACACCCTAAGTCTTGCTTCAGCTGCTTGTGTATTGTATTCCCAATTGCTCATGACTTAGTTAGTTCAGGAGTGGTTTGTATAGGTATGGCCACCAACAACATCGTCGAGTACCACACAATGATAGGTTTGCTAAATGAAGCTACATCTCATGACATCGATCATTTGGTAGTCTTTATTGTCACATGCCCCAATTTTGTAAAATAATGTTATCTTATTTTGATTTTATTCCAAGAAATTATGTTAAATTTAATGCTAAGTTGAAACTGATGACTCAGTAGAGTCAAGGATGTGGAATGTAGTTCTGAATATTTTAATTTTAAATAAATAAAAGTGGAGACAACAGCTTGGGAGAGCTGTTAAAAAGAGTGTTACTGGTCAATTTGGTGGAGGAGAGTAGGTGGAGAGCAAATATACAAGTGGCAGCATCCTCAAACACTTCCTATGTTGTAGGTGGAAACCTCCCTACATTTGGGGTCATGATCCCCCAAGAAAGTGGGATCGGAGTAGGTAGCTCAATTAATGACAACTAACCCAAAAAGACCTAGGAAATATTAATAAAAGTACCCATTGAAGAGAGCTGAGGCTGCTCATTTTTCCAGGAGAAGAATCATTCAGGTGAATGCACTTCAAGGAATTCATTGGGAAGGGAAATTTTGAGGAAGATGTTTGAGGGGTAAACTGCAGGAAAGTGATCTAGTACAACTTTGCAGCTGAAATATCTTACTGCAGTGTGCAGAGTTGGTATTGAGTATTTAGACTAGTACTTTGTTGTTTGCTCCACGTAGTTCCAGCCAAGGAGACTAGAACAGGCTCGGGGGTCATGAGAAGTCACTGTTTGAGCACTCTCTAGGAGTTGGTAGGGAGGAACGGCCTCCCATTGCTGTTGTCATCCAGCTTTAGAAACAAATTCAATATCTTTTATTTTCTGTGTTAAAGTTTATATCTGTGTGTGAACAAATAATGAATGATTATATGTTATGTGTAAACTGTTAAGTTAGAAATCTCTTAGTTGTTTTAATGATGAATCTATTCTTAGATGAAAAATAAATCCTACCTGTGTTTTTCCCCATCTGGAGTAATCCAGATCGTACTCTAGCACAGGTAGTGTGTTTAAATGAACGAAGTATGATAAGAATATGAAATGAATAGAGTACTTATGATTTCTAGAGTATTGAAATGTTTTTTTTCTTCAGTAGATAGTTGTTTTTCCAGAAAGAATATTAATTTGTTTCATAGAGTAGTTGTCAGATATAGACTGTGTATTTTAGAGTATCAGAAAAGAAAAAGAATCATATTATTTTACTAACAGTAGTATGTACAAGTATGTAATTTCATTCTTCTACACAGTACCTACTTCTATAAACTATACATCTATACTAAAATAAAAGAAATAGCATTATCAGTTGAATGCCTGATATTTATGTTAAGTAAAGATGCAAGTATAGTTATGTTAGTTTATTTCTTTCCTAATAATGATAGCCAATTTACCTACAACTATCTGAACTCTAAATAAGAATTAAAATAATAAACAGACAATAGTAACCTAAGCATAAAGTATTATTAGTAAAGAACTGTCCTTATACACTTACAGACAATTTAGATGTAAGGAGTATTGACAATATAGAAGTTCTTGTTTCTTCCACCAAGCTTACAAAAATAATCTAATAAATAAACACAATTATTATAGACTGCTCTCAGTCTTATTTAATAATATATATAAATACCAGCATAAACTTAAGAGAATGCATTATTCATAGATAATAATGTTATTAATACAAATAATATTATTATCAACCATGAACAGTATTATTTATAAATTATTAATTCTTTTTAACAAGCCGAAGAAAACCTTGTGACAGTAATAGAATTAACAAAATAACAATACAGAAATTATTACTTAATAAAAGTTAAATAGGATAAACCCTAGCTCATAATCTGAGCATAATCTATTTGTATTGTTATATTTTGTAGTAACCTAGGTTAAACATAAGTTAGTTCTTTTAAACTATTAAAGAACCAACTAAAATTTTTATACACAGAAATGAATTACATTACTGATCAACATGTATAAAATGTATTTATAAAAATAAACTGTGCCTTTCTCTTACTAACAGCGTGCATCCATAAAAATAAATGTCAGGGTTAAAACCCTTAAAATTATTACATTTACAAGTACCAAAACATTAAAACCAAATTTACATAAATTGTGTAACCATTAATAACCAGGTTAATATAATTTACTCACAGTCCTTTGAAGGACAAATAATAATTTACTCACAGTCATTTAAGGACAAATAGAAAAACTGTATAATTATTATAACAAGAATATTTTATATCAAAATGAGGGTTTTTACAAGTCAAACCCTAATTTATAACTCCAATCAAAACAAGCAAGAATTAAGTTTCGGCTGTAAGTATTAGCCTTAAATTTTTATTTATAAACCCTTACAAAGTACTCCAACAGAGTATAAACTTCATTATATTCAAGAAGGGTAAAACCCTAGTATTACACAGAGTGTAGTATAGACATCTGATAAACCAAACAAGTTTAAAGACAACACTGACATTACAAAAACCATTAATTCGACTCGGCCGTAAAAGCCAAAATTCAACTAAGTACACTGCTCAGATAAACCGATTCTACCCTAGTGAGGGTTTGATACTGAGTTTTACGACAACAAACTGTAAAAACAAACTTCATAACTCGTGGAGAGTCAAGGGAGGGTTTTCCAAAACCCTGGGCAATTCCATCGACCACCCTAACACTAGTAGAGTGAAAAATCCAACATTTGGACCACAGGGCTTACCCAAAAATGAACCATGAGCCACAGACTCCCATGCTCGATTGCCTATTGCCTTTTCCATGAAAGTTTACAGTAGAGAGCACCTACAAGGAGTGCGAGATACCACTGTCAACAAAACCAATACTTATCAAACCATAGTAACAAAAAAGTATTTTGCAGCAAAGTAATTGAACTATGAATTTGATATTTACCTGTCAGTGAAAATGCCAAACAACCTTGTCGAAGTATGGTCACTTACAGGCTGTGCAAACAAATACCCAAACAGCCTGCAAGGTAATAACCTCACACAACGGCGAGCCACGAGAACAGTAATAGGTAATTGAAGTACACAACAATCCACGAAGACAGTGAATGGGAGATTACACAGACTGCTAGCTAAGAATAACAGAAATCTCCACAAGTTGTAGAAGGAGAACCTAGCCATGGAGAATGGCTTTTAAACCCACAAAACAGTGACAAAAGCAGCATTGAGTCAAGACTCAAGGCAACTGGAGCAAGGAGGAACGACGGCTGCCATGGAATCCAAGCAGAGCAACCCTACAGCTAGTGCAAACTGCGGGGAAGAATGGTAATGGTTAGGTTTACATTTGTGTTATATATCCCCCACGCTTGGTCAAGAGATGACCATGTGGTCTCAAAATAATCAAACACGCAGTGGGTCGAAGACTATGGTGCCTGCATAGAACAAAACCAATTATTTATTCATTGGAATGTGGAATAACCATATCATTAAACCAATAATTTGCCATGCATTTCGATTTTAACACGCACCAAATCATTTTCTAGTGTAAGGATAAAATATCAACATTATTGGGTACGTTGGTCTATCATGGACTGTCACGCATAAACCTTTGTAAAAACCCGATAATTATTCTTACATAAGACTCATTTCCACTATAAACGTAATGATATTATTTCATAACATTACAATTACGATATGAAGGGTTGTATATTTTCTCTTAAAACATTGTTGTTTTTATAAAATAGAAATCAAATAATGCAAGTATTATTTATATATAGAGAGATCAATGTTTAGGTCTTTACTATAGATAAGAAATCAATGTTGTATGGATGAGATCATTGCTAATCACTCATCAACCATAGTCTCCTTTTGTATAAAGATTTTAGTTTGTACATAGGAAATCTCACATACAAGGACTCCACAAGTTATAGTTTTTATAAATGGCATAACATAATAGTTGGGAGGAATATAAACTCTATTTTGAATTCATTTATGATCATGAACTAAGTATAGATTGAATGTATATCAAACAAACAGTTTATGCATGTCTATAAGACTTACATGAACTAATAACTCAATTGATAACAGAACTTTGAAGTGGTACAAAACTTATGGTAAGAACACTAGTATGAAATTTTGTTACACAGTTCATAGCGACAATACTTCGATGTGTTGTGGTTATGACTTAACTTGAAGATTACTAAAGATTCTCCAGGACAATTGGGTAATGAAGTAGTTATAAAACTAAACACGATAACTAGAATGGGAATGATCCTATTGAATCTAGAAATTTACTAGGACCATAGGGTTTGACATGAAATTAAATTATAGGAAAACCATGATCTTGTGCAGGAAGGCATGATAGTTTCAATTTGCTAAATAAAATTTATACCATCCAAAGATTATCAGGCTGTAAGTCACTTCGCAGAAGTGAATTGTGGATCAGTCGTTACACAGATAAGAAAATGTATTATTATAAAAATACTGACAAAACAATCATTATATCATTGACCAAAGTAGAAATACTTTGCAACTGAGATTCAAATACTTAAAGTTGCAAACATATTTTACTGTCGTTACTTACTTCTGAACATAATTATGAGAAAAACTGAAGGGAGCCAAATGGTTTTTACCTCACAGAAACTGTTTAGAGTTAGCAGCTTAATTACTAAGCTTTTCAAATTGCAAATAAAATACTGTTGATACTTTAAAAGAAATTTTAATACGTACTCGTGCGATCATACCTGTAAACCTGTAAGAACCAGTATTCATCTGCGTTAGCACGATTGCTAATTAAGCCTCAGATTCAAAAGTTAAATTCCACCTACTTGACATGAAAAGACTCATTAGTAAACTGAAGTAAAACAACACACAAGAAGACTAAGGTCTTGTTACAAAAATGATCTGTTAAGTTATTATAATTAAGATTTAGTGAAACTAATAACTTGATTGTTTCTTTTTATTTACAAACCGTTAGCTGTTAGTAGACTGCAGGGTTTAGTATTTATTGTTATCTCAAAATTTTAAATTTTTGTGAAAATTTGGGGTTTTGACATTTATGAACTCTTGGCTGGTGGTTTCTCATTTGAACCATGTTTATTCCATTCGAAACCTGGTGCTCCTTCGAATTTTTTGAAGGGTACGTTTGTTGGAAAGGTTATTTGAATCTAGTACTTATCAACATGTCCCGAGATCTTGTAATATAGTTGCAGATTCACTTGCTAATTATATGTTATATTGGTACATTGATCATTTTTTATATTGATAAGTAAAAAGACACGACACATTGTAAATAAGCAATAAAAGACATAAAACTTTTGTAAATAACATTCCATTATTAAAAACAAGTCAGACGCAAAAAGATAAGTCCGTGTGTGTGTGTGTGTGTATTGATAAGAAGTGTTTTACAAAAAATATGATCTTGAGACCCCGACTGAAGCACATTGGCTTTTCGAACTACAAAATAACAAAAATACTGAAGCTAGAAATATTTCAGTGAATACATCATGTGGAACCCTAGTGGTGCTCATGGTAGCACATGATGGCTCTTGCCACTCTACATAGAAAGTGGCCAAATCGTCCTGACAAACCCGTGGTATGTTTATGATACCTCCTAGGGAGTTCATCCACTGAGATATTTGGGATATCTAATGTGATCTGATCTAGATTCTCTTCCAGCTTGGTCATTTCGTCATCTCCACGGTGCACAAAGTGGGCCTTTGCTCTTCTGTCTATGGGATATGACCCTCCAAGTCATGCTAATCCCACATCTGCATGATAAAAAGTAGGTCTCATCACCATACATAAATATCATAAAACAATAAAAATATAAAAAAATATGAATATCTTAGTGTTTTACGCACCGATGTCACCCCACTAATAATCCATTGGTAGGCCTAAGTTTGGATGCCCTATAAAGTGAGTACATGTGTATGCATGGTCCTCAATCATAAGGAGTTGGTCATCTAACCATCGGAAAAATGCAGCTCCATACTTGAATTTGGATCCTCTGCCACCATGGCGGGCCATAACCTCCACCCATCTCAACATGTGTGGATCCCACGCCCTCAACTCAGTGAAGGCCATTTGTGGCCTCAAGTGTGGTACTCTCTCAAAGAATAATGACACTAGGATTGTGCTATATCCAAATTGTTTCAGTTCTCCCCGTCGACACTTAGTTAGCTACTCCTTGAAAGTAACCAATAGGGATTATTCCTAGTTAAAAACTATGGGGGCCATTTCCTCCAGGGCATATATCATGTGAGCTTAGCATTCTCGGTGAGCCCCTTGGATACTTGAGATATGCGACATGGTAAACAAAACTGTCCGAAGAGTAAGGTCCATCACATCCTTGATAGGTATCTTCTTGCCACACATCTGTGTGCTTAAAAAGCAATATCGGTCTATGAGACTCCGAATAGTGATATCTCCGTCTTGGGGATGAGTCAATGAGATAGGCGCTCCCCTCCTGGAAAAACCTGTGTGGAAGTAGATTTATTCTATCTCCATAGTCATTATATATGCCCCTACCTCGAAGTATTGTTGCTCAGGATTCCACATCTTGATAATATACTCCAACAACCTCACCTGTGATATCATACTGGCTACATTGAAGAATTTTAATAGACCACATCTGTGAAGAGAAGCTACAGTCCCAACATCATTTCCCCCTCTTATATCAACAATATCATGCTCCCTCTCCTTTCAAATCACCATTTTTTCCAAAATACCCTGCCAAAACATTAAAAAGGTGTATTAGAACTCGGATATAATCATTAAAAATGCTTCAAACTAATTCTTTTGGCTTATATTTCAAGCGTTCTAGGGAAACTTGAGGCACCACCTTTTCCACATTATGACAGAGTGGTGCCGCCACTTTTTTCTATAGGAAAAAATACGTTGTCACTTGAGAACTGCCCTTCCTGAAAAAGAAAAGAGAGTTACCCTGAAAAACACATTTTTCTCTTTCGAAAATGCCTAAAAAACCCAAACAAATGCATGAAATTAAAAATGGAAACCGTGAAAAGGAGAGGAATGGTCTTAAGTATTACCTAGCTCTAACGATTCAGAATATGGTTGACTGTGGGCTCTGCAATCTACACTTGGAATTTGCACTCAAAATGGATCAATTTTCTCTCTAAATAGTAAAAATCCAAACGGCAAGTTTTTTTTACTATTCACTATGTTTTATTCACTACTTTTGGGTTTTATTTTTATTTTTAAATTTTTAACCTTAAATGGTCATATAAAGCCTAGTTTTTAAATTTTAAAGAGTCTAATAATTGTTTTGAAGTTTGCAGGGCATGGAGACTTAATTTTTTGGATATGAATGAATTTATTTTTTACTTTTTCGTTCTCACACAAAAACAGAAAAAGCTTCCGTGTTGTTTTTGAAACTTTAGTCATGCTCGTTAAACCTAGCACTAAATTTTCGAGTCAAATTTTACTTCTTTTTCAAGCTCGTTAAACCTTTTTTATGAAAAGAAACAACAGTAGAGTCCTCTTGAATCTCTTTTTGGACTCTTAAAATGTGAAAAGATGACTGAGTTAACTTGTCTTCTTCATGCTTGTAAAAGGACCTGAAGAGTCATCTTTTCGATGATACTTTACCCCTTTTTTGCTTCAGATTGACTAAGTTACGAAAAAGGTATACTATATTCATTGACTAGAAGAGTTCTCTAAGGTATTATTTTATACTTTTTCGGGCCTCAGAGATTAAATCATACGAAAAATAACGCTTTGGATTCTTCTTTAGTTTCATTTAGAATCTCTAAATGTGAATGATACCAAGTTTACTTTCAATGGTCTTGTTAAACTAAACACTGAGAGACCCTCTTGTGGGAATGAACCCCTCTTTTCTTAGGTTCAGAAAACATGTGAGAACGGACTTATCACGTGATAAGTTACAACGAGTGTTTGTTACCCTCTTTGAACTCATGAAAAAGAAAAGAGGCAATCATCAATCATTATGGGGAAAGTAAGGGAAGGGAACCATATTTCATTTGCAATAATGGTTTCTTTTAGTCACCTTTAAACATGGCACTTTTTTGTATTTCATTTAGTCAATTGGATATTCAACTTGTTTCCGAGTCGATCAAATTTCATGAGTCATGTAAATACTTTGATTCTTTCAAATAATGCATCATCCATTGTCGCATTATGTTTTGGTATCAACCTCATCAAGTCAACGTTGCCAAGTATTCGGTCGTGATGCCCTATGTTCAAAGGAAAATTGTGTTGAGAGTTTGCATCTGCTGTCAAAAATAACTTTGTGTCAGTTAACTTTGATTCAGTATGGTTACTTCATACTCAAATTCTAGAAATTTGTTCCGATTTTCGTGTGGCTAATGTGGGACTCATCATGGCCCTCCTTCGACGCGACTATTCATGTCGACTTCAGCTCATCATCTGGGAATTAGTCTTATAAAGAAAGTAGTACCTTGAGGTCTATATACATCAATGACAAATTTTCTCTCTTTCAAAAATAGTTTTACATCAATGACCTTTGATCAAAATCTTCATAAGGAATTTCCAAAAATGTATCCTGAATAAGAAAAAAGTAGAGAGAGATAGACAAAAATGAGAGAGAAAAAGAGAATATTATGGTATTTTGTGATAACATTTGATTCCAAATTCATATTGGGGCTCTCCTGGTACCGTTGGAAAGGACTCATCGAGGGCTATAACGTTTGTGTTTTGAGCTTTACGATATTCCTCACAGTTTGGGCAGGGCATGCATGTTTGTAAATATGGGCATGAGGAGTCTCGAAAAGCACATTTTCAAATATGTTTTATGAAAAGAATATTTTAAAGAATCTTCTCAAATATGCTTTAAAATATGTTTTTCATAAAGCATCTTAGAAAATATGCTTTTCGAGACTCCTCATGCCCGTATTTACAAACAGGCACGCCCTGACCAAACCATGAAGAATATCACAAAGCTCAAAACACAAAAGTTGTATCCCTAGGAAAGACCTTTCCAATGGTACCAATATCTCCCCGATCCGACTTTGGGATCAAAATTTATCACAATAATATCATAATATTCTCTCTTTTCTCTCTCATTTTTGCATATCTCTCTGTACCTTTTTCTTATTTAGGATACATTGTAGAAGAGGGTAGAATGTTATGTTCAACCGGATGTTCGACATCAAAACATCTATTCACATTCAGAGGAATGTACTAGGGTACCTTGGGAATCATCAACATCAATGGTGATCTCCCTCACACTTGTTAACGATTCTGATCATTGACCGGTAATCAAGTGGTTTCTACCACGTTCGACATTAAGACATGTAATCACATGGATATAATAGTACTTTGTTGAAAATGAGACGAAGACCCTAGGTATCTGTTAAGTGCTCCTTTCTTTCTCTAGGTTACGATGGAGTATTTGTATGAGTCCTAGCATGGATCCACATTTGTATGGTCATGGATGTGCTCAAATTCGCATTTGTATGACATAGATCTACATTGTATGTCTGGTAGCCATGTCCAAGTTCTAGTCTTATTCGCATGGATCTATGTTGTATTTTAGTAGTCATGATTGTTTGTACTTCACATGGATTTGCATTGTATTGCTCAGCAGCCATGTTGAGAGTCATATGGACATAAATAAAAGTGTTGATGTACTACAGAATAAGCTTGGTTGTTGAAGATCTCCGATCAGTGGACTCTTTCGTCGAAGTGATAACTTGTTCCTACAAAGCCTTTAGTTATCTTATCCCTCTAGCCTCATGCTTTGGGGGGAATTCTGTTACACACATTTCTCGTCATCATCATATAATGAGACCCAAGTATCAGTATTTTCATCAAATCCTCAAGTCGTGAAGTTGAAAATGGGCCAGGATCAGTTATTTCATACTTTTGGCCACCACCGCACTTTCTTTATGGTCAATGTGCGGTACCCCTATGCATAACGCCTTTTTTCCTTCAGAAATAAGTGATTCCACTGCCACTTACCTTCATACAATGAGCGGTGATCCCTGGGTTATGCTCTGTCTCTATAAACAAAGACTAGTGCTCGAGTTCTAAAGGTAAAAAAAAAGATTCAAGACTCGTTCTTGAAGCTTGGCTTAGTGGCAGCCTCTTCCATAGAGTTCTAGACCACCTAGGCTCGAGATCCATCCTTATAGGATCCTCCCTCCACCTCACCCATGAAATAATTAGCCTACTCAATCCTCCTGTGGTTATAAATACTAGCTCACCCCCCATGGGTAAGAAAGAGAAGATTATGTTATAGCATCAAAACTATGGACAAATCTATCCAATACTATGTGAGAATTTGGTAGACAATTTTGAAGCTTTGAAGACAATGTTTACTTGAGAAGCAACTTCTCAACATTAAATCTTTGGTTGTAATTTCTCACTCCATTTCATTTATGCAAATAAAGGTTCCTTTCCCATGAATGTTATTTTGTATGAATCAGTATTTTCATTGTTGAACTCCTTAGTTATCAGCCTAAGATCGAAGATTGAACTTGGTACTTTAATCTTGTGTGTGCATTGTTATGTCTTTTTTGTAGGATAATCTATGGAGATCAAACACTCCAAAGGCCAGCCTATTACAGTTTGTAAGAGGAGATAAAAGAGTTCATTCCAAACATTTATTTGATCTTAGGGAAAGTGATTTTAATTGTTGTTACTCCTTTGTTCTAGATTTGAATCTTTCATTCTAGGAAAAAAAAATTCTCTCTGCAGAAGGTGAGTATTTCTAGTAATAATAACTCAATTAATCTTTTAATAATTAAAACCGACTAAGAGACATTGCAAAACATTTCATCTTTTAACAACATTATTTCTTTATTTCTGACTCCATTGGGACTAATCTAAATTTGCAACATTCCACTATCAATTATTATCAATTTTTTATTGTTTCTAATCCTTATGTGTTGATGCTATTATATATATGTTGCTGAAATATTTATCTATATTTGCAACAATCTTGTCTTAGTATTTTACTTCAAAAACTCCTAAAAAACTTACTTCCATCATTAACGACTAAAACAAAAGAGCCATAGTTAAATGTTTTCTTAGAGACCACCTACCTTGGCTTCATTATGCATTTTTCCCAAACAAAGGAGTCAAGCTCAAGTGACAGTACTTTACTCGAGACTTGCCCCCAAGGAAATACCTAGTAGCTTGAAGATTTCTGTTGTGCTTAACCCATAGGTGTGTGAAAGGTAGAAACACATTTTGCGTCGTTTTCGAGGATAAATGTTTTTATTCCCTGGTTATGACTTTCTTCTTTGTTTTTTGTTTTTGCTTTGTTTGATGAATGATTATAGTAGATCTTTGATTCTTTGTCTGGCGACTCCACTAACCTTTTTTCCTTTTTGCAAAGAAAATTAAAAAGAATATAAATTTTTGTGAAAGATTGATGCTGCATATTTTTATTTTCACATGGAGACTCCATTGGAGGGATACAAATCTTGTATCTCATAAAATTGTTGAGATTGATTGTGTGTAGGTGAGCCAATGTAATGGTAAAATTTAAAGCTCATTATTTGACAAATCCATTATTCAGTTCCAGAAATTCCCCATGATCACTAACTCTTGATATGGATATTAAAAAGATATAAACCGCTTCTCATATCTCCTATAGATGCCCTCCCATTTATTTCTTTAAAATCCCAAGCTTTCACAATTATTTTGATGGGGAAAGGAAATATATTCCCATTCCATTTTTTCAGGGTCATGATAGTGATTACTCAACCAGATTTCATGTTGTGACTTTCCTTTCACATGTGAGTAAATCGAACATAAATTATGAGGATCATATGATGCAGTTGTTTGCTCATTCTCTGTATGGGGAGGCTTCAAATTGGTTTTACAATGTCCTTCCTGATAATCTATTACTTCAATTACCAATTTCTTCAATATTTTTATAAGACAATGACATTATGATTAAAGATATAGTGGATGATTCAATATTGAATTATTCATCAAGAACACTTTGGTTTACTTCTTTCCTTCGAGATAATTTCATATGGAATATCTTGAGCCACTTAGTATCAACATGGTATACAATACTCAATGTCCAGAAATCCATGATGATCCCATTGAGGTTTTGCACAAAGAGCCATTCACTGAACATATTATTGAAGACCCTCATTATGTCACGTCAACAAAGAATATTGACGATTGGGAATTCTTTCATGATTATTTCAGTGATGATGATCACATTTATACCCGGGATCAATATCAAGATGAAACCATTACAAAATATTAAGAAACTCATGATGAAATCTGTAATGAGCATAATAATAATAATAATTTATGAGGTTTTTTACCTTGTGACCTTTTTTTGAAGAAGATGATTATGATCCGAAGGAGGATGAGTATATCCTAGAGCTTAACACAAGGGATCAAGACTCCCTTGTTTTTGACAAAGAGGTTGATGAGGATTCCTGGACATTCATGGAAAATCCAATCTATGACATGTCTAAGGAGGAAAATAATGAACCAAAAACTTTCGATGGTTTTAATGATAATCATGTCTATGACATATCTAATGGAGGGAGTTTTGAGTATCTTGATGGTTTAATTGAAGATCCTATATATGAAGTTTTTAAAGAAGAGAGCATGGATCTTGTGGCCTTGAGACATTTTTATATGGATGAGGCGCGTGCATTTTATCCATATGATCATTCTGAGCCATATATCAATATTAGTAATGAAGACATAGAAAAGTAGTGTGGTGAAGAATCCTATATGATGCATCAGTTTTATCTATCATCTTCACACCCAGATATTTGTTATGATTTGGAGTGGTTTGGGGCTTACACATAGATTTATCAGTAGATAAGCCCTTTTTATGAGTATGATGATTTGCCTCATCATACATATGTTTACCTTAGTCCTATCCAATCTTGGATAGAAGAATCCTACAAGAGGAATTCCCAATTTGGGAAGCAGCTCGATGACCTTCTCAATGATTATAATCTCCCGTGCAACCCTCCCAGCTTGAAGTTCTACAGGTTTTCATTTCTTGAAAAATGTCTCCTTACTTTGGCTAGTAACCAAAGGTAAGACAAAAAATATTAAAGTTGATAAGACATGATTAGATGGTTCCATTGGATATTTGATTTTACTTAAAGTTTATTTTGTCATGCTTAGAGTAGGAAAATAAGCTCCTTAAAGTGAGCATTTACTTTATGCATTTCATTTATGTACTTAATAATAATACTCTTTTTCATTAGTTAGTTTTTCATTCATTTCAATAAAGAAAATTTTGGATCATTGGATATTTTCATAAAGATTGTGCTACTAAGGTTTTCCTGTCAAGTTGAGATGTTTTTATAGGTTATCTAATCCTAATATTCTGATGTCCTTGTATCCTCTCCTTGCCTTAATACCAGATCGAGCACATGTCCTGCAGTTGGATCGAGATGTTATCCGCTAAGTTACACTCAAGATCATGACAAATCAATTTTTCTTACTTAGTGGTCGGAATTTCCATGGTTTCATTAGGGCTAGTTGTGGTCTCTTTTTACACATGTTCACACCTCACTTGGGGGAATTGTAATAAATGAAATAGAAATATGGTTTCTTATGTAAAAGGATTATCCTTCTTGGGAATTGGTCATCAAATTCATCATCCTTGAGTGTTTTTTTCCTCATTAGTTATATGTTGTTATTTTAAGCGACATATATTTTTCACGTTTTTCACTCAAAATCCTCCGAATTCGGGATGGTGAAGTTGGTGATTATGTATTGGAAGTGTTATTAAATCCTAGGGTCTATGTATTATACCATATGCTAGTCATATTCCCAAATTTTAATGTACATGCGCTAAGCCTTTCCTGGGATTTTTTAATTTTTAGTTGTTTAGTAAAATCATCGATAAGGTGTATTTTAATTATAAAATTTCAAAAGGTCATAAAATTTGACTTAGGGATCCTATTTGGTCATGGGGATGCTCCTTTTTGTACCCATACCCCCCACTTAACCTCTAAACCCACTTTTGAGAGTCAAATTAGTCATTTTCAATTACTCATTTTGATTTTCTCTCCAAAATGACATAGAGGGTCAAATAAGGGGAAAATATGGAGAAAAAACACATCCCTAAATAAGTGGGAACTTGTCCAAGACATGTTTTGGGTTAACTAGGGATGATGTTGGGGGTAATTGGAGACCAAATCAAGAATATCAAATCGGGTTGATTCCAATGAAATCCATGAGGGGGCGAATTTCTCCTTAGAGGGGCACATTTATCCATGAAAAATCTCACCTCTTGTTGTATATGTGTCACTCAAAGAGGGGGGGTGACCTACCTTGTGAGAGATTTCTCCTACCACCTCTAATTCACTCTAGTTCACCCCCAACCATCTAAAAAATCTCCAACAATTGGAAAATACCCTCCCTTGGGGTTTGCTCTCATTTTTCCTATTTAAGTGAGGCTTGCTTCCTCATTTGAAAGGATGCATTGGACCTCTAACCATTGTAGTCTTGTTGTTGTGTATTTGTTTAATTAAATTGAAGCCTTTGGAGGCTCATGTGTGGCATTGTCGCATGGTTATGCAATTGGATGATTTATGAGGTGATACTTAGCTAATTTAAGCTTTCTTTTTTGTCACGTTTGTTAGTTCTGATATAGCTTCATTTTGAATGAGTATTTGTAGCTATCAATTTTCTCATTCATGTTTTATTTGTAGAATATGTCAATATTTATAGATTGTATTCATTATACTAATGTTCGCCTTGCTTTCTATGATGAAATGTACTAGATTAACCATGTTTGTTTGAAGGATTGTATAGTTTTTGCAAGTCGCTTTAGGTGAAAGGGATTTTTGAGCTCATTTACATCCATCCCCTTTCCATTATATTCTATTAGTTGCATGTAATGTGTTTTGTTTCAAATATTCCTCTTATACTCCATACCTTTCAAGATCGGGCTTGAGGATCTCTCTCTTATCTCTCTAAAAATAAAAATTCTCTTAGTTACTGGTTCTTAATGCTTGACAAAGTTTAGATATATAAACTCTGATATTAAAATATGATTTTGTTATGCATATATATCAGATCTAGAAGTTTCTTAAAAGTATAATCTTATACTAGATCATATTAGTACTTTAAATGCTTGTTTTCTTAAAAAAATTCACAAATTTTCAAGTGCTTGAGTAGTATACAATTTTGTACTTTTATTTGATTAAATCCATAAGGTTATAAAATAAATTTCTCACTGATGTTTAGAAACTTTGAGAAAAAGGAGAAGGAAATGGTTTCGAGGATCAATTTTTTTCACCATCCAGGGCACCCAAAATCCTTCCTTCTTCCCCCTTTTTCATTTCTCTTCTCTTCTAAAAAGTGTGCAAGCATTTTGATCCAATTTCAAGGGTCAAAAATAATTTTATTTTCTTATTTCATCATTTTGTAAATTTAAGTAATAAAGAAATAACGTGGGCTACACATGCCCACACTCCATCCCCCCTAGGGGATACATAGTGTCCTTTATGATTTGATTTTTTCTAACCAAAACATGCACACAATCCGCCTTCTAGAAAGACTGAATATGTTAATTATTTTTTTTTGATTTCATCTTAGAATAAAACAATAGTTTCATACCCTACTCATTGCCACGAAGTATGCTCTTGCCACCAACCAAAGGTTTTGTCGATTATTGGTGGATGATCAGAAAGTGACACATAGTTTGTGGTGTCAATTTGTCTTTGGTTTACTTGATTTTACAACATCTTTGCTTTCGTTAATTGAAATTAACACTTTGTAGTAAACGTTGTGTATGTTCTTTCCCTCTGTAGGATTTGCTTGGTCGTTGGGGAATCAAAAGCGATTTGCAACATTTTCTAATTTCAACACATGAAACTAAAAATCCATTAGTAAAATTAAACCAACTTCCAAAAAACATTACGAAAATCCGGCATAGAGACATTTGATAATTGTGGAAAAATTATTCAAAGGAAGCAGGAACCACTGAATAGTGACCTTGAGATACCGTCAGGATACACTCTTGTTGGTGTAGTGTTGGACACCTCTCAGAGACTTTGATTCAGCCCACATTTCTGAGTGAAGAACCACATTCATCATATTCTGGACATATTCTCAGTACTTTACAGTATATCGACAATCCCCTTCTCATAACTCAACTCATCTTTTAATAATTAAAACTGATCAAGACACATTGCAAAACATTTAATCTTTCAACAACATTATTTCTTTATTTCGGACTCCATTAGCACTGATCTAAATTTGCAACATTCTATTGTCGATTATTATCAAATTTTTATTGTTTCTAATCCTTATGTGTTGCTATAATATATATGCTATAGAAATATTTATCTATATTTGGAACATTCTTGTCTCAGTATTTTGCTTCAAAAACTCCTAAAAAAGTTACTTCCATCATTAATGACTAAAACACAAGAGCCTTAGTTAAATTCTTTCGTAGGGACCACCCCCTTGGATTCGTTATGAGTTTTTCCTAAATGAAGGATTCAAGATCAAGTGAGATTAATTGACTCGAGACTTGTCCCCAACGACACACCTAGAAGCTTGAAAACTTAACCCCCAAGGGTGTGAAAGGAGGCAACAAGTGGGATTCAAACATCCTATATTTTTGGCCTCTAATACCTCTGTAGCTTCCTCCACTACCATGATTTCTGATTTTAAAGAAGTCAATAACTCATGATTATGAGTTGCATAGGTTGTAATCATTCCCAGTACCATAAGTCTACAACCCACATATACACAGCTTGCACCAGTTTCACCCATGTACATCGGGAAATGTGCTAAAAACAAAACAAATATTTCGAGTTTTCCCCCACTAAGTAACAAAGGACTTGTCTATTGGCCTTCCATATGCCGAGAGATTCTCCACTTCAACCCTTCACTTCCTATTGAAGGGCTATATATTGAGCTACTATGAAGCATTAGAGGAGGAGAAATTTGAGAGCAAATATATTATAGTGGAATTGTGCCCCATTCTTATGTACTTAAGTTTGCATCACTTTGTCCTTGAACCATCCATTAGTGTTATTTCCCAAGCTTTCCTTGATCTTTGTGAGCTTTCCTTTGTAAGGAGGATTGAAGTGGTGGAGGCCTAGGTGGAGGGACTTAGTTTCTCGATTTCGAAAAGGTACCGACAGATTTTGTCATCTTTATCTATGTTGATATTAATAGAAATATCCATTTCTCTCCCATTACATGTGTAATTATAAATATTTTCTATAATTATAATTACATGTGTGATATTTTTGCTTGGTCTTACGATGAGATGCCGGGCATCGAGGGCCGCAGTGAGGGCCGCCCCTTGGCGCCCAAGTGGTGGAGACAAGACAAGACAAGACAAGAAATGCTAAACATTTTGCATTCTAGTCCTATTAAACAGGTTTCATAGTTGTTCAGGCTTCAGCTGACTTTGTAACCGTAAAAAAAAGATGATGAAAAGCAAAAAAATTACCCAAGATTCCATTCCTGTTGCATTAGAATGTTAAATTGAATGATTTACACAGAAGAAATAGGCTGTGCGCGCCATTGGCATGCACATAATAATGTTGAATTTCATATGGAATTGCAAAATATAAATGGTCAACGAAACTAATGTAGCCCCTTTGGAATCCATACATGGTGCACCACAAGAAATGTAGTATATACAAGCTCAATAAATGGTTGACATCCAGGCTGTGAAATTTTGAAAAATTAGAATAGGAAAGCACTATCTCCCTGCATGCGGCCTTGTCATCGGCTCTAATCCAGTGGTCTCTCTAGCATCCGTCTCTGCATTTTGGACAACTTCCTCTAAAGCAAATCCATTTGGGTTATCTGGTTCTAATCTTAAATATTGCTGGTAAATATGCAGGGCAACAATCAAAATGAAAGATCCTGATATACGTGCTGTAGCCGAAGATAAGTTCCAAGCAAGAGCAGCTAATGAAAGTAAAACTGCTTTCTTGTGGGAACACGCATTCCATATTTCCAAACAACGAAGCAGTAAGCTTTGACCATATCCATGCAATTGGGCAGAATAGTTAGAATAAAATTTGGGGATACTGAATATGAGAAAGAATGCAAGCCTGGTCAGAGTCCATATTGTCATCATGTTGCCGCATTGAGCTAGAAACCACAGAACAGATGCCAACTTCAAAGTGGTAGATGGGTCCCCAGAAAATAGCTCTCTAATATTTGCAAACAAGGCATTGACTGGGGGAAGAATCACTCGAATGACACGAAAAGCGTCTGCTTCACTTAGCTCATAGTTTATGGAACTCGTGTCCAGATCAACTACCCCCCTGCGAATAAATGACTTCTAATTAAAGTTAGGGGTTCAGGGAGTATGCCGGAAACCTCAAATATCGATCTGGGCTACTTTGCTTTGCTCAAGCAAGCTGTGTCGATATTCGTAAACCAGTAAGTAACATGATCAATAAACCCCATTGGTATAACGAAGCTAAAAGCAGCTTCCTCTCAGTTTAGTTCACGAGCGAACCCCCCACCAACCATATCACTGAGACCATCAACACATAGCGATATACAGATCTTGTTACTTACATTGATTCACAATTCGAGCAGCAGAGGAATTGGCGCCCTCACGGCCGGCCTTGATGCTGGGCATCGAGGGCCGGCCGTGGGGGCCGCCCCTACACATTTCCTATGGAATTAAAAATAATTAATGATAAATATAAGTAACGGTTAAAACCGAAGACAACATCTTACACTTAATATAACATATATGGCATAGTTTATTGCGAGTTTACACTAATGAGAAGGCCATCATGAATAATAGGAAGACACAATTCTATATGATAGATGATTTAATTTTATTCCCCGATGATTTTTTTTTTTTAGTGAAACAAAATCTCAAGTACAACCTATAGGAAAATTGTACATGAATGATTCAATCTATTGTACAATTTTCCACCCATAGATTGGTGGGCTATGTTTATAAGCGGATACAAATTTGCAACTAGAATGCTCTGTTCAATTTAATGGGAGGTAATTAGATCCTACTGTTACCACATCATATTTACATTCATAGGTTTAAGTTACTAATTCAAATGATCAGAGGTGGTACATATTATAGCTTACACAAAACTCTAAAAACAAGTTTAATAGGGAACATCATCATCCAATGATATTGCATAATTTCAACCTTAACTCTACAATGTTGAGTTAACATAATTTACATAGTGCATTCAGAGATTTATTTCAAGAAGACTTCCTTCCATACACTTGGAAATTCAATATCCAGGAAACCATGTTAAGTTAACTTATTAATTATCCAAACCAATGCAATCATGCATAATATATTCCAAACAAGGGTCATGGAAAATGACATTCAAAACACACACACACACACACACACACACACAACAACAACAACAACAACAACAACAATAACCAAAAAAAATGGTAAATTTATAGGCATGCATAATGGATATCAAGATTTATCATTTTTTTAATGTGTTCAAGAGAAACTAATTGTGGAGGGACCAATTTTTTCCCATCCATAGGATATCATTCTTGTACATAATTCCACCCTTTTTATTGATATGATATCACTATTGAGAAGGAGGGAATCCAAGTTTTATTTTCCAACCATTAAGACCTGCACACAAAAAAAACCAAGATGTCACCATTGGAAACTATTCCTTCTTTTATCTAATTTGATCCATACGACATAGAAGTTCATCCTTTATTTGTTATATAGTCCCTCAATCATGCCCTTGATTTTTTGTATCTTTAGTATGGGAAATATAATCCCAAGCAATTATTAACTTCCAACTTTGCTTTAGTACAACAAACTGACACTTTTTGATTACAAGTTTGTGATATTCCACAACATAATAGGCCAATGTTCCTCAATATTTTATTTTAAGTGAGATTAGAATTTACTTATAATTATGTATATTACATTTATATATCCATTATTTACCCCCTCCACCATTCAACTATCAAGTGTGCTAAGTTTTCCTTTCTTCAAAACTCTTCTTTTCTTTCAAAAGCCTCTTATTTTTTCTAGCTCTCCCCCTATTCGAAAATATTCTTGAGTGCATGCATAAAAACAAATTCAGTTATAAAGGAGTATTTCCTTCATTCATATATTGTTTCATCAAATTTAGGAAGTTTTTACTTCTAAATATGAGTTAGTCACTTTTTACTAAAATTACTAAGTCTCAACTCACATTTCCTTGTCATTTGCTTTCTAGGTTGTCAAATCAAGGCTTAACATAGCATAAGGGTAATAAATAAATAAAGAGAAATATGTGTATGGTTTAGGTTAGGAATCGTCACAAGGTATATAATCCCCTTCATTGTAGCCCCTTACTCTTCTTTATTGGTGAACTCATATCCCATCGGTCTCCTCCCCCAATTAACCTTGGAACTTTTCTTTTGCTATTATTAAAAAATAATCATTATAAGTTGGTTTTTTCAAATACCACCATGGCATGTTTATCTGATGGCCTAATACAAAATAATAATGAAAATATATTTACAAAAAATAAAAAAATTTAAAAATATGATTTTTCCACATGGCCGAAATCAGGGGTATTACACTATTCATATTCATATTTTACAATACAAGATACAACTTTAGCTTCAATTGTTGCAATGGAAGCTAATAAGCGATGTGCAATTACTTTAGTTGCAACCTGACCTTCAAAACATTTAATAAATTTGGATAATGGGTTGGCATCTTCTTTTTCTATATTTTCCTCACTTTCAGTTTCTTTGTTTTACATTCTTCATGTATATGATAATTTCATTCAACATAGATTAATACTTATATAATTAAGATTCTAAACTAGATTTCCAATGCTCTAATTCCAATTTTGTTGTCCAAACTTCTTTTGGTAGCAATCTGAGCCTCAGTGGTGCATTACTTGCTACTACAATCACCATGTGTAGGGCCAATGAAATATCATCCATGGATTGCTTACCTTTTGCAAATATTTAATTTTTAGTGTCATAATACACCCCAATAGTACATACCTTGTCTTGTGCAAAACTTCAAGTATAATGTCGATGTCAATATTAAGGGTTG
>LPNX010920126.1:654532-709764 GCA_001517045.1 Pseudotsuga menziesii | reverse complement strand
GGGGGTGTTTTTGGTGTTTTTTTTGCAAAAATCATCGTTTTTATGGGTAGAGTTCTCGTTCATAGTATATAGTTCTCGTTTCATAGTATAAGTGGTTAGATGCGCACTGGGTTGATAGGGCAGTATATACCCATGGATATTCTCAGCAGACACCCCTACGCGAGATGTTGATCCCACAACTCCTGAGATTGATGGACCCATCTGCGTAGCTTCTTCCTCTTGTGCCCTCACATACTTTCTAGTCTGCCTCTTCTTTAGCGCTGGGGAGCTAGGCTTCTGGCTCGTCCTCTTCTTCTTCAACATCGATGATGATGATCCTATAGGAATACTTGCGACTTCCTCCTCGATGGTTACTGGGCCAATTGTTGATTCTCTTCCACTTGAAATCTCAATCAGGATTGGTTCACTTTGCATGCCATATTAGTGCCCCACAATTCTCAACAGTCGCTCAACCTCACTTCTCTTAGAAACTCACTCAAATCATTATGACTCTTCTCTGTAACTCTGTAACTCTACTCAATATTTACTTAGCACAATGGTGACTTCTGATTGCATTCAACCTCTTCTTATAGTGCCAAATCGATCCTTCGACCATCATGACCGAATCATGCTAATCATCATGACCAAATCATGCATTAAGTTCCCGAATCCATCATCAATCTTGTCAATCCAATGGTTGGATCTGGCATCAATACGCATCGCTTCAACAAGTGCCTCCAGTTAACTACTTTAACTGTCTACATTTATTGTTGATTTGACTATGTCGCAACCCTATGGCTGTCACGACAGACCTTCCTAACTGTGCTACCAACTCTCGTACTTACGCATCCAATTTCTCATGGTATGTGATCATTCTCTCTATTCATGATTCCTACCTATATTTTTTTCCCTTGCGTAGTGCCTCAAGCATCGCGTGGTTATGGGCCTATCCTATAGGGCTTCATCCTACTACCATTCACTAGCTTTGGTAGCATCATACCATCTAACTACTGCAGTTGAACTACATGTCTTGAAGTAATTGAATTAATGAGATATGGACCTAACCAATGCATCTGTAACTTACCTGGATTCTTCATGAACTTGTTGTCATACAAAAACACCAAGTCTCCTTGCTAAAATTGTTTGTTCTGTATATGTCAAACATGCCAAGATTTTTTTCGATCCTTTTCAATGCACTGGTAAAAACCTGCAACAAAGCGATCCTCCTCAAGCTGCACCATCTATGCCAAACTTTCTTCTAACACTGCTTCATCATCCATGGATGTTGTTGCTGCGATGCACAAGCTTGGAACAATGTAGTCCATAGGCATGACTACCTCTTTCCTATTCACCATTTTGAATGGTGTCTTCCCTATTAATATTTTGCAAGTGGCATGATATGCCCACAAGAAATTGAAATTTCAAATCCCAGTCATCACGGTTAGCGTTACATACCTTTGTAAGTTCATGCTCCAACACTTTGTTTAATGCTTCCACTGTCCTATTTGCTTGTGGATGATACAAGGTACTCTTCTTAAGGTGTATCTAAAGCTCCTCCATCAATGCGCTGATTGTGCAATTGATGAAGTGACTCCCCTGGTCGCTCATCAATATCCTTGAACACCCAAATTGAGTAACAATGTTGTCAAATAGAAACCTCGCTGCTGTCACGATGTTGTAATCCAAAATAAGTGCATCCTTCGCCCACCTTGTCAAATAGTTTGTCACTCTGATAGTGTACTGAGAACCAGTTCTCTTCCTAGGTGGGTTAATTTGTCCCACAAATTCCACCGCCCATTTATCAAATGGTTGCAACATCACTTGAGGTACCAATGGAATCTCATCCCTCCTAGATGGTTTTCCATTTCTATGACATATGTTGCAAGTCTACACATAGTTTGTCACATCGGTATGAAGAGTGGGCCACCAAATCCCTGTGTGAAGGAGCTTCCTAGTGGTAGCGCGACCTCCATAATGTCCAACAGTAACTCCTGCATGTGTCTCTTCCAATATATGCCATTTTTCATGCGATAGGACACACCACCATAAAATCTCATTTGGTCCAAGTTTGTAGAGTTGTCCAACGATCAGCTGGAAATTCAAGGCCTTAAGCACAACCTGCTTCTTCTGAATTGTAGTAAGCTCCTCTGGCGTAGTTCCCATTTCCAAAAACTAAATTATTTGATCATAATAATAATCAACCATATCAACTATGAACAACTACACATATGGAAGTCTGTCTTCAAAGTTGTTTGGTTCCTCTCCTATCTCAATCCACGACAAGTGATCTGAGATGGCATTCAAGCGATCCAGCTTCACAATGATCTCGAAATAAAACTCCTAGAAGAGAAGTATCCAACAGCATATCTCCCCCCCATCACAGGATTATTGACTAGGTATTTCAAAGTAGAATGGTCCGTAAACATATTGAAATGACTACCCAATAGATAATGATGAAACCTTTGTAGTGCATATGCCATCGCCAGAACTTCTCTGTTTGTGGTCATATAGTTTTTCTCTGTGGATGATAGATTTCGACTAGCGAAAGCAATTAAGTGATCAATATCTCCTTCTCCTGGTTGTGCGAGCACCACTCCTAGCACAACGGATGATGCATCCACATGAACATGGAAATCCTTATTCCAATTAGGAAAAACTAGGATGGGTACGAAAGCTATCTTGGCCTTCATTGTATCAAAAATGTCTTGACATTCTTGACTCCATGTAAATAGAACATTCTTCTTCAACAACCTTTCCATAGGAGCTATGATCGCAGCATAACCTCGTATGAATTTGCGATAATACCCTATGTTCCCCAACGTCGCTCTAAGCATATTCACATTCATAGGTGGTGACAAGCTCAAAATCAATGAAATTTGCAGGATCAACCAACACTCGTTTCTTGCAGACAATGTGTCCCAACAGCATTCCAAAAGGTGTGCATAAAATACACTTCTTTGAGTTCAATGCGATATGATGATGTTGACATCTATCCAGCATCAGTCATAGGTTTTCTAGATGGTCCTTGATCAATCCATAGACTGTCCATTCATCCATATAAAATTGCAAAAAAATCTGAATAAAATATTTGATGCAGTGACAACAACCTGGGAAAATACCGCAAGGGAATTCTTTAGCCCAAATGGCATCCTATGTACTAGAAACAACCCCATTCCATAACAAATGTTGTCTTGTGGTGATCCTCCTTCAAAATCCTGATATGGTGATACCCAGATTACCCATCCATGAAGGAATACATTTATTGAGCGTCTACTCCTTCTAGTACCTCATTAGTAAAAGGTGTCAGAAATGGATCATGTAGACACGCATCATTCAATTTTCTGAGGTAAAAAGAAACTCGAGCCTCACCAGTCTTCTTGTCTTGTATGAACATAGGACTAATCCATTCCAATTCTTCAAGTGTCTCAACTATCCCAGCATCTACCATCCTGTCGAGTTCCGCTTTGACCCTTTCCTTGTATCACGGATTTAGGCGATACGGTCCCTTCCTTACTGGTTTTGCATATGGCTTCAACGAAATATTCATCTTTCCTAAATCTCCCAATATCCCCTTCATCTCAGAAAAATTTGTAGCGAACAAATATTGGAATTCATGCAACATGTCTATGATATTTTCCATGGTCTCTTCGTCCCAGTAGTCCCCAACATTTTAAAACTTTGGGTTCTCCTCCATCCCAATGTTGACCTTCCGAATCTTCAATGGATGATTCATTGCATCTGTTGGTATATCAGGTGTTGCGACATCCCAACACCCTTCTATTTCCATAATATTAATATTCCATAGATCATCATCATCATCTGTCTCCCTAGACACATTGAAGAATTCCATCATTGACTGTATCTGACACTACACATGCAGATCTACTCGATATGCCACCAGAACTACCTTCAGAACAACATCACAGATGAGTTGCAGTGCATTATGAACATATGGGTTGGAATCCACGAAACTAAAGGTGTGAGTGAAACAAATGGTCAACTCCTCCTAGGTAGTGATATCTTTTCGCAACTCAGCTGATACATACCATTATCGCGGAATTTCATCCAATGTGTGGACAAAGGCATGGACCCACTAATCGTTTGGTCACAAGTCCCACACGATATGGCACTCAATTATATGATCACCAATATTGTTCCTCCCATCATACCTTCCAGCATGGTACACTTCTACATCTCCAAAGAGAACTTTCATCAATCTATGACACTACGACCATAAAGTGATCGACATCTTATGGGTTTCCCACCGATGTGCTAGAGTCGCCTTCAACGCTTCCTTCAATTCCAACAACCATTTTGGTTCTGATACCTTATATTTGAATTCAACAAGAAATTCAGATAACTCAGGAAGTCCTTCATATATTGGTAACTCAATGGATTCAGTCATGACACGACACAATTACTATGTAGTCAAGCCACAATTTCTTAGCGACACCTCATCCATTTGATTATGCCAGTTCTCTAAAGCATCATCAGAGTTAGAAGACGAAGAGCTAGCACTACGCCAACCAAGTTCCCCATTGGCAGTCAGATGGATGTAATCTTCTAAAATGTTATATGCATGATCCCATCCTCTAACAACTTCGTCCTTCACTGAATCAACATACCTTTTCCCTTCTGTGGGATCCATCGGAGCGATGAACCGGATACCATGGTTTTCAAAATCCATAACACACTTTTTAAATTTGATTACCGCCATACAAGCATTGGCCCATCCAATCCTTAACAATGCGGGATCAGAACTTCCTCCCTCAACAACCTCAATAACATCAAAATCCGCATAATTTTTCATACCTTCGACTTCTATTGCTAGGTGCGGAACGTGCCCAATCGGCATTACCCTAGCATGGTTATCCAGTCATAGCTATACAGGGGACCAATACAACTTCGGGATCCCCATATTTTTCCATGTCTGTCTTGTGAAAATATTGACATTTGAGCCTAGATCCAAGATGACTGAATCTACCTCATAGTCCCCAATATGAATACTCATCTGAATCTCTTTCCTCGTCTTTTTATTATGCAAAGAGTTCACTGCGGAGTCCTTTTGTTCGTTAGTTGGTCGATGTAAATGACTCTCAATCTCGGCAATAAAATCAAGATCTCTTTCCAGCGACAAGCAACTCTCAAATAAGTTATGTAGGATACCATGTTTTCGCGATGATCTAGCCTCCAAAGTTGGATCAAAAGAAGTTGGAACTTCATTAATAGGTAACTTACTCGGATTTCTGTGCATCTCATCCTGTGCTTCAAAGAATGTATCTTTCTTTATGTTGATATCAAATTGCGCTTTCTTCTTTCGACTAGCCAAATGGACTTGTGGAAATGGACTATCTTTTCTAGTTATTGCACCTCCGTGAGTGACCACAGCGACATCAACGTCCTGCATTTTGGGCTCTGTCAAGATCATCGCAACCATCATCCCTTGGTTATGGTTCGGTGGTGGATTCATGTTCTGATTTGTATTCTAAATTGGAATCTGGTTCTGGTTCTAATTCTGCAACTGGTTCTGGTTCAGCACTTGATTTTGGTTCTGCAATTGGTTTTGGTTCTGCAACTGGTTCTGGTTCTACAACTACGGGTCAGTTGTGGTCAATTCTCAATAGTGCGATCAATTGCGGTACAATAATGACACATACACTGCACTTGCAATTGAGAGCAATCTCTCTGAGAGTGTCCCAATACACCACAATTATAACATTTCACTGTTCTTCAACCATGATCCTCCTCCTCGACCAAATCCTCCACCTCATTCTCCTCGGAATCCTCCTTGTTGTTGATATTGAGGTTGATTAAATTGTTGCTGCAGGGATTCGACTGATGCTGAGCTTACTATGGCTATTGCGGAGCCATCTACATCTGATTATACTACGGCTATGGAACAAACTATTGTTGCGGTACAAACTACATTTATGGTTGTGGTGGCGACTGTACCATCTGCAGTTGAGACTGTGGTTGATGTACCTCTCCCTTCACATAGTATTATTCATATGTTCTTTCCTGGAGTAGGTCATATGCATGAAAATCCTTATCTTCATGTGCAACAGATCGACAAAACATGCAGTATAAATTCGTCGGATTCATTACCATCTTCTGCATGTAACCACAATCCTCATGTCGATGCCCATATACTTGACAAATGTGGCATCGGTACACTGCCACAAATCAATGGGTTTGGCACTCTTGACAACAATTAGTTTTGGAAATCTAGGCAATTATCCTTGGTATGTCCATCTATGTGACATCGAGTACACAAAACTTCTTCACGATGCTATTTTCCTTTGTTGATATCTTGCAACTGGAGTGTTATATTTTTCAGCTGTTTTTGAATCTGGTTCATACCGACTGCATTATCTCCAATGGGTGAAGCTTCTAACTTCATTTCAATCTCCAAAGCCTCGCTCTGTGTTGCAATATTTTGTTGTATTAGTGGTAGTTTGATATGAGATACTAACGTCGCAATGAACCATTCTTTATGCTGAATTTTGCTCATCTTAAAAATGACTCTTTCCATTAGTGTCTTGAACCTTTGATCAAAATCCCAAATAGTCTCATTTGGATACTGCTTAATTTCCTTTAGTTCTGTAATGTATTGCACTTCAGGTTTTGGTTTTATGAACTCTTCAATTAGTCCTTTCATGGCTTCAACCAATGTCTTTACAGGAGTCCCCGTAGGAACTTGTACAAACTTCATATACCAATCCAGTGTGCGACCCTGAAGAGTTGTCACCTATTGGACTTTCTCGGACATCATCATCCACAATTTTTCTTACAGTCCATATTGCCTCACACAAGAACCAGTACTGCTCTAGATCTTTAGTCCCATTCCCATGAAACAGAGGTAACTTTTCGTCATCTCCCTTCATTCTGGTCCTTCTTCTTACAGTGGTTGATCTACTACTGTTAGAGTGTTTCTTGCATGTCGAACAAGTTGGTGTTGAACTTGTGTTTCTTCCTGATTGTGATGTAGTGTGTGAAGGTGTGGGTTCATTACTGCTAGGGGTTGATCTCACCTCTACCTCAGGCATAGTCTAGTCGTCCTCATCGTCACTATAGGGTCGCTTTGTCCCATGTGGTATTCCTTCGTGGTCTTGCATTTTGATCATAGCAGGACCTTCCCTTGTCCTCTTCCTCTTCTCTTGTTGAAACCTTTCTCTTCCTCTCCTAAGACCACTCTCGTCCTTATCTTACCTCATAGTCTCGTCGTAACTTGCACCCATCTACCCTGTATCATTTTATACGTACCCCTGTCTTCGCGGTATCCACAGATTGTGCACACCATAGTTCTAATACTGAAGGTGCATTTTCAATATGCACTTTTCACATTTGAGCATCTTAATAGACAGTTGCGATGAGAAGAGAAACCTACCTCATGGCCCATTAAAGGATGCCCTTTCTACTTCGCTATATGATTTGGTTGTATCAACCGCGAACTCGGTGATATAGACTTCCAAGATACTGTCGAGCCAAACTTTAATAGCCCACGATTATTTGTTGTCTACCTCCTGCAACCCTTGGATCAATTTTGGGGTCTAGGACGTTGGCTCACCTCCTTGGAAATTTGTCTTCCGATAGGTCAATCGCACCAACCAATCATACAAGATGATCGAGAATTAAGAGAAAAAATACTCGTGCGGACCGTCGTGTATGTACTTTGCCAACCACTTATCTGTCATTAGTCTAGGGTTATAATTTTCTCTCTCAACAATTTATTGTAGCTTCTGGTCGAACCAATCTTGGATTTCCAGTTTCTTCGGATGCCACAACATGTCCTCCCTTCAGTCACACTTAGGTCTCGACAACGAAACCATTTGTTGACACAAACCCACTTGATAGGGGTTCCCTCTATATCGACACCCAAACCATTGCGATCTCCTTGAGCACTGAACCAGACTGGTTTTACCCCATTTGCCAACACCCGCAAAGCGGATGAAGTCTTATCCAACATGTTTGAGGGAGGCCTGACAGAACCAATTTTCCGCAGAATGAAGAAGGACCATGTGTGGCTATTTATCAACTTAACACAACATTAACAGATCTAATCATTGAACTTGTGCTTTATCAAAACTATATTGTCATTGAAAAGATCACATTATTATATCAGAACTGCAAATAAAATATTGATGCAGAAATAGATCTAGTAGAAGAACATTATTCAAAGTAATAAAACATCACATCATTTACAAATCCATGTCATAGATACCCATCTCATTCATAATTGAGTCATAGAAGATAGTTAAATAGGAGAAAATAAAAGGACATGAGAAATTCAAACCACAGGAGAATCTAGGAGCGTTAGTGAAGCTCACAAATCAAACTTGGTGCAAAAATCAGCAAAAACCATGAAATGAGAAGTAATTTACACACACAAATGTGAACAGAACCAGGATAATTTTAACTGTCTAACATAAAACATAATATTTCCAGGTTTATACTACATTTGGAAGTTTTTGTGAGGCTTTGGGAGCCCAATGTGAGTGTATAAGTCAAAATTGCCAAATTGGCATCAATCCCCCCTAGGTGGGCCAATCAGGACCCAAATCAGCCCAAACAGCCATGAATTTCTGAATGGACGTGGCTGAAGTGATTTGGGTCAATTATTACACCTTGGCATGTGTGGGTGTGGAAATATAGGTTGTTTAGAGTCTCACGGTGGCATTTAATGCACCAAATCAAGCCAAAAATGGACAAAATCCACCTCTAGCGCTCCTAGTCAACCAAGTTGTCCACATTCAATGAATGGGAGTGCACCAGAAATGATGAGGGCATACATGTGGCTGGTTGACTGAGCTGGAGTTCTCATGAGGTTGTGAATTCCCCAATTTGACTTGGCATTTGTCCAACTAAGCACCCCTAGTCCACCACATAGTGTATTAGTGCAATTAAGCAATAAAATTGACTAAGTAGTGTAATTGGGTACTAATGAGTTGGATTACTATTGTAACACCCTCCCTTAATCCAAATACTAAGTACAACTCACAAATTGATGGAGGCCTTGGCAACAATGGCTTAAGTCACCTAAAATACATAATTCAGAAATTACAATTTTATTTGTCCTTATGAACCAAGGAAAATAAGGAACACCTCATGGGACAAACCCTAAAGAATGGAAATGGGGCTGGAACTGCAATAAAAAACAACAAATTAGCATCCTTCACTCTCCCCAAGCAAAGATATCAGGTAGGTGAAGGTCTTCTCTGTGAAAGCCTTGGTAAAAATATTAGTAGTTTGCTCGGTGGATGGGTAATACTGCAGTGAGATCACCCTGTCATGCACTAAGCCACGAATGTAATGCATGTTTATCTCAATATGATTTGTCCTCAGCCTCTGAACAGGATCAGTAGATATTTTGATGGCACTTTGATATTCCACCCAAATGTTGGTTGGAGAATCAATTGTGACACCAAATTCCTGGAGAATTCCCTGCAACCAAACACACTATGTAGCAGCATTGACTGCTGCCCTGTACTCGACCTCTGCTGATGAAAGTGAAATGGTGTGTTGTTTCTTAATGGACCAGAAAATGGGACCTTCAAGAAACATAAAGACAAAACCTAAATTTGACTTCCTGTTAGTGGGATCTCCAGCCCAATCTGAATCAGAAAATCTAGCTAGTTGAAGTGAGGAACTAGCTGTGTAGTGCACCCCAAAATTGTTGCTTTCGTGGACATACTGAATAATTATTTTTTCTTCCCTCTAATGGAGATCATGTGTCTGGTGCATATGTCTTGCTATAACACTTAAAACATAAGAAAAATAAGTTCTTGTGTGAGTGAGATAGAGCAAGCTGCTGACTAGTTTCCTGTAGAGTGTAATATCTACCAATGGAGAATTGCCAAATTCATGCATTTTGATGCCAGAAAGAAAGGGAGACTTATTTTCCTTGCACTCAGTCATGTTAAAATTCTTTATCAGGTCTAAAGCATATTGTGGTTGACTCAAATTTATTCCCCTTTCACTTTTCTCATTTTCCAAGCCCAAAAATTGTCGTAGCAATCCTAGGTTGGTCATGGCAAGTTCACTATGCAAATATGACTTGAGAATAGCCCAAGGAACCAAAAATTTTGGGTTGCACTATGCAGCTAGTTCCTAACTTCAACTAGTTGGATTTTCTGATTCAGATTGGGTTGGAGATCCCACTAACAGGAAGTCAACTTCAGGTTTTTTCTTTATGTTTGTTGAAGGTCCCATTTGCTGGTCAAGTAAGAAACAACACACCATTTTACTTTCATTAGCAGAGGTCGAGTACAGGGAGGCAGTCAATGCTGCTACACAGTGTGTTTGGTTGTAGGGAATTATCTGGGAATTTGGTGTCACAATTGATTCTCCAACCAAATTTTGGGTGGAAAATCAAGGTGCCATAAAAATATCTACTGATCATGTTCAGAGGTAGAGGACAATGCTGTTAGATTTTTATCATTCAAGCTAGCATTATGATCTTAGGATCTTTAACTGAGAGAATAACATGCAAAATAATAAAACAAAAGAGACAAGAGACACAAAGAATTTTCCTTAGGGAAACCATAAAGGAGAAAACCCCGCAACTTCCTTAGAGATAGAATCAACACTAAAAGTAAAACCTGAGAACATAAAGATGATCTCCCGACAGCAACAGTCTCTCTCTTGTCCCAACAACTTCTCTCTCACTCATGCACCCCAATGAGTGAGTGTGTGTGTGATAAATAGAGAGGCTCACTCCCTATTTATATTCTTTCATTCACTTGAAAGCCACTCCAACATGTCGGCCTCACTTAACAATTACTTACTAGAGCTGATATCTCTAGGAGTGTCTAATAAACCTAGTGCCCCACAACTTGTGGGGTCTTTGCCTCCTTCGACCAACAAGGAGGGTTATCCTTAACACAATGGTGGGGACTATTACCCCAATTTACAATGACTCACCTAGGGTTGACTTCTCTAGGATAGTCTAATAACCTTAGGGCCTCACAACTGCGGGGAATTTAGGAGGGTTACCCACAATGACTTGACATGACTTGTTTACATTATAGAACTTCCCGATAGGAACATCGAGGCATGACATGACTCAAGTACATTATATAAACATCCCAGAATAAACATCGGGGTACAATACATAATATATACGGATGAATACATTTCAAAGTTACAAATACATTAACACTCCCTCTAAACTAGGAAGGTATTCTCTCGACACAATTTTTCAGCACTAGTCTTCTTCTTTGGATCATCCCGTCATTTGCATATTCATGCCATCTTCATATTCAAGTCATATTTATCTTCAGGTCATATTTTTCTTGATCTGGATCATCATCATTGGATCTGGATCATCACTCAATCTGGATCATCTCTGCTAGATCAACATCACTAGATCTAGATCATCATCACTGGATCTGGATCATCACTTGATTTGGATCATCTCTGCTGGATCAACATCACTGGATCTGGATCATCTCTGTTGGATCATCATCACTGGATCTAGATCATCACTCGATCTGGATCATCACTGTTGGATCATCATCATATGTGCTATCTCATGCTTCTTCTCCTCACAAGAAGTTCTACAGATCCAACCCTTTTTCATGCTGGTTGTAGGCCTACCTCCTTGTAGGCCTTTGGTAGCCCTTATATTTGACCCTAAGCTAGAATTGCCAGCACTCACGTCTGAACTTGACTCATCAGAAAGGCACATTTCTCACATCCACCAGCATGATAGTACACAACTACTATCATTTGTGGAATGGCACAACACTTACATCTGAGCTTGACTCATCATAAAGGCACTCAGTCCTAGACTTAGGGTTCTTGGTAACTGACCAGGTGCCTCCATTCAGAGAATGGCAGTAGCCCTTATATCTGATCATGTAGGAACCAATCCTACAGTCATATCAGAATGGTTCAACACTCAGATATGACATGGAAGGAACTAATCCTCTCACCATGACAGAATGGCTTAGCCCTTACATCTGACCTACTCATCAGAATGGATTACGAACTCAGCACTTCCCCTTGGAGGGAACCTCGATCTGGAGAACACCAAGCTTCTCCCTGAAGTACTCAAACTTCACTTTGGCCATTTCTAGCATAGAATCACATCAGGGCTGATTACGTCCAAGGATGACCTGCGAGCTTCACTAGGACCGATTATATCCGAGGACAACCTACAGGTCTGTTAACATCTAAGCAACCTACGAGCTTGACCAAGTTTTATGCTCAGACAACCTATCTCACCGATTATGCTAGAACTCCCTCTTTCGAGAGATCTCGATCTAGATGACATACTGGAGCTTCACTGCTCCTCTCTCCCAAATAAGAAGTGGAAAAAACTTTTTCCTCAGCTGTACTAAGCTCTATGTAGGACTGAATCCTTCCAAACCAAGATATCACACTTGTTCTCATACTAAAGTAGTACCTCAAAGTGCTCTTCCTATCAATGGCACTGCCTGCCCAATACGAATCCTCATAACCCTCCAGGTTATTCTTCTGATTTGCCTCATACTTGAGCCCATAATCAAATGTACCCTTCAGGTACCTCACAACATGCTTTGCAACCATCAGGTGAACATGTCTCAGTGTGTTGACAGCAAAGAAAATATCTGGTCTCGTATTCGTCAGGTACATCAAGGAACCAATCATCTGACGATACATCGTAGCATCAACCATCTCTGGTGAAGCAACACTCAATAGATTCAGGTTCAATGCCACAGGTGTCATCATGGCCTTACAATCCATCATCCTGAACCTCTTCAGGATCTCTACTGCATACTTCACTTGTCCGAGGAAAATTCCATCCTCATTCTGCCACACTTCCATGCCTAGAAAATAGTGCATCAACACATAACATGAGCATCACTGATCTTCCACCTTCAACCTTGAAGTAAAGGTTGGAATCCACTTTACTCTCAGTAAAGCCTAGAGTCATCAGTAATCTTTGCATCCTGTCGTACCATGTTGAACCTCAAGATATTCTATAGTCACTCCCTCTGAAGCAGAGCATCATACTCCCGCTATCTTCCGTACTCTATGCACTGAAACATTCTGTATGAGAGTGACAAGTAGCTTCCTATGCTACTAATATTCTATGTATCCATCTAGTGTATAGAATTTCATCTTCAACCTTGTAGAAAAGGTTAAGATCTTCATCAATCTCATCATGTATGTGTTTCAACTCCCACTGGCTGCAAATGTCTCTTCATAGTCTATTCCTTCTTTTCGTGAGAAGCCTTGTGCTACGAATCTTGCCTTGTATCCCACGATGTTTCCATCTACTACATGATGGAACTACGAACTTCCCTTCATGTATCAATACTGCATCCTAGACATTATTCTTCTTGAACTAGTCTTCCTTTTCTTCTTGGTTACTTCTTCATAGCTATAAGTTTCTACATCCATGATGTCACTGCATTCGTCATATTATTCTTCATATTGAACTGTCGTCACTTGTTCTTCGGAACAAGTCTTCATTCTTCTTTGCTTGTAGGCAATTATGTATGCGATATTTCCTACAAGTCAAATGAATTTGTATGGTTAGAAACATTTCATAAGGAATATTCATACTGGAAAATTCTTATGCATAAATATATGATCATGCAACTACTTTAGCCAATACAAAATTAATCCATATCTCACAAAAACTTTCTAGATTCCTTCCATCTCTACCAGGACAACATTGATATTGTGCACTAATCCAATATGTCAGCAAAGAGGTTTCATTCTAGATAAGCAACAATGGAGAGTTGTATAGCACCATGAGCTACTTACCCATCACATGCATATTAGTAGTATACTGTCATTAATGCAAACATTCTATCATGCATAATACATTAACTAAATATAAACAAATGCATAACAAAACAATACCATTATATGACAATTGAATACTTATGTTTATTTGTTTCATGGGTAGACTCCTTCTTGAGCCTTCAGCTTCATCGTCTTCTTCATTCATAATAGCATCATTTCTTGTTCAAATGCTAAGGTGGATAAGAGGTTCTTCAAGAGTTGAGATATTCATATTCCTCATTGCTTGAGGGATCTTCTTTGGATGATGAGAGCTTGATCTTTAGTTTCTCCCATAGTCTCTTCTCTTATTATGACTCGAGCTTGTTCTTCTTCCCAGAGTCTACTGAAAGTAATCACTTCCTTCTGGCACACATTTCTCGCATGAATCCCATGATCTTGGGAGGCCATTCAAGGTGGATATCACCACTTCTTCATTCTCCACTTGTTCTTCTATTGCTACAATTTTTTCTTTGATTTGAGAGACCCTTGTAAAGTATGACTGTATGGTCTCTGCATTCTGGATCTTCACATTCTTCAGCTAGTTTCTTAAGGTCATATTCCGATTTATGTTCTTCCCTTCAAATAGCTTGGTGAAGGAATCAAACATCTTCGATGTATTTAGGGAAGACACTTGTGGTACAAGTTTATTCGTGATTGAATCAACAATGATCTTCTTGGCCTTAACCAAGTTCTTCTTGTGTAAGGCTTTGAGCCTCATCTACCTCTGGAACTGGAACCTCTCTACTCATGTAGGTGTCCAATTCATTTTCTTTAGAGAGATCATATACTTCCATTCTTGGAAGTTGTCAAATTCACCAAGCTTATCATCAAGCTGATGTGATAGATCACTTTGAAATGAGAACCTCAAATGAAAATAGCAAAAGATTATATCTTTACCAATTTGAGGTGTATGTCCTAGTTCCGGAGCTGGCTGATCTAGGTTTTTTCAGAGAAAACCTAATTTTAAAAACTTGGAATCTTTCAGATATGATTGGATAGAAAGATAGAGATCTTCAAGTTGAGCTGTCCAATGTACTCATTTTCTGAAAACAGTGGAGGGGAGCTCTCGGAACAAGAAGCCCTAGTTTTCCAATTTCTTCTGCAGAAATTCCTATTACTGTTTCTATGGTATCTCTGAAATTACTGCTCCTCTATTTCTAAAACTTTGCATTGAGGTATCCTTGCCTGTCCCTGTTTCAACAACATAGGTTTCATCAGAATTGGTTTCACCAATTGGGACTTATGATCATTTTACCAAGGTGACCGGTTATAGGACTGTTCAGAACAGAGAAGTTCTATGGACTACGACGTGTCACTTTTTCATCTTTTGGGTCTGAAACTCACTCCAAAAAAAGTAAATTCCGATACCTTTCTGGAACATCTTTAGAAATTTCATTTGGACCTTTTTATCCCAAGATATAACAATTCTTCCGAGGTGTCCTGTTTAGGGATGAATCCTGGAAGAGGCTGGAACCCTAACTTGGAGGAATCATATCTCCCAGAATATAGCGAATTGGAGGCTGAATTTTGGATACAGTGTAAATCAGGATTTTATCTTCAGCCAGTGAACGTTTAAGCTCTGGAAGGTTCTCAAATCTAGAGATATAGTGAATGTAACAAAACTTATCAGTTTTAGTATTTAGGGTTTTTCTAGCTCGGTGTCAAAGTAGAATTTGATTTTCCTAGAGTTTCACCCAACCAAAAATATTTAACCAGGTCTCTAAACTTTTATTTTGATGAGGATAAAATTCCTATGCTGAGTTCACTCAAAAAATTGTCTTCTGTAAGAAGCCCTAATTTCCCGCACCAAAAACTGAAAATGCTCGGAATTGAATTCTGCTTTGACAGAAAGATGCGCCCTTAAATGGAGAGTTAAACCTAGCATACTTTTGCTGATGGATTGTGGAGAGAGACCCAAAAAGTAAGAATCCATAGCTTCTGTAGCTATACAATGTCTTCTTCTCAAGTTAGCTCTGATACCATGTTAGAGTTTTATCATTCAAGAGGGCATTATGATCTTAGGATCTTTAAGTGAGAGAATAACATGCACAGCGATAAAACACAAGAGACAAGAGACACAAAGAATTTTCCTCGGGGAAACCATAAAGGAGTAAACCCCGCAACTTCCTCAGAGATAAAATCAGCACCAAAAGTAAAACTTGAAAACATAAAGATTATCTCTCGATAGCATCAATCTCTCTCTTGTCCCAACAACTTCTCTCTCTCACTCATGCGCCCAAATGAGTGTGTGTGTGTGTGTGATAAATAGAGAGGATCACTCTCTATTTATATTCTTTTGTTCCCTTGAAATCCACTCCAACATGTTGGGCTCACTTAACAATTACTTACTAGACCCGACATCTCTAGGAGTGTCTAATAACGCTAGTGCCCCACAACTTGTGGGGACTTTTCCTCCTCCGAGCAACAAGGAGGGTTATCCTTAACACAATGGTGGGGACTATTGCCTCGAATTACAATGACTCACCTAGGGTTGAATTCTCTAGGATATTATAATAACCCTAGGTCCCCACAACTACGGGGACTTTAGGAGGGTTACCCACAATGACTTGACATGACTTGTTTACATTATAGAACCTCTCGATAGGAACATCGGGGCATGACATGAATCAAGTACATTACAGAAACAAACCGGAATAAAAATCAGGGTACAATACATAATATATACGGATGAATACATTTAGAAGTTACAAATACATTAACAAAATCATATTGAGATACACATGCATTACATAACTATGCAAAGATAACTTAAATTCAATCCTAGCTACTTGTAATATGTGTAATCAATACCATGAAATTGAGAATAGACCTTAGCAAATAATCTTGCCTTATGTTTTATATCAGAACCATCAGCTACAATTTTGGTTTGAAAGACCCATTTGCATTAGACAAGCTTCCTCTTGGGAGGAAGGGGAACCAATTCCCATGTCTTGTTCATTGGAGGGACTGGAATTATTCTTCCATTTCTGAGGTCCATCTTGGGTCATTACAAGATTCCTGATATGTTTTAGGATCAGACCCAATCATCATATAATATTTCTCAGCAAGAGCACTATCACTTGCAAATGAAGCACTACTACTTTGTGATCTAGTCTTCCTAGGCTCAAGGGGATTGCCTGCCAATTCCCCAGCATCTTGAATGATTTTTTCATCCCACTTGGCCTTGATGATGAGTCAAATATAGAAATATCATCTTCATCCATATTTATATTAGACATATCAGAAAAAAAATAGCATGTATCATCACTTACATCTTCGAATGGTTGAGGAGAGGAGCATTTCCCCGGTGCAAGCTCGAAATCAGGAATTGGATCTTCTTCAAATTTCACACTTCTCTAAGCAAATTCCTTGTAGGTGGAGGTGTCAAAGAGCTTGTAACATTTATTTTATTCACCATACCCAACCATAATGCACTCCTTTCTTTGTGGTTACAAGGATTTCCTCTTTTCAGAGGGGATTCTAGCCCATGCTCTAGTCTCGAAAATTCTCAAATTTGAGACATTTGGATTTTGGCCAAACCATGCCTCGTAAGGTGTATTTACTTTTAATGATTTATGGAAGGATCATTTTTTGATGTGTGCAACAAAAATAATGGCCTCATACCATATATTGGTACTAAGATCCCTTGCTTCTATCATGCAAGGGACCATCTCCTTGAGAGATCTATTCTTCCTCTCAGCCACACCATTTTGTTGTGGTGTGTAGGGAGTTGGGTGTTGCATTTGGATGCCACACTCATCACAAAGGTACTGTAGGTTATTGTTTACATAATCCTTCCCATTATTAGTCCTAAGTACCTTAATCTTATGCCTACTCTGATTTTTTTCCAATTCCTTCCAAATCTTCAAGTGTTCAAACACCTCAGAATTCAATTTAAGGAAGTACACCCAAAAAAATCGAGAGGAATCATCTATGAATGTAAGTACATACATTGATCCACCATATGATGGAGTGGGAAATGGACGAATCAAGTCTGAATGCACCAACCCAAGTAGTTTTGTTGTTCTCCTTGCCTTCTCCTTCTCATAGCTTTGTTCAGGATGCTTCCCAACTACGTACCCAATACATGCTCCATTTGATGATCTGAATTGGGGAATCCATTCCACCATATCATATCTGTGTAATTCTTGGAGGTACTTGTAGTTCATGTGACCAAACCTCTCATGCCATAGCTTCAAAACCTTACTGGCATGTGAGAGAAGTTCTTGGTCATTGGAAGTGGGGAGGAAGTTAGAGAACTTGTACATCGTCTCATGGTAATATGCATACTCAAATGCAATGGCTTGGTTTGTTGAGATTTCTACAATCTCTACCATGTCTGGAGTGAAGGTCACTTTCTTTGCCTCTCCTATATGGATAATCTGATAGACTTCCTGCAAATTTTCTGCAATTTCTGGTACATACAATACTTCACTGAAGTAGCCATGCTCTAAGTCAATCCTACCAATCCCCTTGGTCTGGATTTTTGAATCATCCCCCATTTGAACTGCTAGGCTAGTATTTGAATTAATGGAGGAGAAGAGCTCTCTCTTTGCTACCATATTCTTGGAATCCCTTGAATCAATTATAAAATATTAATAGTTAGAAGTACCTGCTACCAAATAATGACATTTTTCCTTGCTTTCATTCGAACTGGAGGTGGCATCCTTCTTCCTTGCGCTGTCAAGGATTGGAATGTTGTTCCTCTCCAGCAGCCGCGCCATGGTGTCAATGGTATTTTTCATGCATGAGCTCTCTGGATTCCATCCCTTGTGTAAATAGGTGCATTTGGTCTTTTCTTTTCCCTTCTTGTCCTTCTCCTTGGAAGAATTTGAACTTGCATCACTGGATTTGCATTTTTCTGGGTTTTTCTTCTTCTTTCGTTGCTTTGAATTTTTGGAATTGGGATTTCCCTTTCAAGAATTCAAAACTCCAACTGCTAATTCTTGATCCTTGCTCTTGATGGTACCCATTTGGACCAGCTTGTCTTGCTCCTAAGTGAGTGACTCCATGAAGCTTGCTAGACTGGGCATTTTCCAGTTTTGAAGTGTTAACTTGCTGGAGTGGAATTTGCTCACAAAAACTGAGAACTCTGGTCCCAAATTCAAAAGGATTGACTAAATCAATTGTTCCTCTCTCTTCTCAATGCCACATTGCTTCAGCTGCAACACAAGTGACTTAAAATTGGTGAAGAAGTCCTGGATTGTATCATAGTGTGATGGGATCAAGCTGATAAGCTCATTCTCAAGATGGTGACCATGTAGTTCATCAATTTTCCCAAATAATGCCTATAGTTTTACCCAGAACTCATTGGGTGTTTGAAAACTGTCAATGTGGAACAAGAGCTCTCTTGAGATTCTTAGACACAATAATCCAAATGCCTCATCCAATCTATCGAAGTACTTGGATTTTTCAACTACAGAATTTGGCTCCACCTTAGTGCCCATGGTAACTCTGTAAAGCCCTTTGGTTCTCAACTAAATCACCATCTCTACCTTCCAATCAAAGAATTTGAAGGGTGTTAGCATGATGTGGTTAGCATCCATTTCTTCCCACACAATTGGTGATGAATTTTTGCTGGAAGTACTGCAAAACAACTTGATTTTATCCGGAATTTCACTAACAAATGCAGCTCAAGACTCTATGAATTGATATGAAACTCAATAATCTCCAACATGATCTAATACCATGTGAGAAATTTGAACCACATGAGAATCTAGGAGCGTTAGTGAATCTCTCAAATCAAATTTGGTGCAAAAACCAACAAAAACCGTGAAATGAGAGGTAATTTACACACACAAATGTGAACAGAAACAGGATAATTTTACTTGTATAACATAAAAACATGTTATTTCTAGGTTTATATTACATTTGGAAAGTTTCACATAGTGTATTAATGCAATTAAGCAATAAAATTGACTAAGTATGTAATTAGGTACTAATGAGTTGGATTACTGTTCTAAAAAAGGACACGATAGTTTTACTTAACTTCTGTCATGTCATATTATCTTCTGTACAAAAAATAATTATTCACAAGAGATCCACAGATCTCAAATTATGCCCAAATATCAACAACCAACACTCAGATAGAATCAATATCAATATGCAAGTGTTAGAAAAAGCCTCTTTACATTTGTAATTTGACATCTACTTATAGGATTTCGCCTGTATATTCAAGGTCCACTTAACTAACTTTCTAACTGACTCTTAACAGATTCTACAAAATATGACCACAATCCGCATAATGCGGTCCAAAACTATAGAAGATGACCAAAATTACATAACATAAGATATTCCGTCTTGCACACCATCTTCCACTTAAGTGGTGTCTTTTACCTTATGTAGTATCCGCAATTCTACGCAACTAACTTATCCCAAAACCGCCTGCCAACACAATCTGGTTGGATGATTGATATAGAATAGAGAAATGCTTCAACCTCCTCATCTTTCTTGGAGAGTGCATCTGTGACAATATTTTTATTCCCATTTTCGTAGTTGATTTCAAATACATATCCCAACATTGTTGTCACCCATTTTTGTTTCTCTTTTGAAGATAGCCTTTGTCCTAAAAAGTATTTAATGTTGAGTATGGTTTCCATTGATGTCTAAGGATCTCATTAATGACAAAGGAAATTACATGACATGTATGATTATGTGACATGTGTGATGAGGTTGAAAAGTCATATGATGATGTTCTAGTGCTCTCATGACGTCATTTTTACAATTTGACACCATTCTGTAAAAATATGGCAATTTGCCGAAACTCTGAAAATTGACTGAGTATAGGAAAATTAGAGTTCATAAATGACAAATGAATAACAAAGGAAATGATGACATGGAATGTGGCATGTGTGATGAGATTTTAAAGTCATATGATGGTGTTTTAGTCCTCTGATGAAGTCATTGTTACAATTTGACACCATTCTGTAAAAGTATGCGAACTTGCTGAAACTCTGAAAATTTGACCAAGCATAATTTCTTCTTAATTTTCTCAAGGGGCCTCTATAAAATACATGTCATCTTCTGGATTTGATGAATGCAATGAATCCTAGGATATAGAAATATATATTTTTCTCTTGTTCATCTAACCATATGATTTGTTTTTCAAGACAGTCTCTGAAGGTGAAATTATGAGTCTGCCAAATGTTCTTTCTAACATGATTTGCATTGTTTAAGTTATGGTAAATCTTCCTTAGTGGCCTCAGTAAAATTCCTACCATATTTTGTAGGATACCGATAAAATTATATGATACCATCAGGATTCATCTTGTTGATGTGTGCATATTAACATGGTCTCAATTCCCCTAAAACATGCTTGAAGAAAAAGTTACAGGTATTCCAAAATGATGTTTCAGACTGTTTTGTGGAGTTTGCAGAAAATTGAGGAAGTATTGAAAAACCAGTGTAAGTTCCCCTAGTAAAATGCTAACTATATTTTGTTGGAAACTGATAAAAATAATATGAGACCATAAGGATGCATCTTGTTGATGTGTGCATATGACCATGGTCTTATTTCTCCTAAAAGGTGCTTGAAGACAAAGTTATAAGTCTGCCAAAACAAGGTTTCAAGCACTTTTGCACCAGTTCATGAAAAGGCATGTTTCCGTAATGAAGAGATGCATTAGTGAAAATATTTTAATGAAGGGACACAATGATGAAAATATACAATGGTTCAAATACATGATGAAATAAGTATTTAAAGAGAAATTCAAAGTGGAAGAAAGATGTCTTAGCAATCCAGATCAATGTAAAAGCAAGAGAATCCAAAGACCAATTAATTGAAGAATAATTGGTAACATAATTGAAGAAAAAGGTCAAATAAGGGAGGTAGGGTGGTGCTAGGGTAGGCTGCAATATTGCAGGGAGGTTTTGTCCTCCTTCCAGTGGTGTCTAGAGCATACGGGTGTTGTAGCATTCTTATGTATTGGTGCAGGTAGAAAAATCCAGGGCGTTGGTGCATCCTTTTTGTAGTAGCAGATTTGTTTTTGTAAAAACCATCTTATTAATGAGTTTGATTTTGTGGTTTTCTATTTGACATTTCCATGATAAAAGTTTGCATCCTAACTTGTTTGATTCATTGTTTATCTTATACCAATTGTTTTAATAAAGTGAAAAGAAGGCAATATTGAATCACACACTATCAGTATTCCTCGATAAACGAACATTTAATGTTATCATCATCAATTTTAACCTTGAAATGTCTCCCTATAAGGTAAAGGCACCATTACTTTAGGGCATGTAGTATTTCCAAAATTTCCTTCTCATAAATGGTTTTTTCAAGTCATTTCCCTTGATTGGATGACTTGTGAAGGAAAGAGGGTGTCCTTCTTGCATTAGTACAACTCCAATTCCATTTCTTGAAGCATCTCATTCCACAATAAAGGTTTTTGTGAAGTCCGGTGTCGCCAAAACAAGAGATGTACACATTGCCTCTTGGGTTGTTGAAAATCTTGAGTTTCCTCTGGAGTCCAAGAAAATGCATCTTTCTTTAGTAATGCTTTTAGAGGTTCTATTATTCTTCCATAGTTCCAAAAAAACTTGCGGTAGTACCCTGTCATATCTAAGAATCCTTGAATATTTTTCAAGGTTTTTGGAATCGAACATTCCATCATGGATTTAATTTTGTTAGGGTCTACCTTGAAACCTTCCTAAGATACATTATGACCCAAATACTCTACCTCATTTATCCCAAAGAAAAATTTTGAGGGTTTTGCATACACTTTTTGGTACTTTAGTGGTTGTAGTACCCTGTCAACATGTTGAGCATGTTCTTCCCAAGACTTTCTATAGATTGGTATATCATCAAAGAATACCAGCACATTTTTTCTAAGGCTTGAAAATATTATTCATCAAACCTTGAAATGTGGAAGGTGCATTTGTGAGACAAAATGGCATGAACCAAAATTCATAGTGACCTTCATGAGTTATGAATCTTGTTTTGGGGATGTATTCATCCTTCCTTCAAATCTGATGATACCCGTAACGAAGATCAAACTTTGTGAATACCATTGATCCATGTAATTCGTTTAGCAATTCATCAATGAAATGAATGGGAAACTTATATTTAATGGTGATCTTGTGGAGCTCTCTATAATTAGGACACATACACTATGATCCATTTAACGTGGGTACCATTACCACTGGTGCATACTAATAACTTTGTATAGGCCTAATTTTGCTAGCCTCTAACATTTCAACAACCATACACTCAATTTCACTCTTCTGGATATAGGGAATCGGTAAGGTCTGATGTTATGAGGAACAATGCCTGGGATTAAGTGGATAACACGTTCAAAGTCTTGAATAGGTGGAAGACCTTTGGGAATATCTTCAAACACCTTGGAATTCTTATTAATGACCCTTTGGAGATCGAGGGAGATAGGGAACTTCAAGGTTTGAGCATCTAATGAGAATACTTGTACAACTATACCTTGATGTCCCCTTTTCAACAACTTTATCATACCATTAGAGATTACCACCTTGCTTGGTTTTCCTGTGATACCATTTAACTCATATTATTTTCCTTCCCATGAAATTTTCATGAAAATATTCTGAAAATGAAAATCGGCAGTTCCCAATGATTGTAACCATTGGATCCCTAAGACAACATTAACACCACCTATTGGGATAACAATAATTTGAATATTCAATACATATCCCGCCATAGAAAGATTGATATTATGGAATTTCCCTAAGAAATTTATAGTTCCTCCATCTGCAATCATCACTTGAAACTCTGGTGTTTGATATACAAATCAATTACCAACTTTGACTAATTTACAAAGAATGAAATTATGAGTACTACCAGAATCAATCAACATTGTTACCTTCTTATTTTTGATGTATCCTTCAATCTTAATAGTTTGAGGAGTGCTAATTCTAGCCAACGCATGACAAGATATGGTGGGAGTAACTTCTTCTCAAGTATCCTCTTTTACTTCTTCATCTTGATATGCTTCCTCTTCTTGTTGACACACTTCTGTCGATAGGGGTTCAATACATATATTTGTCGACACCCATCGATGCAATCTCCCAAACATTGAACCAGATAGGTTTTACCATATCCAACAACACCTACGAAGCAAATGCATTCTCCCCCGATATGTCTGAGGGAGGGCTGCAGGAACCACATTTCTACAGTAGGAAGAGGAATTTCACACTTTATTTTACTCTATCACAGCGTTACTCAGAGATCAAGGGTTTACGCATATCATTAATAGGTTATACTTGACAGTATTAGGATCTAATTATCACTATTCACAATCATTCTTACTTAGATTTAGATAGACACAAGCATCACAGTAACATAATTTAGATCCATTTAACTCGAAATTGATTTAACAAAGATATCAACATGTACTAACTCAATGATCATTACAGAACTTTGCATAATTCATATTTAATCATGTAAATACATTTGTCACACCATCATTAAGTTTGCAATTTTCATAGGCATGTAGATAAGAATGGGAATTTATTTCTTGGTAGAATAGCCTCAGACCAGAAGATGTATTCATTCACAGATCGACTCACTTACAACATGACCGATCACATGGTATATCAACAAATACAAGTCTCTAAGATATCTCTTCCTATCCTCCTATGATGATGCTCTAATGATTCTACTCTAATTCTACTTATAGGCTTGGGCCATGTTGTAGCTACAACAGATTCCATGTTTTATCCAAAACATGAGAACCCAGATTTTTATATGAAAAAGGTGATACTTAAGTTCCTTAGTCATTTTGGGATTCCCATGCTGTTTATCATGGTTTCCATGTCTTTTTCATGATTTGATTTAGTTAACATTTTGAAAAATTTATGCATTTGTGTGTGTTTTTGTGAGTTGCGAAAATAACTATTTTTTCCCAAAAGCATGTCTTTCCTGCAACTAGTAATGTGGATTATGGGAGCTTGGTTTTTTGTTTAAAAATTTTCCGTTTCGCAACCCGCAATGTAGACTATGGGTGCAGAAACATTTTTCAATAATCGTAGTTTTTCATCCCCGCAATCCACAATTGCGGATTGCGAAGAAGTCATTCCTATTCATGTTGTTTTCATTCTCGCAACCTGCAACCCACAATTAGGGATTGCAGAAAGTGTTTGTTTGTTTTCATTTGAAGTTGCATTTCCGCAACCTGCATTGCAGATTGCGGATTATGGGATGCACAGTATTTTCATTTTTTACTTATTTGTTTTTTATTCATTTGAGTTGGTTTTTATCATTTCAGTTGGTTCCATAATCTCAGTGGTTAATTTAACATGTTATCTTTCACATTCTCCACCTAGATTTGGTCTTCACTGCATAAGATTAGGGTGTCTAGTTATTGCCTTCATTTTGATTGAACACTTATTTTTAATCGTTTTTTATTTATGACTTGAAAGGGTGTATATCAAATGATGGAACCATGCATTTAATTATCAACTGTGAAAGGATTACTAAATTTTACTGGCCTTGAATATTTGTTAAAATTTGTCCTTTTAGAAAAAACTATAATTTGAAGCCCTTGTTATGTATAATTCAATTGAATCCTAAGAAAAAAAAACTTTCAAACCATGGAAAGAGTCAATAACTTTTCATTAAGAAAATTATTATATTTTTCAATGAATAATTAGCTTTGCTTGTTGATAAGAATATTATTATTGTTTAAGTTATTTTCGATATACTTTTAAAAGAAAATATTAATAATTTATTTATATAATTGGATTTTAATACCATACTGTTTACAATGTTAATGCATAGTATTTCACTAAACCCTAATTTGTTGTTGCGGTGAAGGATGAAGTTAAAAACAGATCACACACCTGTAGAAGTCATGTTTTTATGTGGAGGTTTGTGAGCAAATCATGAGGACTTAGCTCAAACGGTTGAAAATCCACTTCCCAAACGGGCTCATTTACCAGTAATTGAGTACATTTTTGTAAATATTTCAACAGTTTGGGAGAAAAACATGACCGAATAGAGGTGAATTTTCTAGAAATTTATTCCAGCCATTTTTACATAGCTGAATGAACCAGACATCTAGGGATTTGATGCTATCCTTCCCACTTCTCTTCACTGCTATAAATTCGTCCTCATAATTATGATAAAAGAGGAGGATTTTGGAGAAGATGGATTTGGAAAATGGAGGAGAAGGAGCAAACCACACAGGGAGGGTCGAAGATGCTCTGTAGTTTATGGAGAACTGTATTTTTTTGCAATCTCATTTAAATACAAATAGTTTCTTTTATCATATTTGAATATTCGTTGAATTTCTTTAATGAATAATGGTTACTCTTTGTCTGTTTGACACTTTAATTATATGTTGCAATTATTATCCAGCATGTTAGCATTGAGTTGATTTCACAATTATTTTTCTAATGTGTTATGCATGTACTAAATAAATTTCTTTATTTAATCCATACAGAGTTTTTTGCAGCAATTAATAAAATCGCTCTGATCCAAATTCATATACTATTTTTTTAATTAGTATTCCAAATAGTAGAATGTTTATGCATTTAAATCTCAATGTTACATTGCAATTTTAATTTTTTATGTTGTATTCAGAATTGGCGAGCATTGATTTGTTTTATATTTCTATAAAATAGATTTATATTTGTCAGAGATATTAAATTAATTATTCTACATAAATTGTCATTTATTACACTTCCATTATTTTCGCAAAGACCTATTTCTGTTATCACCAATATTAAGATCTTCTTCCATAGAAGGAGACTAGATCACTTTAGATCTGAAAAACCTTGTGCCAGCAGAGGCCGAATATCCATGGGTGTTAACCACACCAACAACTCGAGGATAGGGTAATACTTGTGTAGGATTATATGAAGCCTTTGGCTGGGTTTTCATCCCCTCTTTTTTTCCTTGGACTCCTTTCCAACACCTACACAACCGAGGAATCAATAGGCCAGTACAAAATGGTCCACATAGTTGAATTCATAACTATTTTTGACTAAAAATTCAAACATAATGACCACACTTGTCGGTATCTTCTTCTGCACAATTCACTCGTTCTCCTGTCAAATTATTCCTTGTTGATGGTAGAAGCACACCTTGCACATCCTATCCTCTTTCCAACATGCCCCCAACACAAAATTGTGGCTCCTGCTCGAGCCATGTCAGCTGGAAATTAATGGTACATCCAACTTTGTCTTGAATTCATCGTATACAATTTTTACTTCATTGGCAATTGATTTGAACTTTGCTTTCATGGTTGTGCCCTGATCCACTTCTTGCTCCGTTGGGTGTTCCCCATTCATTGGCTGTACTGTGGTTAAGTCCTCCTTTTTCTTTGTGATCTCTTCCATTGCTTTGAAGGCCACTTCCTTTGTTGCGCTCTGCAGTTCATCTAACTACGTCGACCTCCTCTGGTGTCTTGCACATGGTTTATTAACGCGCTATTACAACTCCTTAAGCTACACTGCTCTAGTCACCTGTGCTAATGGGGGAATCCATTTGAGAGATCCCCACAGAGATGAAATTTGCACTTATGCTTCATTCAGTTGTGCTTCCAGTTGGTGTAGCTTCTCATCTTGCACTAAGGTACCCCAAAACTTGGTTATATCCTCTGCAATTGTTTGTACTACCTTCTCATTCTCCACAATTTCTGTTGTGGTGTCCTCAATTAATCCTCTTCTTTCTGTGAGTTATTCTGGTGGTGTGCTTGGTACCTCTCATGCTTATAACGCCGTGTTCTCTTTCCTCATATCAATGGCTATTATTCCCAGTCTCAACACTTTTGATTCGGTGAACATTTCTGGGGTCATGTACAGAATCTCTTCTCATGCATTGGACATTGCTCTCTCTAATCACTGCTTGTCATCAAAATCCTCAGTATTTTCATTAACAATTATCTCCAGCTCCATCTTTAGTTGTTAAATATTGCCTTCTATGCTCTCTACTTGCTATCGATACTTGACTAATTGGGCATGCACCAGCACCTCATAGTCTCTGATTTCTTGAGTCACATTATTTTGGAGTCATGCCAGCATATGCATCAGAAGCTCATTATGTCGAGGTTGATCAAGTCGAATTGTTTAAAGGTGGCATCGACATATTCATCCCCTGTCGTAAGTGCTTGTGGTGAAATCTATATAATTCGCACTTTTTTGCCAATACTTACCTTGGATGCTCTTTGCAACAAATCCTTTTGGTATGTTGTGCAGTGACAATCCCTGTGTGGTGGTGCTCAAAATCATTTTTGAATGGCTACGTTTCTACTTATGTTCTCCTTTACTCTTTGTTGCTCTCCTATACTTTCCTTGGATTTGATTCTTCTTTTCAATGCACATAATGGTTCGATCCATGCCTCATGGCTGGTTCTTATAGCCTCCACTACTCCTATGCAAAGTATTTTGTCCATAATTTCCAAATCCCTCAAATATTGACCAAATTCAACGTCGATTATGCAAATCTAATGGTACGATTTATCCATAAATGTGTGTATTTCCCACTTGCGCCATCACCCTTGTGGGTTAATTGCTGCATTTATTGTCTGATTTGAGCACATTGCACTTCGTTTGATATCACCAATATTCAACCTTTGCGGCAATATTTTTTTTCTCTTTTGATTTGGCGACTGTTAGCATCGGTGCCTCACCTAGCTATACTGATAGGGCTTTAGCCGACATCCATTTAGTAGTTTCGGTAGTAATACTCAGTCTAACTATTGCAGTTGTACTGCACCTCCGTTGGTGATGAAATTAATAACATGGGGTCCTAAGAAATGCATCTGTAGCTTATAAAAGAACCATATCTCCGTGCTGGAATTAATTTTCGTTTACATGGAAATCATGTCATTCCTTCTGTTTATCCTTATCTACTTGCTGGTGGAAACTTGCGATGAACCGATCCTCCTTGAGCTACAACAATTGCTCCAAACTTTCTTCAACCTCTCCTTCATCACTCAGGCCTATTGCTACCACAATTCATAGGATGGGAACAATGTACTCCATCGACATTACTGCTTCTTGTCCATAAATGAGCTTGAATGGAGTTTGTCCTGTCAATATTTTATGTGTTGTCCTATAGGCCCATAATATCATAGGTATCTTTAGATCCCAACCATCAAGATTTTCATTGTATACCTTTGTGAGTGCTTCGAATGCTCCATTCGCTTGTGGGTTATATGGAGTACTCTTCTTGTGTTGTATCTGAAATTCCTTAGTCATTGCACTAATCATCCAATTGAAAAAGTGATTCCATTAGTATCTCATCAATATCTTGGGACAACCAAATCGAGTAACCACACCATCAAATACGAACCTAGCTGCTTTCGTAGCTGTACAATCCTTTACTGGTGCTTCCTCTTCCCATTTAGTTAACTAGTCTTTCACAGTGATGATATATTACAAACCTGTCCATTTCCCTAGAGGATTGATGGGTCCCACAAAATGCACAACCCATGTTTCAAATGGTTGGAGCCTTATTTGAGGTACTAGTGGCATCTCATCCCATCGTGACGGCTTCCCTGTTCTTTGACATACATTGCAACTTTTAGCATAATCTGCGGCATCACTGTGTATTTTCGACCACCATAAGCCAACTCAAAGTATCTTTCTAGCGGTTGCGCAACCTCCATAATGTACTCCTACAATTCTATGATGTGCCTCTACCAATAATCTCTCCTTCTCATGTGACATAACATATCAACGTAGAATTTCACCTGGCCCCATTTTGTAGAGTTGTCCCACGATCAGCTGGAAATACGAATCTCTAACGATGAGTTGCTTTGTCTGACTCACGATGAATTCCTACGGTGATTTTCATATTATAAAAAATTGGACAATTTGTTCATAATGGTAATCCACCACTTCGATTCTAAACAACTACACATCAGGTAAGTTGTCATCGATGGCACTCTGCTCTTTGCCTATCTCTATCCTTGACAGATAAATAGGTCATGCATTCAATCTCCCTGGCTTCACAATGATCTCAAAATCAAACTCTTGGAATAGTAATAACCATCAACAAATAATCCCCCCTAACACAGGCTTATTAACTAGGTACTTCAGTGCTGAGTGATCTGTAAACATTCTGAAATGTCCTTCGAATAAGTAGTGGAAGAATTTTTGTAATGCGTACACCATCACCAATCCTTCCCTCTCTGTCGTTGTGTAGTTTCTTTTCACAGTAGACAACTTCTGACTTGCAAATGAAATTGGGTGACCGATCTCTCCTTCCCCTAGTTGATCTAAAAGAACTCCTAATGTGAATGGCGAAGCATCAACATGGACGTGGAACGTTTTCATCCAATCTGGAAAAACTAATATCAGTGCTGTGACCATTTTTTGCTTCAGAGTATCAAGAATTATTTGACATTCTTTGTTCCATCCAAACTTCCCATCCTTCTTCAACAGGTTATCCATTGATGACGTGATGTTCATGTATCCAATTATGAATTTTCGGTAATATCTTGTGTGAGCCAACATTTCCCTAAGCTATTTTACTATCGTTCGTGTTGGTAGATCAACAATTACCGCAATATTGGTGGGATCGACCAACATACCTTCCTTGCATACAATATGTCCCGATAGAACCCCAAATGGAGTAAAAAATACACACCTCTTTATATTCAATGAGATCTGATGTTTTTGACATCTTTCTAACATCAATTGAAGGTTCACAGTGTGGTCTCTTATCGACCCATAAATGGTCCAGTCATCCATGCAGGATGATAGAAATTTATGAATGAAGTCCTTAAATGCAACGACAACTATCCTTGAAAAAATTGTAGGTGCATTCTTAAGACCAAAAATCATTACCGCGTACTGAAAATATCCCCATCCCATTATGAAAGTGGTCTTGTGTGTATCCTCTTTCACAATCCTTATCGGGTGGTATCCTGAAAATCCATCCGTGAAAGAATAAATCTCTTGTCATCCAACTCCTTCCAATAATTCATAAGTAAAGGGTGTTGGGGATGGGTCATGAAAACTTGCATCATTCAACTTGCTTAGGTCGACATTGATATGTATTTTCCTCATATTTTTCTCATGTACCACCATCAGATTGATCCATTCTAACTCTTCAACAAGTTCAATAATTCCAGCATCCATCATCCGTTCTAATTCTACTTTGACGCGTTCCTTGTATCTCGGGTTCAATCTGTATGGTCCTTGATTTACTGGTTTCACATATGGATTTAGAGGAACTTTCATTTCTCCTAAGTCACTTGAAATCCCTTTCATATCAAAAAATTTTGTCGGAAATAAATTATAGAATTCATGTAGCAGGTTAGTGTTCTTCTCCATGGTTGTCTCATCCCAATAATCCCCAATATTAGCAAATTTTAGGTCATCTGTTGTCACAATATCGACCTTTGTTATCTCAAGAAGTTGTTTGACTTTGTCGAATGGTATTTCTTGTGCTGTGATGTCTTGAATTCCCTCTGATTTCTAGATGTTGACAGCTCTTGGATCATCCTCGTCATCAGGCTCTCCTACCACATTGTAGCAATTTGACATTAACTATGTTGTTGGTATCTTCTGCGATTCTATTGGTAACTCTGCTAGAACTATTTCCAATACTCTGTTGCAGATGTCCTGAAGTGCGCTATGTATGAACGGATTGTCATTCACAAAGATAAAAGTATGAATGAAGATGGCCGTTAGTCAATCCCAATTTGTAGTTTCCCAGTCAGTTCTGCCGAAACACACCACCTCCGTGGAACTTTGTCCAACGTATGGACAAATGCATGGACCCATTATTCCTTCAGCTACAATACCCATGTAGTTTGGCATGCAACTAGATGATCACTAGGAGTGTTCCTTCCATCATATTTATTTCCTTGGTAGTGCTCCTCTTCCCTAAATTGAACTTCCATTAATTGGCAACATCTCTGCCACTCTCCCCTCAAGGTCTTATACATATCCCACTATCTTGTCAGAGTAACCTTTAGTTCTTCTTCCAACACCAACAGTCATTGAGGATTTGATACTTGATCCTCGAATTCTTCCATAAAACCATCCAAGTTAGGTATCCCTTCATACATTGGCAATTCGATGACTTTTGTGTCTACACAACGCATTGACTTAGTGACTCATCCACATTTTTTGACTCATACTTCATGTAACCGGTTCTTCCAGCTCTCTAGCATATCAATTTAGTGACTCATCCACACTTTTTGACTGATACTTCATGTATCTTGTTCTGCCAGTTCTCTAGCACATCATCAGAGTCCGATCATGCATAGCTAGTACATCACTATCCCAGCTCTTCCTCTATAGTGGGATTGATGTAGTATTTAGAAATATTATAGGTATCATCCCATCCTTCCACAACTTCCTCTTTTACTAGTTCGATGTTTCTTCAACCTTCACTTGGATCTAAAGGGGCAATGATTCGCATGTCGCGATTCAAAGTCATTACTCTTTTCTTGAAGTTGATAATCAACAAATTTTCATTTTCCCATCTAATTCCCAATAGTGCGGGGTAGGAGATTCTTTCATGGAATTTATCAATAACATCGAATTCTGCATGTGTTTATTTAGCCCCTCCATGTCAACAGGTAGGTGGGGTACTCTATGGATTGGTGATAACCTTGCCTAATTTTATAGTCATAGTTTTATGAGAGAACAAACTAGCCATGGTTCCCCATCATTTCCCATGTTTTCTTTGTTAGGATATTTATGACTGATCTTAGATCCAAAATGATTGATTCACATCATAATCACGGATATGAACATTCATCCTCATTTCCCTTCACATTTTCTTCTTATGCAAAGAATTCACTGAGTGGTCTTGTCGCCCTTTCTCCTGTTGGTATAAAAAGCTTGATATTTTTTCTAATGCATGTCGATTTTTTTCTAGTGACATACAACTTTCTAGAAAAGTTTGCAAAGTACTAACCTTCCTTGATGATCTCGACATAGTTGTCGAATAAAAAAATTGGTGGCATTTCAGCTTATGTCATCGCTCCTCCTCGAGTTACCACTCTGACATTTTCTTGGTGAGTTCTAGGTTCTGTCGATATTCTTCCTACAGTTGGTCCCTAATTTTGATTTTAAGTCTGGCTCACATTCTGGGTTATTTGTGGTTGTGGCTAGTTCTTGGCTTGTAACTTCGTAATAAAATGTGGACATTTTTCAACAGTATGATCTGTGCCACTACAATAAGTACATTGAGACTGTAAATTCAGACAGTCTCTATGGTAATGTCCCAATACTCCACAATTATAGCACGTTACAGGTTCACGACCTCATCCCATAGCTCCTCCATGACCAAAGCCTCCATTGCAACCTCCGTGGAATCAGAGGAAATTTGAGGTCTAAACTGGGCCTCCTAAGGAAAATAATAAAATAATAGTTAAAATAATAAAATAATATTTATTAATTTTGTAGGAAGAAAGAAAAAAACTACTTTTTTTGTTTGTATTTTCAACATATCTCATGGTGTTTTTACTCAAATTTCAAGAAGGAGAGCTCGTTGGATGCGGAGTTAAATTCCACATCCAACGAGTACCTGCACTGCATAATTTTGACACACCCTGCTACCCAAAAAACAATAAATAACTAAAAAAATGTGATGATGAAATAAGGAGGGTGGGTACTCATTGGATGTGCAATTTAATTCCGCATCCAAAGATCTCTCTCTCTCGAAATTTGAGTAAAAATATAGTGAGATATGTTGAAAATACAAACAAAAAAATAGTTTTTTATGACAAATATGTCAAGTCAACCATTATGGTTAAGTCATTTTAATGAAAATCTATTGGTTCCTGAATTCCAACTCATAAGAATTTATTGTTGGCTTGTTTCCTTATAAGGCCCATTTTAGACCCCAAAATTCTTCTAATGAATCCTCCTCGGAATCCTCCTTATGGCTGAAACTATGGTTGGTCAAACTGTTGTTGCTGATTGGGCTGCGACTGAGCGTACTATAGTTGAGTATAATGCGAATGCTGGTGGTTATACTACACCTAGTTGTACTGTAGTTGTTGTTGAGTGTATCACGGTTGCATCTACGGTATTTCTGTTGGTGGGTCTTCTTCTCCTTTCATAAAACATGTATCCATGGTTCTTTCTTGGAGAAAATCATATGCTTTACAGTCCTTTTCTTCATCGCCAATTGATCAAAAAAAGTTGGAGAAAATATTTGATGGCCTTGACACAACCTTCTGAAGGTATACACATTCCTCTGATCGATGTCCTCTAGTCTATAAAATCCGACACCATCGTAGCCCTCCTTAACTTAGTGGATTTAGATCTCCATATTGTAAATATTTACAGAATTCCAGGCATTAATCCTTATGATTTCCTTATGTCCAACATTGACTCCACCATACTTCTTCACAAAATTATTTTCCCTTCTTGATATACTGTAATTGAATAGTAAGCTTCACTAATTGTGATTGGATCTGGATCATTGCAGCCCCCGTTTCACCAAGTGGTGAATCTTCCAACTTCAACACAATCTCCAGAGCTTTTGTTTGGGATGCAATATTCTGTTGCATTAATGGAATATGGATGTGTGGTACCAAAGCTGCGATAAACCATTCCTTATGTTGTACATTTCACATTCTAAAGCTGACCTCAACCATCAAAGTTTTGAACCGCTGATCAAAATCCTATACAGTCTCATTTAGATATTGTTTTATTTCCTTCAACTTGGTAATATACTGCGATTCGTATTTTATATTTTTAAATTCCTCTATTAGTCTGGTCCTGATCTGTGCTAAGGTATTTCAAGGATTCCCCATCGGTACTTACAAAAATTCATGTACCAGTCCAATATTCGGCCTCGAAAGGTTGTCGCTAGTTGTCCTTTCCTATTATCTTCATCTCAGTATTTGTCTTACCATCCATACTACTTTTCATAGGAACCAATACTGCTCGAGATCTTCAGTCCCATTATTGTGGAATATGGGTAGCTTCATGTCACCACCTACCATTCTAGGTCTTCTTCTGGTATTCATTGATCCACTATTATTACTACTATGTTGACACACGAGACAACCCTGTGATGACCTTGTGTTTCTTCCTCCTGGATTTGGAGCAATGCATGGAGGAGTAGGTACGTTGTTTCTTTGGGTTAGTCCTTCCTCGGACTCGGGCATATCTTGGTCATTTCCTTCATCACTGTAGGGATTCTTAGTCCCTTGTGGTCCCTTCTCACATTTTCTTGTTTCGATCGTACCAAGGCTCTCCTCAGTCCTCCACATCTTCTATTGCTGGAACATCATCCCGCTTTGTAGGATACCACATTCTTCCCCAGCTTCCCTCACAATCTCATCATAAATTCCATCCAACCCTTTCCTTCATAGTACCCACAACGTCCATACATGAGAGCGTTATCATCGAAATTCATCTTCAGTATTCCCTTTTCACAGATGAGCATCTTAATCCATAGTTGTAAGGACAATAGACATATCCTCCTCCGTCCCTTAAATAATTCCCTCTTTGCGTCATTGTATGACTTAACTATGTCAAAACCAAACTCAGTGATATATCCTTATAAAATGTTTCCTATCCACACCTCGATAGCTCTTGAAGCTTTGTTGTTCACCCTTTGCAACTGCTAGATCAGTTTAGGGGTCCACTTATTAGGTTCACCTCCTTGGAAATTCCTCTTATGGAAAGTAAGCTACGCCAACCACTCATACACTACTATTGGAAACTCAACAAAGAATATTTCGTGGATATCAGAGTAAATATATATCCCCAACCACTCTTCGGTTGAAAATATGGAGTTCTGATTTTTTTGTTCTCCGAAATCTCGGGCCTTATTATCGAACCAGTCCTAGATCTCTGATTTTGTCGGATTCCACAACATGTCCTCTTCTTGTTTGTACTATTGTCCCAACAACATAACCATTTTTTGACACACTTTTGTTAACAGGTGTTCACTCCATAAAATTTTCGACACCCATCGATGCAATCTCCCTATACATCAACCCATACAGGTTTTACCCTATCCAGCAACACCTGCAAAGAATATGCAGTTTCACTCGAGATGTATGAGGGAGGGCTGTAGGAACCATGTTTCCCCGGAAGTAATAGGACTTTCAAAATTTCTTTTACTCTATCATAGCGTTACTCAGAGATTCATGGTTTACGCATCTCATTTATAATATCTGCTTAACAGTATTAGCATCTACCTATCATTGTTCACAATAATTCTTACTGATATTTATATAGACACAAACATCAAAGTAACATAATTCAGATCCATTTAACATGGAATTTCCTAGCAAATAAATCAAAATTTATTAACTCAATGATCCTTGCAATACTTCACATCATTCAGATTTAGTCATGTAAATTCATAGATCACACCATCATTAAGTTCACAAGTTTCACATACATGCAAATAAGAATGGGGATTTATTTCTTGGTCGAATAGCCTCAGACCACAAGATACTTTCATTCACAGAAAGAATCACTTACAACATGACCGATCGCATGGTCTATCAAGATATCCAAGTATCTAAGTTATCTCTTCCTATCCTCTTGTGATGATTCTCTAATGATTCTACTCCTAATTATACTTATAGGTTTGAGTCGTTACAAAATGGTCCACATAGCCGAATTCCTAACTAATTTTGATCAAAATTTCAACCATAATGACCACAGTTGTCGGTATCTTCTTCAGCGTAGTTAATCTTTCTCTTGTTGATGTCTTCCTTGTCTATGAAGAAGTGCACCTTGTGCGTCCTATCCTCTTGCGAACACTGCTTTGGTTCTTCCCCTTCACAATCTATGCAGAATAATTTATTCTCACCACACTTATGTACCTTAATATACTTTCAGTCACAATTAAATTATAATCCCTTTGATATTATTTCATATAGTTGTTGGGGTGTCAACCATTGTGGTGGTTTATAAGAAGGAGCATTATTTTCTCTATATGTGTTGGATAAGGTCTTTCTGGTAGTCATCACCATATGTTTACTTTCAATCTTCCTTTCCATCATGAAATCCTTCTCTAGGGATGATGGTTCAAAAAGATGCACCTCATGTTGAATGCTACCTTTCAAGGTTCCAATAAAGAGATATAACAAATTATCTTCTAAACTATTCTTAACTCTAAGACTTACCTACTGAAATTGCTGGATGTTCTTTGTAACTAAAGCTTTTTTCTTGAGATTTACCAATTGGCTAAAGAAGGTGTTTCTATTTATTTCCCATAATGTGCAATCAACTCTTATGTTAGTATAGAACATGCGATAATAGAGTCCCTTTTACATTCATGAAGCCATTGGTACCATACAAGTTAATCAAGTTCTAAATATAAGGATGCAATAGTTACCTTTTGCGAAGTTGGCACCTGGTGTAGATCAAAAAATTGCTCCATTTGAAAAATCCATGTGATTGGATCCTTTCCATCAAACTTTATCATGTTATTATTGGGGATAAAGTAGTTCCTTGGAATTGAATTGAACCCATGATGTTTTAGTGAATAATCAACTTTTGAGGACTCAAAATTCCTACTCTCCAATTATTTTTCAATTTTCTCTAGATGTGGCTGAAATAAGTTTGTTTTTCCTCCTTATCCTCTTCTTGAGTAGATAAATTAGGAATAAAGATGTGTTTTATATCCTTCATCAATTCCTTCAAGTCTTGAAGATCTTATTTCTATCCATCCCTTTTTAATCCTCTTTCCTAGTCATCCATTTGAGATCCTCTTTACTAGCCATCTTATTTTCCAATTTAACTAAGTCATCCATTTTCACATTTTGTTTAACCATATTTTCAAACTTGGACACTCTATAAGATATGTCTTCCATTTCATCGTATGTCAGGGATGAATCCTATGGGGTTTTGAGGGTAGTGTGAATTTTTCCACTTCCTTTTGGTGGAATTTTGAAGAATAAATATATATCACACACTAGGGTTTACCACAAATATACCCTTCTAATCAAAGCTATTCAAATTCAACATGATGCACCTTTTTTCAAACCCTGATTAGAAGATTGTTTTAAGGACGACTTGTAACTGAGGTAAAATTTGAATTTTCATTCTTATGGGTCTAAAAATTAATCTTGTCATACCCTAATGTGTCCACTTTATAATTCTGTAGGTATGACCTAATTTGGATTTTCCAAAAAAACTTCATTGCAAATATTCGTAAGCTTCTTATTTTTTCCCTATTTAGAAGAACAAACTTGTACGGTATTCCACGTGTCTAATATTTTGTTTCTGCAGATGAAAATTATACCACATATACCATGGTCCATATTGTTTCATATAGAACTTGTCTCACTCAATTTGGATGTTGTATGCCTCATATATGATGTTTTTCCCTAGAACACATTTTTTATACTGGGTTTTGGACTAGTAAAAAACCCTATATTCCTCCACAAATATCTCCAAAACTATAATGGATCAAGATCTAAATTTAGGATTGGATATATTTTTACTTGTTATAGAAGTGGTTTTTAACCTCGATCTCCGAATCCTTTCAGAAAAAAAAAATTGTTGTAAAAATTCCAAGATGACTTGTTTTGCAGAAGCCAGTCCCAAGGAAAGTGCTCTGATACCAAATGTTATGAAACAAAGTCCCAGAAATAGCATAAGAAGAGAATAAATAGAAAAGAAGAGAGTAATCCATGCCTTAACAATGAATAAAAAATATAATTAGAAATCCTCTTCGAGGGAGGAACCCCCTTAGGCAATGTATTGAGTACATAAGACAAGATACGATGATGACTAAAATGGGAAAATCTCCTTCCTATATCTAGGAGACAAAGGTGTACAATTACAACTAATAGAACCACTAATAGACCCAAGACAACATAAGTAATATGTAATGCACCACAATATAAGGGTTAATGAACCACACGATATGTGGTAATGTTCCATCATTAATGTCTTAACATATCATCTACAACAAAAAAAAAATAGATGACATGCATGATCAACAACACATAATAAACCATGTGTATGAATAACTGTATACCCCCAAAAAAATTTGCAAATGACTTGAATACTTGTCACATTCAAGTGAAAGATATTATCAAGCCTGATAAGATATTTTTTGTAAGTGGATCCTAAGAAACCATAAGTACAAGTCAAGGAAAGTGACAAAGCTAGTGAGGATAATAGGGATATCATTGACGAAACATCACCTTCATTTTTTATTTGGAACTTTGAATTCTAAAAAACAACATTAATTTCTCAAAATGAAAATATAGTGGAACATCAAGTACATGTGAAATGATGTGTCACACTAAGGACATAACAATATATTAATATTTCAATGTGTTTGGTTTGAGTGCTAGTGTTTGGATGTCTAATTCTAGATTCAAAATCAAAATTTTGTAAAGTTGACCCCTATGTGCAAAAAATGAATAGAACCTTATTGATCAAAACCCTAGATTCCAAAATCATACTATAAGGCGATCAATGGGAAATGGAACTAGAGGATAGGGGAACCCCTAGAACTATATCGATGTTTTGAATCCGATAGAGTCAATGGTTCATCGATATTATCCATGTCAATCATTCTATGGCATGTTGAATCTCACCTCCTAGAGGCTTTCATGGACACCTGTTGAATCCCTACTCGAGATATAGAATTCAAATCGTGCAACAAAAATGGGTTCTGATAAGTCCTATAAGTTTGTTTAGGTAATTTCCATGTAGGAACATGAGCCACAAGTTCTCAGTTGAGGAATTTTCAAAGTTGACCCCTATGTGCTAAAATTGCACATTCCCTTACTAAGAAAAATCCTAGTTTTCAAAATAGACCTAAAAGAGGATCCCTGGGCCATGGAACCAAATAAGAGGGGTATCCCTAACACTATCCTAATTTCCCGAATCCAATGGAGTTGACAGTTCATCGATCTGAGACATAGTCATCATTCTATCACATGTTGAAGCTCACCTCCTAAAGGCTTTTAGGGATATCTATTGAATCCCTAATCGGGGCATAGAATTCCAACCATGCAACAAAAATGGGTTTTGGGAAATCATGAAATTGTGTTTAGTTAAGTTCCACATGGTAACCCTAGCCACAATTTCTCACTCGAGTAATTTTCAAAGTTGACCACTATGTGCAAAAATTGCACATTCCCTTATTAAGTAGAACATTAGTTTCCAAAATCGACCTAAAATAGGGTCCTTAGGCCATGGGACTAGAGGAGAGTGACACCCATAGAACTATCTTGATGTCCTTAATCGAACGGATTCTATGGTTCATAGATCCAACCCACGATAATCATACTATGGAACGTTGAATCTCACATCCTAGAGGCTTTTAGGGACACCTATTGAATCCCTACATGGGGCATAGAATTCCAACCATACAACAAAACTAGGTTTCAAGAGGTCCTGCTAGTGTGTTTACAAAGGTTTCACATGGTAAATCTAGCCACAAGTTCTCGGTCGAGAATTTTCATAGTTTACCCCTTTGTGCAAAAAATGCACATTACCTTATTGAGCAAAATCCTACTTTCCAAAATTGACCTAAAAGAGGACTCCTAGGCCGTGGAACTAGAGGAGAGGGGAACCCTTAGCACTTTCCTGATTTCCTAAATCCAACGGAGTCAATGATTCATGTATCTAAACCACGTTCATCATTCGATGGCACGTTGAAGCTCACCTCCAAGAGGCTTTCAGGGGAACTTGTTGAATCCCCACCCAAGGAATAGAATTACAACCATACAACAAAACTGGGTTCTGGGAGGTCCTCAAGTGTGTTTAGGAAGGTTCCATGTGGGTACTCTAGCCACAATTTATGGGTCAAGGAATTTGCAAAGTTAACCCCCATGTGTGGAAAAAGCACATTACACTTACTGAGAAAAACCCTAGTTTCCAAAATTAACCTAAAATAGGATCTCCAGGCCATGGAACTAGAGGAGAGGGGAACCCTTAGAACTATCCCAATGTCTTGAACCCAACGGAGTCAACAATTTTTTGATCTGAGACACGATCATCATTCTATGGCATGCTGATTTCAAGACACCTGTTGAATCCCTACCCGGGGACTATAATTCCAACCGTGCAACAAAAATGGGTCCAGGGAGGTCCTAGAAGTGTGTTTAGGTAGGTTCCATGTGGAAATGTAGCCAAAAGTTCTTGGTCGAGTAATTTTCGAATATGACCCCTTTTGTGCAAAAATTGCACATTCCGTTATTGAGCAGAATATTAGTTTCCAAATAAACCTAAAATAGGATTCTTGGGCCATGGAGTCATATAAGAGAGGAACCCCTATAACTGTCCCAATGTCTTGAGTCCAACGGATTCGAATTTTCATTGATCCGAGCCACAATTTTTGTTTTATGTATATTTGCAACTAGGTTCCTATATCCATTTAGGGACACATGCCAAATTAGACCCAAGGAAAAGCTGTAGAGGTTTGAATGTTTGATACTAGATATTGTTCAATAATGACATTGAATAAATGATATTAGTGATCTCTATATGATAGTTAGTTGCTACAAACTAGGGTTTATAGGATTTTGAACACAAACTAGGATTTACGCTACAAAGTAGGGTTCACAGGGTTTATACTTCAAACTAGGGTTTAGGGTACAAACTAGGGTTTATAGAATTGGCTATAGGTTTTGTAAGATAGGATTTCTAGGCTAGGCTTGGATATGGTATTAATCATGGGGATATTTTTATACCTTATTTTAACTCTTGCATTAGGAAGTTTCATGAAAACTTGGGGTGTTGACTAATGTCCTTGGCGATCGAACTTCAACATTCAAGGTAGAGGCAAGAGCCATATCCTAGAGGAGTGGGATACAAACTAGGGTTTCCAGGGTTTATAATACAAACAAGGGTTTCATGTAATATTATGCATATTTGTATCATAATGGTTTAGACACAAATGGATGCATATGAATATATATGTACAGTGAATTTTTTTTGGCATGCATATATAGTTGTAGCATGATTTTTTTTGGATTCTTGTGCATAATGATTTGGATTCAAATGAAATTTTGTGGTTGGATTTGTTTTTGTCACCCCAATGTAATAATTTTTAGGGTTTGTAGGGTTTATAATAGACACTAGGGTTTATGCTAAAAACTAGGGTTTCTAGATATTTGGTGTGTTTCAAAATGATGTCTAGTTAACATTGTTCAATGGGGAAAATGCATTTGGAATTAAAGTGATTGGTCAACCTAAGGATCCTATAAACTAGGATCTAGCCTACAAATTAAGGTCTATATTGCAAACTAATAGCTAGTCTACAATCTAGGGTTTACAAGTACAAGCTAAGGAATCTACAAGGCTTATGATGACATTCCAAGGCTATAGATGTGTGATTATTTGATAGTAGATATTGCTCAATGGGGAAATTTCATTTGACCTTATTTTAACACTTGCATTATTAGGTTTAACTAGGTTTCAAGGGTTTCAAGGGTTTATAGGGCTAGATCATGTTTATAAGTTTGTAGATTTGGTTTCTAGGATTCTAAATTAGGTTTCTTGGGATAGATTGGGTTTCTAAAGTTTCTATGAGTCATGTAAGTATGAATATAATACAACAAATCCATGATGAATCTTGTGCAATTGATAAATTCGTACAAGTCTATCCAATTTATCAATCTATTAATATGTCAATAATCAATGAAACCAGGAAAAAAAATCATGACATGTACACGTACACCACATACTTATAACATAGTACACAGATACCATGCATACCACATACATGTCTACCTAATTTTGGTCATTTGACTAAACTATTAGGATCACCTCTAATACCAATAGTATCATTTAACCTCTCGTGTTCGGAGTCAGATAAGAAGTAGCATGACTTTGATGAGTTCTTCATTGGCATTGTTTGCAGCTGTAGGTTTGTGCCAATAACTAAGTTTGTATAATGGTATACAATTTGACTTGGTCTATAATCTTCAAATACATAACCTTTTTTCTTTGGTGCATGGGAAACCTATGTCAAATATTATTCTTTGATAACCATCAACCCAATTGAAAAATAATTACCATAAGAGTCCCTTAATTAGACAATGAGGTTTTAATTCCCATCCAAACAATGCGCCAACCAATAGTTACTTCCCCATTCATTTCCTCTTGGGGAAACCATTGTGTATATGTTCCCTGCATAAAATAAAGTGCCAAAACAAGAGTCAACTAAATAAACACAAATATGCATCAAATATTTCAAAATAATCAAGATATTAGTCGAACATGGTTTTACAATATCTGATATGTGGTCATATTTTGGTGAAATACTTGCCATTGGTCCTCCTCCAAATAGTATAATTATGCAGTTATATGTCGACCATTGGGGAGTGATATACAATCCCAGCTATAAACCCAATATGTGGATTCACAATTGTGCCATTCACCAGTATTACACGAAGAACAAAAGCAAGAGAGTTTCCTTTTCCACATTTCAAATATATTAATGTTTGACGTTCTAACTAAATGAAATGCATGAGTTCCTTGGATGGTCTTGCACTCATATAGGTGTGATTGTTCTACATTGACTACCTCCCAAAAATATCCATGTACATGTTCTTTTTTAATTGATTGGTATTCTTTCCTTATTGCTTCCTCCCCCATTATTGAAGAACACCATTCAATAATGGTATTTGCATCTCGGATGAGAGAAAATATTGTGTACTTCATTTCTTTCATATGTAGTGTAGTCTTGATGCATGCAATTGCTCCATCATGTTCCCCTTTTATGTGTTTGGTCTCAAAATAGTTCCAAATATGTGGCACCTTGTGCCTCTTGTGGAGCATATAAAACCATTGGAAGACATGGGAATTTTTGAATTTCCCCACACAACCATCATACCAAATCCAATGTTGTTCCACCTGTATATGGTTATCCTTCAAGTGATTGTATAACAATTGAAAGTTATGTTGTACAAAAGCCAAGTTGTGACAACTCCCATCACTTATGTAGAAGTGATACTCCTCAATATAACCCTTTTGTCTTCAGTACTATCTTTCCCATGTCTATAGGTGATATGGAACATTATGCTAACCTATTTTGAGTGATAATACTGACTTTGAATTTTGTTTAGCGTTTAAAGAGTGTAATTTTCTACAAAATCAACCATTGATAATATAGTACCAATAGGAAATGTATCCCTGCACGTTCTAAGCTTATAATATTTCCAACGAGCCACATGCACATGCTTTACATACCATTGTTTCTTTTCAAATAATCCCTACATGAAGTTGCAAACCCGTACCTAGTAGATCAACAATAAAGACACATATCAATATATTGTTATAGTTGAAATTGAAATCTAAAGAAAAAAATAAGTATTCAAGAACTCACTACTAACCTGAGGAGTGATCAATTGTATTTTTTTTCTCTAATTCCCTCCATCGATATCATATATGACTGTTGACATAATTGTAACTTCGGAATGTATTCACTTGTATTTCTTATCTATTGTAACCTGATGTTTATTCCGGGATGTTATCATGTTATGTCATGCCCTGATGTTTCGACCGGGAGAATCAATAATGTAAACAAGTCATGTCAAGTCATTGTGGGTAACCCTCCTATTGTCTAAGGGTTAAAGTCCCCACAGTTCCAGGGCACTAGCGTTATTAGACTCTCCTAGGAGAGGTCAGCCCTAGTAGGGTTTTAGTCATTCCGGGATTAGTATAAATAGAGAGATGGACTCTCTATTTAGTACACATCACAAACACACTCAAGTGTAGCACATAGTTGAGGAAGGAGAAGACACTGGGGCTAGACAAGAAGAAGGTTACTGCTGTCGGGAGAGCATCTTACTGTTTTGTGGTTTTACCTTTTGTGCCGATTCTATCTCTGAGGAAGTTGCGGGGTTTTCTCCATTTATGGTTTCCCCAAGGAAAAACACTGTGTTCATTGTCTCTTGTGTTTGATTGTTGTACTTGTTGTTCTCTTAGTTAAAAATCCTAACATAATGCTAGCTTGAATTTTGAAAAAATAACATGGTATCAGAGCTAACCTGAGAAGAAGACACTATGCAGCCGCGGGAACTAGGGCTTCCTACTTTGTGGATCTTTCTCCACATATTTTTAGCAAAAGTAAGGTGGAATAACTCTCCTCCTTAGGGCACATCTTTCTGTCGAAGAAGAATCTAATTCTGAGGTTTTTCAATTTTGGACCCGACACTGCTGCCAAAAATTAGGGCTTTTCACAAAAGAGGAATTTTTCAGTGAGCCCAGGCCTGGATTGATCTACTCTGCAAAATCGAAGTTAGGAATCAATTTAAAAGCATTTGGTTGGACAGAACTCTAGAAAAGCAAAACCCTAATTTGCTCCTGAACCAACTCTACAGGATTTCAGCTCAAAATTCAGATCCAACATCTTGACCTGGTAAGATCTAAAATCTTTTGTATTTCCATTTGAGGTTCTCAGTTAAGATGTCTCATCATACCAAGCTTGATGAAAAGCTTGAGGGAGTTGACACCTTTTGATCTTGGAAGTATATGATCTCCCTAGTCCTGGAAGAGAATGAGTTAGACTCCTACATCCATGAGGAGGTTCCAGTTCCAGAGGGAGATGAGGCTAAGGCCTTGCATTAGAAAATTTTGGTTATCGAAAAGAGAATCATTGTTGATTCTATCAAGGCTCATCTCATACCACAAGTGTCCTCCCTAAAGACACCTAAAGCTATGTTTGATGCCCTAAACAAATTGTTTGAAGGGAAGAACATACCCTGAAAGATGAATCTGAGAAACGAACTGAAGAATGTGAAGATTCAGAATGCAGAAACAATCCAGTCTTACTTCACAAGAATTTCTCAGATCAAGGAACAACTAGAAGAAGTGGATGAAGAAGTGGAAAATGCAAAGATTGTGATGACTACCTTGAATGGCCTCCCTAGGTCATGGGATTCTTTCATCCAAGGAATCTATGCTAGAAAGAAGTTAGTCAAGTTCAGCAGACTATGGGAAGAGTGTTCTCAAGAAGAAGCTCAGATAGCAACTCGAGAAGAAAAGATGGGAAGTGAAGATCAATCTCTCACGGTACACTCCAAGTCAACCAAAAGAAGATCTCATCACCCTAGAGGTAAGCACTATCACAAAGATAACACTAGAAAATATTTGTCTAGAGTCATATGTTATACATGTGATGAAGTAGGACATTATGGAAATAATTGTCCTAAGAAACAAAAACTAACAAAAAGGAGCAACAAAAGAAGACATCATGTGCATGTTGTAGAGGATGATGAACCATCCAAGAAAAGAACCAGATATGAAAGTGAAGATTCTTCAAGCAAGGATGAATATGTTTTGATTTCTGCTCTCACAGGAAACATTACTCATGGAAGCAATGATTGGCTCATAGATAGTGGGGCTTACAAACATATGACAGGATTCATAGAATCCTTTATGATACTGTCAGAACATGAATCACCTCACAAGGTGAAGCTAGGAGATGACTACCAATATCCAATAAAATGTAGTGGGGAATATTCCTATAAACTAGACTCTGGAAAGTCTCTAACAATGAAGGAAGTATTGTTTGTGCCAGGACTCAAGAAGAAACTCCTCTCCATATTGGAATTAGATGCAAAAGGAATGTGGGTTGCATTCATAGATGGTCAAGTCATCATGTGGCCAAAAGGAAATACTATCAATGATGCGGTGGTGATTGGAGAACAAGAAGGAGGACTGTACAAATTAAAGGGTCATCTAGAACAATCCTTGGTCCATGACACAGTAGAGCCAAGTGAACTTTGGCATAGAAGGCTTGCACATGTGCATTACAGAGCACTACCTATTGCAAGCAAAGTTGTTGAAGGTCTTCCAGAAATCCAAGCAAAATATGATGCGGTTTGCAAGGGATGTGCGAAAGGAAAGAATACAAAGAAGAAATTTCCAAGCAGCGAAAGCAAAGCAAAAGGAATCTTGGAAATCATCCACTCTGATGTATGCAGGCCTATGTCATCAAACTCACTAAGCGGGTATGGATATTATGTTTCCTTTATTGATAATTTTTCTAGGAAGACATGGGTTTACTTCATGAAGAACAAAGATGAAGTATTCAACAAGTTCAAGGAATTCAAAGCCTTGATCAAGAATCACACTGAAAAGAAGATCAATACTTTTCAATTAGATAATGGTGGAGAATTCACTTCAAATGAATTCAAAGAGCTATGCAAAGAATCAGGGATTAAGAGGGAATTGTCCAACCCTTATAATCCACAACAGAATGTGATTGCGGAAAGGAAGAATATAACCATCATGGAAGCTGCAAGAGCAATGCTTCATGATCAAGACCTTCCTATGCATCTTTGGGCGGAAGCTGCCCAAACAATGGTGTATGTACAGAACCGTACTCCACATAGAGTACTCAAGAACAAGACTCCTGAATAAGTCTTCTCCAGCAAGAAACCAAAAGTCAACCATCTCAGAATATTCGGCTATCCAGTGTACATACACATTCCAAAGGAGAAGAGGACTAAATTAGATCCTTCAGGAAAGAAGGGTATATTTGTGGGATACTCTGAAAGCTTGAAGGATTACAAAATATACTTCCCAAGATTCAAGAAGATTGAAATCAGCAGGGATGTGACATTTAATGAAGACACAACTTACAACAAATCTAGAAAGAAACCTGCTGAAGAATCTGAAGAAGCAGAAGCACCCAGAGTTCATTATACAACCATGAATGAAGAAGCTCAAAAAGAAGATCAAGAATTTGAAGAACCACAAAGACCTGTAGATCCACCTCTGGAGAAGAATCCTCATAAAAGGAAACCTACATGGGTATGAGAACTTATCCAAGGTGCGGAAAGATATGGGGCTCCAAAAGAGAATCACGGAGAAAGAAAGAGGACCACATCCTGCTCTAGGTATGTAGCATTACTATGTGATTTCATTGATAAAGAACCTTCCAGTTATGAAGAAGCGGTGGAACGGAAAGAATGGAAGGATGCTATGATCGAAGAATATCAATTGATAATGAAGAATTATGTTTGGGATGTTGTCCCAAGACTAGAATGGAATTCAGTTATAAATTCCAAATGGATCTACAAGGTCAAGCATGCTACAGATGGTAGCATTGAAAAATATAAGGAAAGATTTGTGGCTTGGGGTTTCTCTCAGAAAGAAGGAATAGATTATGAAGAAACCTTTGCCCCTGTAGCCAGGTACACTTCCATCAAATTAGTACTTTCTCTGGCTGCAGTGATGAAATGGAAGATACTCTAGATGGATGCCAAGACTGCTTTCTTGAATGGTGTAGTAGAAGAGGAAGTGTATGTAGAACAACAACTCGGTTTTGAGACACATGATAGGGAGTCTCATGTGTGCAGATTGAAGAAATCCCTGTACGGTTTGAAACACGTACCCAGGACATGGTACGACAGAATTGACAACTTTCTATCCATTTTGAGCTTTATAAAGAGTAAAGCAGATTCCAACCTTTACTACAAGGTGGAAGATGGCAACCCAGTGATGCTTCTACTATATGTATATGATATATTTGTGACAAGTATGGATGGGTTGATTGCTGATACAAAGAGAAAGCTTGCTGCCGAGTTCGAGATGAAGGACTTGGGCATGATGCATTATTTTATAGGTATGGAGGTGTGACAGAGTGCAGATGGAATCTTCCTTGGACAAGGGAAGCATGCAGTAGAGATCCTGAAGAGGTTTGGGATGATGGACTACAAGGATATGGCCACACCTATGGCATCAAACCTGAAGCTATTGAGTGATGCTTCATCAGAGTCGGTTGATGCTACGATGTATTTTCAGATGATTGGGTCCTTGATGTACCTAACGAACACGAGACCATACATTTGCTTTGTTGTGAACACCTTGAACCAGTTCTTGACATATTTGAGAAATGTTCACTTGATTAATGCAAAGCATATTTTGAGGTACCTGAGGGGTACAGTTGATTATGGGCTCAAGTACGATGAGAATCAGAAGATTAACCTGGAGGGTTATGTTGATTCAGATTGGGCAGGAAGTGCCATCGATAAGAAGAGCACTTCAGGGTGTTGCTTCAGTATGGGATTTGGTGCGATCTCTTGGTCTAGCAGGAAGCAATCCTATGTAGCACTGAGTACAGTTGAAGCAGAGTATGTCGTAGATTTTTTAGCTAGTTGTGAGGAAGTATGGATGCGAAAGCTATTGTATGATTTATTTGATCTCCAGATGGATGCTACTTGTATAAATTGTGACAACTAGAGTTGTGTGAAGTTGTCAGAATCCAGTGTTCCATGACAAGTCGAAGCATATCGAGATCAAGTATCACTATATCAGGGATATGGTGCAGAGGGGAGCAATGAAGCTCCAGTATGTTGTGACGGAGGAACAGATAGCTGATGTGTTGACGAAGCCATTGGCTAGGGCGAAGTTAGAGTACTTCAGGGAGAATATTGGTGTTCTCCAGATAGAGGTTTCCTCCAAGGGAAAGTGATGAGTGCCATATCCATTCTGACGAGCAAGTCAAATGTAAGGGTTGAGCCATTCTGTCATGGTGAGAGGATTTGGTTCCTTCCATGTTAGATATGAGTGTTGATTTCCATTCTAGGAATGGAGGTACCTGGTCAGCTACCAAGAACGCTCTGTTTGATATTGAAAGAGCCATTCTAATGATTAGGTCGGATATAAGGGCTGAGCCATTCTGTCATGGCTAAAGGATTAGGTTCCTCCCATGTTAGATGTGAGTGGTGGCCATTCTGATGAGTAGGTCAGATGTAAGGGCTAATTCCACTCTCCGGGAGAGTGGAGGCACCTAGTCCATTACCAGGTATCTCAGTCTAGGACTAGGGGCCATTCTGACAATGGTGTAGGATTTGGTTCCTACCAGGTCATATGTGAGTGCGTGCCTTTCTAACGAGTAGTTCAGATGTGAGTGCTGGCCATTCTAATGTAGGATGAGCTCCTACATAGATGTAAGGGATACCACCTTTCTGATGAGTAGGTCAGATGTGAGTGCTGGCCATTCTGATGTGACTGTAGGATTAGGTCCTACATGATTAGATATAAGGGATATCACCTTTCTGACGAGCAGGTCAGATGTGAGTGCTGGCCATTATGATGAGTAGGTGGGATGTAAGGACTACCAAAGACCTATGAGGAGGTAGGCATACACCCAGCATGAAAGAAGGATAGCTCTGTAGAACTTCCTATGATGAGAAGAATCATGAGATAGCACATATGATGATGACCAGAGGAGATCCAGATTGAGCTATGATCCAGATCCAGTTATGATGACCCCGAAAGATCCAGATCAAGTGATGCTCCAGATCTAGTAGTGATGATCCAGATCGAGTGATGATATAGATCCAGCAGTGATGATCCAAATCGAGTGATGATCCAGATCCAACAGTGATGATCCAGATCGAGTGATGATCCAGATCCAACAGTGATGATCCAGATCCAGCAGTGATGATCCATATCCAGTGATGATGTCCAGTTATGATGATACAAATCGAGTGATGATCTAGATCCAGTGATGATGATCCAAATTGAGTGGTGATCCAGATCCAGTGATGATGATCCAGATCGAGTGATGATCCAGATCTAAAAAAGAAGATGGCATGAAGATAAAGATGAATACAAGATGAATTGGAGATGTAGATGATGAGAAGATCCAGAGAAGAAGACCAGTAATGAAAATTGTGTCGAGAGAATACCTTCCTAGTTAAGAGGGAGTGTTGACGTAATTGTAAATTCGGAATGTATTCACTTGTATTTCTTATCTATTGTAACACAATGCTTATTCTAGGATGTTATCATGTTATGTCATGCCCCAATGTTCCGATCAAGAGAATCAATAATGTAAACAAGTCATGTCAATTGATTGTGGGTAACCCTCCTATTGTCTAAGGGTTAAAGTCTCTGCAGTTCCGGGGCACTAGGGTTATTATACTCTCCTAGGAGAGGTTGGCCCTAGTAGGGTTTTAGTCATGCTAGGATTAGTATAAATAGAGAGCTGGACTCTCTATTTAGTACACATCACAAACACACTCAAGTGTAGTGCATAGTTGAGGAAGGAGAAGACACTGGGGCTAGACAAGAAGAAGGTTACTGCTGTCGGGAGAGCATCTTATTGTTTTGTGGTTTTACCTTTTGTGTTGATTCTATCTCGGAGGAAGCTTCAGGGTTTTCTCCATTTATGGTTTCCTTGAGGAAAAACATTGTGTTCATTGTCTCTTGTGTTTGATTGTTGTACTTGTTGTTCTCTTAGTTAAAAATCCTAACATAATGCTAGCTTCAATGTTGAAAAAAAAAAAATGACATATTTGAATGACTGAAACTTCACCTCCTACCTCCCAAGTTCATTCCCATCGGTCACATATATCCATTTGTCTAATAATTTCATTCCTCTGCACACTAGGCATGTCCCATCTATGCAAGGTCTTTGATAAAATGTGCAACGTTATATCCTTCTACACAAAATGATATGAATAAATTCTCTAGATGATGTCGGTGGGAATGTAGTTGAGCATTATTGCACTAGATATTTATGCAATACATTAAATATATGTATATATGTGTCATAATAATAACCATACTCAATGTGGTATTGACAAAAACATGTGTTACAAGTTGTGTTTATTTTAACATACCATGGTTTTCATTTATCAAAGGATCTTTACTCAATGTGGTATCGTTAACAACATGTGTTATGAGTTTTGTTTATCTTAAAATACCATGTTTTTCATTTCTCAAAGGATCTTTGGCCCAAGCTAAGCTCATTATGTTCATGCTTAAATCTCTCATATAATTCTATTTATTTCATGTCAAGAAAATTTTTATTGTGGGTCTCATGATCCCTTTTACCCCTTGTCAATTTTAGTACATATTTTTGGTTGGAAGAACGTCTAGTGTTGTCATGCCAAGAATCCTGAACCAGTCACTTTACCCCATCAATATTTTTTTATCAGAGCGTGGAAACCTGCTAATGAAGGCCTAAACATTTGTTTGACTTGAGTCAAGTTGTTCTCTTCTAGAAAATACCTACGGAGTGTTTTGACATCCAAATTAACAAGTTTGATTGTGACAACACACGCCGTTCCTAATTCTGATCCTTTGAACAAGATTTCTTTAGAATTTTACTAAATGCATCTACTAAAGTTCTGACAATATGAGAACTTGGATAATAATTGTTTATCATATCTATGCTTAAGTTTCTCTTAACAATAGTCATACACCTAGATTTTAACAATGATAAAAATAATATATATTTATGTCCATCACATTTGAAATCAAAATATTTAGAAGGAATCTATTTTGTTTGATATGCAATACTCCATTTAGACAACGTACCTTCAAGCGAATCGATGATACTTTCATCGATTTGTATACATTTTGGAGTTCTTCGGCATGAATTTACTAACGGAGGTAGGGAATTTGGAAATATACCTTGTACCATATCACTCAACTAGTTTGGAATTTCGACATGAGATTCAAGTCCTTCTATCCCTTGATGGGGTATTGATGGTGGAAATTGGGCATCCTCTTGGATGTTCTCAACAACATTTTCCTCTTAAAGTATACAGTCACCATACAATTTCTCTCTAGATTCATCACTTGTATACCCACATCTGAGTAAATCAACAAATATTTTAGGTTTTCTTTATCTAAACCTTGTGGAAATTAATCCCAGTCTTAGTACAATCGAACTCACAAGAAATTGCTAGAATACATGCAAAGATGCACTCAAAATTGGAGACTTAAATTAGTCTATAACACTAACTTGAATTGCATAAAAGTACATAAAACAACCTTATAAATAATAGGCTATCCAAATATATAATTAAATCAGAAATTCGAATGCCTAAGGAGGCAAGTTAAATCCTCACATTAGTAGGCTTACTAAAAGTAAAAAATCCCCTTAGCTGCATAAAACACTTTCCAGATCAGTCTAGGAAGGTCATGAATTAGCTGAATGATGTATGCCATCTGATAAGTGATGGAAAGTAAATATAGTCATGGTTTTAAGAGAGAAAAATAAGGAGGATTATTTATGAAAAAATAAGGAACTTTCCATGTGACTAGTTTTCACCTTTTTACCTTAAGTTGATGAAAAGCAGTCTAAGTCTGGATAAGGAAAGAAAGCACACTTACTAAAATGGGAAGTATATATAGTTGGAAGAATATTATCTAGAATATGTTAAGGGAACTCTTTTATTCCATTTTGGCAAGTTTTTACCAAGTGGTGCAAGTGGATGCTAACTAGCTATTCTAGAACCTAGGAAATTAACCATAAAGATCAATTAAAGTATCCAAAGTATGGGAAAGAGTTTTTTATTATTCTAAAATATCCTTTTAATATTGAATTATGTGAAAATATCATAAATATATCAGGGATACAGGGCCTATATTCAATTCTTAGTCACCCTTTACATATAGTGTGTCCATAAAAACAAGGAAAGAGGCAAAACTGCAAGGGGAAAATCCTCCCTCAAAACATGGACATGAACAAAATTTTGTAAAATATTGCCTTGAATCATTCTTCCCCATGTGATCAGCTATACCAAGAAGTTATTTGATATTTTTGAATGTCTTCTCAGAGAATTCCTTAGTGAAGGTGTCTGCAACTTGCTCAGATGATGTGTAATAGTGCAGAGCAATGACCTCATCATGCACAAGTCCTATGATCTAGTGCATATGGATATCTATGTGTTTGGTTCAATGCCTCTGTACATGGTCTATTGAGATTTGAATAGAACTTTGGTTTTCACAAAATATTGTTGTGGAATTTCTAGACTCAATCCCAAACTCTCCAAGTATGCCTTGCAACCATACACATTGAGTAGTTGCATTTACAACTCGCCTGCATTCTACCTGTATAGAAGAAAGTGAAATGGCACTTTGATTTTTACTTGAAAAAATGATTGGTACATATGAAAGCATTAAAACATATCTAAAAGGTGATTTTATATTAGTGTTATCACCATCCCAATCAGAGTCAGTAAAACCAACTAACTCTAGGTCATATTTTGCAAGATAGTGAATCCCATGTGTCTTCGTTCCTTGCACAAAGTGCAATATTCTCTTTGTTTCTGTCCAATTTATATCATGTCGCTGCTCCATATGTCTATATTCCACAATCATTGCATACTAAATATCAGTCCGAGTGTGAGTCAAATAGAGAACACAACCAACTAGCTGTCTGTACATAGTATTGTTCACCAAAGCGGCTGATTTTGCTTCTTAAAGTTTAACTCATTAGAGGAAAGGAGTCTTGATTGGATTGAAATAATTCATTTTGAAATTTTTTAGCATACTTGAATCATATTTGGATAGATGTACTTTTATTCCAAATTCTGATTGATAAATATCAAACCCCAAGATTTAGCTCGACGGCCCCAAATCAGTCATGGAGAAGGAATGGTTCAAAGCATCCTGCAAGGAGGAAATTTATTTCATGGAACTTCTTGTCATCAAAAGGTCATACAAATATAATAAAATAATAATTATTGAACCATGAATCATCTTAAAATATAAATTTTATTCAGAATTTTATCTACAAAAGTTCTGTGATAGAAAAAAGCCATCAATCTTGGCATACCAAGCTCTGGGAGCTTGTTTTAGCCCATATAGTGATTTCTTCAAAATGTACACAAGAGATGGATTATTAAAAAAAACTTTTGGATGATGCATATATATATCTTCTTTTATATCTCCATGTATAAATAACTCTTCATATCCATGTGATGTACCTCCCATTCCTTGGAAGCTGCAATGTCCAAAACTAGCCTTATAGAATCCATCTTTTCCATTGGTGCAAAGGTCTCATTGTCATCAATGCCTTGGAATTGGGAGAATCCCTTTCCAAATAAGCTTTCCTTATACTTCAGAGGAGAAAAATCACTAGAAAACTTTGTCTTGAATACCCATTTTCAATTTACTAGATTTCTACCCAGTGGGAGATTGACTAGTTCCCATGTCTCATTCTTCTAGAGTGAATGGTATTCTTCTTTCATTGTTTTTTTCCCTCTTGGATATTAAAAATATTCTTCATATGTTTTTGGATTAGATTCAATCATCAGATAACACTTCTCATCAAAGCATGGTTCTTTGATAGAAAGGGAACTCTCAAATTGAGATCTAGTTCTTCTAGGATCACTAGCATTCCCAGTTAGTTTCCAAGCTGCTTGGATAGTTTTTTTTTCCCACTTTGGTATTGTAGGAGTGTTAGGATATTAAATTAAATACTAATTATTAGGCATATCAGAATCATAAAATATAGTAGAGTCTTCACTTACAATCATAGGTGATAGAGGTGAAGAGGATTCTCCAATTTCTATTGCTGGCATAGGTTCTTCTTCAAAATGAACACTCCTTTCAATGAAGGATTTTTGAGTTCTCCCATTGATCAAATTGTACCCTTTGGAATATTCTGAATACCCAAAAAATAGGAATTATTGAATTTGGGGTTCCAAATCCTTTCTCTTTTCTGTTGGAATTCTATCCCAAGCTTTAGATCCAAAAATCGTAAAGTGCGACACATCAGGCTCTCCAAGAGAGAGAGAGAGAGAGAGAGAGAGAGAGAGAATGAATGTGGTAGAGGGGGCATGGTTTGGTTAGTAAGAGTTAGGAGGAGGAGTGGGGGTGGTAAGCATGAGTTAGGAGGAATA
>LPNX010920126.1:568655-651233 GCA_001517045.1 Pseudotsuga menziesii | reverse complement strand
TGAGTTAGGGGGAATATGGAGAGAGAGAGAGAGATAGAGAGAGAGTGGAGGGGGTGACCTATAGATGTGTGTGTGTTAGAGAGAGAGAGCCAATGGGGAGGTGGTTTGTTAGGGGTTGGTGAATAGATAGGAGGGTGGGGGCTAGGTGTAGTTCGATGACTTGGGTAGTCAGATAGAGTGGGAGAATGGGTTAATAAGAGTTAGAGGGGAAAGAGACAGGGAGGTTAGGGGTTTGGGGAGGAACTTAGAGTGATTCGAGGGAAATGGGAGTATAGATATGGAGTGTGGGTGTTTTTGTTAAAGAAAGAAGGAGAGGTAATGGAGAAGAGTGGGAGGGGGAAGAGAGAGGAGGAGGAGAGGGGGTTATAAGTAGGGAAAGGATGAGGTGGGATAGGATCCTAACTTTGGAAAACCTAGGCCTTGGATCAATCTAAAAATAAGGTTGCAGAAGAATTAGCAATTCAATGTAAATCAATCAATGAATTCGTGGCAGAAAATTCACAAACATGAGACAAACATTTGGCAGAATAACACTACATTGATTATCATTGATGTATTTGTAATACACTAGCCATACAATAGGAATAGTTAAAATTCCTTTGGGAGGATTTGAATTCACTAACTCATGGACTAACTCGGTGTGATAAAAATCAACATTAGATCTCACTAGTGCAACTATGGATAACTAATTTAGTCTACAATTAGTTGACTGATGAGGGTAGGTGAAAAAAGGCTCCCACACTCCCTTAAATTATGCAAACTGGTGCTATGATAAGTGATAGTGATATAAATGATGCTAACTATAGCATAAATGAACATAAGTGAATACCTACCAAGGTCAAGTGAAGGATACTGGTTGCGGCACTCAGGGTGGGTTCCTAAATGATAGGGATTGGTACCTAGGGAAGCTAAACTCATGCATGAAGGAGAATTAATTTGTAGTTGGATCCTAGGTGTGTCTCCCATAGACTAGTGAAGTGATGATGACCTCCTAAGTTAGTAAAATAGACCAAATAGACTATGTGGGAAAAGGGAGGATTATTTAATCCTAACACCACCCACCCCCCCTTTAATCCTAAATTTGGACAACCTAGGCCTTGGAAACTAGGCCAAATATCACCCATATAATATAAATGAAATTAAAATGACTACTTAATAAACAAGGAAATAAGGAAAAACTCATGGGAACACCCCCCCCCCCCCCCCTCAAAATAAGCAGGTAAACCAGGAACAATAGATGATTCAAGCCATTACACCAAGAATAAATATGAGCTAAAGAAATATATTTTCAGTGAAGGAACTAGTGAATATATCTGCAATCTCCTCCTTTGTAGGTTGGTAATACATAGTAATATCCTTACTACACACTAGTTACCGAAAGTAGTGCATGTGTACTTCAATATGCTTTGTCTGTTGCTTCTGAAACGAGATCACTGGATATCTTGATGGTACTATGATTCTCATAATAGAGTTCTACTAAAGGATAAATGTGAATGCTAAACTATGTCAAAATCCAATGCAACCAAATTTCTTGAATGGTTGCATGCACATCCCCCCTATACTCAACTTCTGCTAAAGAGAGTGCAAGATATGCTTGCTTCTTGCTTGACCAATAGTTTGGCCTAGATCCCAACATGAACAAAAATACTAATTTATATTTTTCATCAAATCCATCACCAACCTAGTATGAATTAGTAAAATCAATCAGATCTAATTGTGCATCAGCTGCGTAGTGGATCCCAACGTCTCTTGTACCTTGCACATAGTGCAAGATGCGCTTTGTTTCCTTCCAATGTAGCTCATGTGGCTCCTGCATGTATCGAACAACAACACTTACAACATAGGACAAATTTGGCCTCGAATGGGTGAGGTATAGTAGGCTCCTAATGAGCTCTCTATAGACTGCATTTTCAATCAGTTGTGTGGAACCACCTTCTTCCAACCTGATGCCATATCGGAAGGGGCGTTTCTTTACAATATTTCATGTGGAATATTTGAATCAAATATCTAGTGTATCTAGATTGTGTAATCATGACTCATGAAGTATTTTGATTTAGTTCGAGACCAATGAACCTCTGTAACAGTCCTAGATCTGTCATGGAAAATGATTCACTCAAAGCTGACTTGATGCCTCTCAATCAAGTAGCAGAGATGCTAGTAATGACCAAGTCATATAAATATAGGACAATTAACAATAATGACCCACCTCTTTGTTGCATGTAGACATTGCAGTAAGATCTGCATCTCTCAAAGTTATGTGACATGAGAAAGGAATCCATCTTGGCATACCATGCCCTTGGGGCTTTCCTGAGCCCATAGAGATATTTCCTCAGTTTGCAGACTATTGGGTGTTATCTCGACTAGATTAATACCAAAATGTTTGGATGTGTTCTACTATCTTAAATACACCTAATATTTAATTATCGACCGAGGTTGCTATGCTTAGAGTTGCTACAAAATATATGCGAAGGTAGAGGAGTTCCTAGGGCGTTGTAGAAATGATTTAATAAACAAAAGATTGAAAAATCTTTCAAAGTGAAAAACCGAGTCAAACTCCTAATAATTCAATTATTAATGTGATTGAACTAAAACAAAACATTAGACTAGGATAATATCAGACTATGTTATTTCAACTAACAAATGAGAATATAACCACTACGAAACCTATTAAATAACTTCAACAGCTAACTATTCACAAAAAGTACATATTTGAAAATACAATCACAACAACTAGATAATTTATAAACAAATAATTTCTGACTAAAAAATATATCATCAACAACTACTTGAAAATTTGGGGTTCAAGGAATAAAAACTAGTAGAAAACGAAGAGAATGGAAAACTAAAAAAACAAGTAGAAAACTTAATAAATATAATTAAATAAAAAGCAAGTAGAAAACTTAATAAAGATAATTTTAAGTTCTTTTTTACGAGTCTTTTCAATAATCACAAAGTGAAAGGAATAGGTCTTATCACTATGATAAATTGACAAGATACTAATATACTAGAAATTAACACACCTAACCCTACAAATCCATATACAAAGAAATAAATCAACATAATTTCAAAACATTACAACAATATTAAAGAAGAAAATAAAAAATTAAAAGGAACAAAATCACAACGCATAATTCAAATCATGAGTTGGAGAGAGAAAACTAAGGATAAAATTTAGTAAATATTTTAAACAATCTAATCTACAGTTCAAATAAAAACATAATCATTATCTAATGACTACAATCAAAGCATAATAAAAAAGCCAAAGAAACAAAACTAAGAACATGTTTAAAAATAAACTAAGAACACTAAAGGTCGGATGGAAGGATGGACAACAGTCTGGAAGGAAGGTATGAATGATAGTCCAAACACACAGTCCGAATGAGAGGCTATATACATAAAATAATAAAAACAGACCTAAATGATTTAATCATCAGCTAATTTTGTGCATATGAAAACTAGATGCATAGAGACAGAATTTAAATCTAATTAATCATCGTATTTAACAGTGAAATAAACAAAGACAAATACATGAAAATGAGAAAATTATTGGATATTAATAAACAAGATGGAATTTAAATTGCATAAACTTATAACAGGAATAAGCATAACTTAATCTAGCTAAATTGATAAAAACAACCTATTCTATGTGCTTATTTAAATTCTATTTAAATTGATAAAAACAACCTATTCTATATGCTTGCAAATAAGACTGAACAATAAGCTAAGAATGAAAGGATTAAAAGAAAACTTGAAAGCAAACTATACGTGACCGGCCATTTATAAACAAAAACTACATTAACAACATAGTATGAATTTTATTAACTACAACAGATACATGCTACAAGAAACAAAGAAATAAATAATTGGAGGAACTTAACTACCTAAACAAATTAGAAATAAAACTACTTATCTGAAAGGATGGGACAACAAAAAATCATACGAAAATAGAAACCACAGATTGTCAAGGAGCCCTCTCAGCATTCATGGATAATGCTTGGCGAATGCTTACACTCGCAGTCATAAACAACAAAGCATAGAGTTCTTATTAAATAGAAGGAACATAGTTACAATATCCTTCCCTCAGAAAAAACTAAGTATCTATCTAATGGATTGATCAACCCCCTATCTCTCTGTATGGATGTGTTTATATACACACTGGTTTTAAGAGGTTGAGCAAGTCGACCCTTTAGTGGTCGACTGCTCTTCTAAATTTAGTCAATCATAAAAGGAAATAACAGTTTACAGGACAACACATAGGCATATCCCTTCTTTGGCGTAAGTAGGGTTTTCTTCATTGTGAACGTGGCATGCAGGATTTCTCTCCAGCGTAGTTGATGGCGGCATGCTGGGAAACGAAGGAAATTGCAAGCTGGTGCGCTATCCAGAACATGCCTTTATTACCTAGGCACGTGGAAAACAATTTATTTGCAGGCTGTTTTATATTTTACAGCATGCAGGATGATGGACGATCTCGGCGGGAGGTTGAACATCTAGCCGCATTGTGAGATTTATACACTGAGCATTAATCTAGGGAAAACTTGGCAAACCACTAGCGAATTTCACATAACTGGCTGGATCGGGAGGTAATAAGCAAAACCATCATGACAGCGACGATCCTCTAGAATGTTCCTTCCTTTAAATGCGTGAGCAGTAAAAAAAAAATGGAGAAATCAATGCACCGACGATCCTTCTAGATTTGCTGATAATGCGATCACCTGGGCACGTGGTCAACAGAACGGATTGTAGATTGCTTCAACGGTTAATGCCTAATATTGGATGTTAAGTGCACACAACTTGATTAACGAGTGGGATGGTGAGCTACGTTATGAGGTGGACGATGAGCTGGACAAAGAGCTGGACAGAGATTACGCAGATCGGGATGAATGGTAAGCTGAATACGTTTTTTTTATAAATTCACCCAAACATACTACATAACTTGCAAACAAATACAAATATTAATTAATATATCAAATATGCTTTAAATAATATAGATTTGAGTTAATAAAATCATAAAAATGATATTAATAACCAAAATTGAATAAACATTAAATTTGTTCTTACCTTGTACTAAGTAATGATTTGCATGACATAAAATACACAAAACATAGTAAAATATTCATTTAAATGTGTTATTTTAATGCCAAAAATGATAACAAAATGAGGCTCAACATTCGCCCAAACCGAAGAAATGCCAGGTCCCACTAAGCAAAGAAAAAGATAAGAGATCATACTGTCAAAGTGAACTTTGAGATGTAAACCAACAATAGGCATATGCATGAATGAGTGAGTTCCTAAAGTTTATAATTAGTTCAACCATGTGCAAAGTAAAACTTTGGACAAGTTGAACATATGACACAAAGGGTATAAAATTAATCATTTGATAGTTTATATGCATGATTGGGTAAAAGGATAGGATTACTAACAGTGGAATGATAACTAAATTTTTTTTAAGGTCAAAGCATTCTCATGGAGGTAAAAACTATTTGGAAAAACAAAATTTGGTTAGCAAATTTTAGACATAAGTGCTATAATATCACCAAGTTTAGATCGTCATGTGGTATTTCGTTTGGATTATCCTTCAATCCTTCATATACTCCTCCATATTGATCTTCTGTAAAAATATACTTCATGCTATAACTAAGTTCCATTGCTAATTTATCTTGAAAAGCACTTATCATTTTGTCATAGAAAATAGATATGTCATAAATAAAAATAAAAAACAAAAGTCTAATTTTCCTAATCCTCCTTTTCCCCTAAACTAAAGGTATGGCGTGTCCTCAAGCCATGAGAAATAAGATTCAATTGTTCCATATAAAAAAAAGTCCTATCATGTTGTTTTATTATTTTGTAAAAAGAAAAACTAACTAGTAAATGAAAATGATTCAGATATGTATATTCATGAAAAATAACAGTGCTTAGAAAGACCACTTAAATGTTGATAAAAGAACTGAAAGCATGACAGAGGAAAAACTAGTCATCCATGGCTTATTTAAAAGATATCTTGTCATCATAAGATATTTTGAGTTTACCTCGGAGTGTGTGAGATTTGATAGCTATGGGTCCCATTTCTAAGATAATGACATCCTAGGTATGTGTTGAATTAGATGGCTAGGTCCAATTCCAACTTACAACGATTCTCAAATGACATTAAAAACAATCAGCCTTAAAATAAAATTTGAAATTTTTTCTTCATTTCTATCATTATTCTCCGATTCATGTGCATAGTAGTGCATTAACCAGATCTGTTTTACCCAATATTTCCCCACTTCCAGTAGGCCTGTTCAGTACCTCGACAGGTTTATCTTGGTACCATGCAAGCATAATCCCACTGCCAGTGATCTTGTTCATTACCCCAACGGGTTTACTTGCATTTATTGAGCTTCCTTGTTGTAAGTTTTTAGTTAGCATTGACCCACTGCTAGCAGGCATGTTCAGTACCCCAACGGGTTTTCCTTGTATAATGATATTAAGTATATGGAAGCCGGTTGGTACTAGAGTGTGCTAAGCCCTGCTAAAACACATAATACAATTTTGTAAAAATTTATAAGTAATTTTCATAATGGCCTTAATCATGTCAAAAGAGAATAACTTAAAGTTGTTCTTTGACCTTTAAACCCTTCTTCTTCGTGAAAGATAAATAATGTTCCCCATAGGCAAAAATTCCACCTACTATCGAGTTATCACACAAAGATACTCAAGAGACAAGTTTTGATAATACAGATAGACCGAACTAGTAACCCATAAGTATAAACTGAGATTCAAAAAATATGAGAATAAAAGTATGTCTTATCAAGCAACTGGTTAAAATGAGGAATGATAAATATACATGTCTGAATCAAAATACCAAAAGCTATACGAATACAAAAAAAAGGAATGGTTAAGAATGGTATACACAGAATTACTAAAATCTTCAATTTTTAGGAAACGTTTAAGATATCTTATGATCATAAATTGCCTTTCAGATAATACTCCATGAGCTGCTTATAGATAAAATTCTTATAATCAGGATACAAAACCATTTGTTAGATGATTCATATTTATTTATAAAAAAAGAGTTTCCTATAAACAATTTATTAGAAATGACTCTTATTTATTTGATAAAACAAAAACACATTTACATAATATCCTATTCTACTAAAAGAAAGGAAGAAAACAATTCAAGTATATGAATTCTTCCAATGTAACGATGTTCGAAGAAAAATTAGAAATATACTTTATCCACATATAAGAAAAATATTATAATAATTACCGGGATATGAAGAATCAACCGAGTTGTTTGATTTAGCAGTAATAAACATTGAAGAAGAGGATGGTACCGTGGCTTAGTTCCTTCTTGGAACCAAATTTCAATGTGACTTATGTATTCTATGTTTTCTTCTTCATTTGTTATGTCAGGAGGTCTTTCATTGAACTCTAGAATGCGTACAAAATCTGATTTTAATGACAGAGAATATTTAGGTTCTAATGTCTCTTCCTCATTAAATGAGAGGAATTCCAGGTTTATCTTATCGTCTTGTGGAAAAGGAAAAATAGAAACTTTGCTTTTATTTAGTAGTCTTTACAATCCCTTGATTTATAACCTCTCCAAATCTCGTATGAATTTCTTGCAATAATGTTGGAGAGGTAGGTAAGGTACATAAATGTTGCATTTTAACACTGCAAGCATATTGTACTACTTTATTGTTGTTAGGAGGTGCACTGGACCGAATGAGAATATGTGTAAGGCATGGAGGAGGTTTATGAGAAGGTAATTGTGGTAGGTGTAATTGATTAGCTTGTGTGATTGATCCTGCCTGAGAAATTTGTTGAAAATCTTGTAGATCAGGAAGTGTTACAACATAAGAGAAAGTATCCCTATGATCATCAGATGGGACAGAAAGGATTTGTGAACAAGGTTGACAAGGGTTAAGATGAGGCTGAGAAGAGGGTATATTCGTACTAATCTTGAATTTTCCTCTTGAATACCTTCTACATAATTCACAAACATTATCATATGATAACTGAGATACATCACCTATTCCCATCATATTTAAAATTTCTAAATACTCACTGTTTATTCCTTTGAGTAAAAAAAATTTTAAGGTATTTTTCCCTGACTGTCTTAGTTTTGATCTTTGAAGCTTGTATTGAAAACGTTTGACATAGTTTTCCAAAGTTTATTCTTCTCCTTGTTTTATTTCAAAGATATCCTCGTTAACCCTCGTTATCCTTGTTTTATTATCAACAACTACTTGAAAAGCTAGGGTTCAAGGAATAAAAACAAGTAGAAAACTAAGTGAATGGAAAACTAAAAAAGCAAGTAGAAAACTTAATAAAGATAATTAAATAAAAAGCAAGTAGAAAACTTAATAAACATAATTAAATAAAAAGCAAGTAGAAAACTTAATAAAGTTAATTTTAAGTTATTTTCTACAAGTCTTTTCAATAATCACAAAGTGAAAGGAATAGCTCTTATCACTATGATAAGTTGACAAGATACTAGTATACTAGAAATTAAAACACCTAACCCTACAAATCCAGATACAAAGAAATAAATCAAACACAATTTCAAAACATTACAACAATATTAAAGAAGAAAATCAGAAATTAAAATGAACAAAATCACAACACATAATTCAAAGCATGAGTTGGAAAGAGAAAACTAAGGATAAAATTTAGTAAATATTTTAAACAATCTAATCTACAGTTCAAATAAAAACATAATCATTATCTAATGACTACAATCAAAGCATAATAAAAAAGCCAAAGAAACAAAACTAAGAACATGTTTAAAAATAAACTAAGAACACTAAAGGTCGGATGGAAGGATGGACAACAGTCTGGAAGGAAGGTATGAATGATAGTCCAAACACACAGTCCGAATGAGAGGCTATATACATAAAATAATAAAAACAGACCTAAATGATTTAATCATCAACTGATTTTGTGCATAAGAAAACAAGATGCATAAAGACAGAATTTAAACCTAATTAATAATCGTATTTAACAGTGAAATAAACAAATACAAATACATGAAAATAAGAAAATCATTGCATATTAATAAACAAACCGGAACTTAAGAACTTAAATTGCATAAACTTATAACAAGAATAAGCAGAACTTAATCTAGCTAAATTGATAAAAACAACCTATTCTATGTGCTTATTTATATTCTATTTGAATTGATAAAAAAAACCTATTCTATATGCTTGTAAATATGACTAAACAATAAGCTAAGAATGAAAGGATTAAAAGCAAAATTGAAAGAAAACTATACGTGACCGGCCATTTATATAAAAAAAAAAACATTAATAGCATAGTATGATTTTTATTAACTACAATAGATACATGCTACAGGAAAGAGAGAAATAAATAATTGCAGGAACTTAACTACCTAAACAAATTAGAAATAAATCTACTTATCTGAAAGGATATGACAACAAAAACTCATACGAAAATAGAAACCATAGATTGTCAAGGAGCCTTCTAAACAATCATGGATAATCCCTGGTGAATGCTTGCACACGCAGTCATAAACAAAAAAGTGTAGAGTTCTTATTAAACAGAAGGAACATAGTTACAATATCCTTCCCTCAGAGAAAACTAACTATCTATCTAATGGATTGAACAACCCCCTATCTCTCTATATGGAGGTGTTTATATATACACCATTTTTTAAGAGGTTGAGCAAGTCGACCCTTTAGTGGTCGATTGCTCTTCTAAATTTAGTCAATCATAAAAGGAAATAACAGTTTACAGGCCACCATATAGGAATATCCCTTCTTTGGCTTATGTCGGGTTTTCTTCATTGTGAACGTGGCATGCAGGATTTCTCTCCAGCGTAGTTGATGGCGGCGTGTTGGGTAGTGAAGGAAATTGCAAGCTAGTGCGCTATCCAGAACATGGATTTATTACCCAGGAACGTGGATAACAATTTATTTGCAGGCTATTTTATATTTTACAGCACGCAGGATGATGAATGATCTAGACGGGAGGTTGAACATCTAGCTGCATTGTGAGCTAGATACACTAAGCGTTAATTTAGGGAAAACGTGGAAAACCAACAACAAATTTCACACAACTTGCTAGATGACGAGGTAATAAAAAACAACATCGTGACAATGACGATCCTCTATAATATTCCTTTCTTTAAATGTGTGAGCAGTAAAAACAAAATGGATAAATCAATGCATCGATGATCCTTCTAGATTTGTGGATTATGCTATCACCTCGGCACGTGGTCAACAGAACGGTTTGTAGATTGCTTCAACGTTTAATGCCTGATATTGGATGTTAACAGCATGCAACTTGATTAATGAGCTGGACGACGAGCTATGTGATGAGTTGGATGATGAGCTGGACAATGAGCTGGACAAAGATTGTACAGATCAGGCTGAATGGTAAGCTAAATGCGTTTTGTTTATAAATTCGCCCAAACATACTACATAACCTACAAACAAATACACATTTTAATTAATATATCAAATATGCTTTATATAATATAGATTTGAGTTAATAATATCATAAAAATGATATTAATAACTAAAATTGAATAAACATTAAATTTGTTCTTACCTTGTGCTAAATAACGATCTGCATGACATAAAATACACAAAAGATAGTAAAATATGCATTTAAATGTGTTATTTTAATGCCAAAAATGATAACAAAATGAGGCTCAACATTCCCCCAAACCAAAAAAATGCCAGGTCCCACTGACCAAAGAAAAAGATAAGAGATCATACTGTCAAAGTGAACTTTGAGATGTAAACCAACAATAGGCATATGCATGAATGAGTGAGTTCATAAAGTTTATAATTAGTTCAAACATGTGCAAAGTAAAACTTTGGACAGTTTGAACATATGACACAAAAGGTATAAAATTAATCATTTGATAGTTTATATTCATGATTGGGTAAAAGAATAGGATTACTAACAGTGAAATGATAACTAAAAAACTTTTAAGGTCAAAGCATTCTCACGGAGGTAAAAACTATTTGCAAAAACAAAATTTGGTTAGCAAATTTTAGACATAAGTGCTATAATATCACCAAGTTTAGATCGTCATGTGGTATTTTTAACACCCAAAAAGTGTTCACTACCTCATCTACCCCACTACATGGCTCATTTGTCCATTTTTCTACCATATTTCCCTTAAAAACACCTTTTTTCCTCCAAAAATATCCAAAATTCCTCTAAAATAGCAAAAATCCCCTAAAAAGGGAAGAAAAAATATAAAATAATGAGGAAAAGGAGGAAAAAACCCTATACAGCTGCCCTAAACCATATGGTTTCCAAAACCATGGGCCAACACTCCACCACTGAAAAACTATAAATAGGTGATGGAGACCCCTTATTTCATATCCACAATCATAAGCACCCTTACTCTACCAAAGTAGCTCTTGAAACCCTAGCTCACCCTTGAGCTACTTTCACCTTGAGAGCCCCTTTTGGCCCATTTCCACCATTGGAGAAAGAGAAGGAGCAAGTTGGAGCTTGGAGCAACCTTCTTGGATCACTGCAAAGGGCTTCACCAACCTTCACATTGGAAGTAACATTAATACAAAAGCCATTCTTTACATCTTGTTTTTCTGTTTCATGCACATGTTTAGATTAATTTGTATTTCTGTCTTAGCATTTTAATTTACATTTATTGAACTGCTACTAAGGAGTCCCTTCTCCTTAGTAGGTGCTCATTCGCACAAGCTAGGGGTAAAACCCTAGCTACAGTTTTGGCGACTCCACTAGGTTTGAATTTCTGGTTTCAGTTTAAAAAATTGTTTAGTTTTCTGCAATAATTTCCCATTTTTCCTTTCGGCTGTCCCTTTTGGCCGCCGTAAACCACATCTTTTCCCTCTGCAGTCGCGTCCCGACCGCGTCTTTCAGGCCTTTACCTGCGACCCGACCGTGGCTCTCAGACTTTTTCCAGCACCCTACCTACGGATTCAATTCTGTTACCTGCGATCCGACCGCGGCTAATCAGCCTGTTTGATGCGATATGAATGCGCCTGTCGGCCATTTTCCCGCGTCCCGATCGCAACTTTCAGCCCCTTATCTGCGACCCGACCGCGTCTGTCTGCCCTTTTCCTGCGATTCGACTGCGCTTTTTTCCTATTTCCTGTGGTCCGACTGCTTCTGTCGGCCAGAAATCCGCGACCTGTCCGCGCCTGTTCCCCTCAAACCCGCGGTCCGACCGCCCGATTTCGCCACAGACCCGCGGTCCTGTTTTTGAACCCAGCCCCTTTGCTGCAATATTTTCTGCATCTACACAGCCATTTGTTCTACCTGCAGCCCTACTTCCCTACAGCCTTTTCTGCAACATCATTTCTGTTCCCTTTTACAGAACCTATTTAAAATTTCAGCATTTTAATTCAGAAAATTTTGCATGTTAAAGTTTTGAATTCAGTATTATTGTTAGTTAGAAAGTTGCCCCCCTTGTCGCACTTCTATTTTGGGTTCATCACCTCACAAGCACACACTCTGTCACATAATTCAAGTGAGCCTTAAAAAACTACTTAACTCAACCAATATTCTAACCCCACTTGGGGAACACGAAAGAATCTTTGTAGTTAGGTAGGATCGGGGGGATAGGCTTCCAATAACACCCCTCGGTTACTTACACTTGAGACATAGCTGTTGTCCAATTAGGGAACCAAAATCCCCTAGTACTTTTTGGCATGGTCACAACCAGTTTACCAGAGGGCCTCTCCCCTAGGAGGGTTGAAGTCGCGAGACTGGTTCCGGAGGCCTGAGTGGAATACCGCACTCCATTCAGTAACCGAAGGGCTACCTTTTGCAGTTCTCAGGATATCCTTGTATAGGGGTATTGCGGTAAAAGGAACAAACGGCAGATTCACCTTTCTGGACGTTTCATGAACGGGGTATCTTAGTTTCCATTCTTTTAGGATTGACTACCCGGTGTCCCTCCCGGTAGGGGGATATATTAGCCACTTTGCTTTCCTATTCATATTGTATGACTTGGATTTCATCACCTTGCAGAGGATATGTCTAGTTGAGTCAGAATACTTTTAGTTAGGTGTTTTCATGCTCCCATACCTCCTTTTGGTCTAGTGAGTCCACCATTTTTTTATTTTTAGGAAACCTGTTGCTTGTTGGTATTCTGACCATTTCTGTTGACACTCCACCTATTGTAGCACAGCTGTTACAGTGGGTGTTTTGAGTTGGTTGTTGGCCTGAGTGCCCTATTTTTCAAGCTCTCCTTCTGCACACTCGGTTGCATTAGGGTTTTTGAGCTATTTTTTACCCACCTCAACCCACAGAGATTTGACACCATCTGTCACCATTGAGTCCCCGAGACATTCTCGGCACCTTAGGGGCGAACCCCCACAGCACGGTTCACTTGACACCACCCGTCATCGACACAGATCATCTTCACTTGATACCACTTATCATAGATCTCGAGCCTTGTCACTTGACTCCACTCGTCAGCGGCATAGGACTCCGTCACCAGATATTGACGTCCCTTATTTTACCTCCGATTCTAAGCCAGAGTCTGAGAACCCCATTTACACTGCCCCTACTAGCCCCATGGCTGGCGTGACTTCCACTCCCTTCTTGGTCGGGACCATTAGTGGCACATCCACCACTACACCAGTTACCACACCCGCTTTGGGTATGCCCTCCATGGGGCCCCCATCTACCGTTCCCCTCATGGAGCCTATTCCCATAGCGGGAATACCTATTTCCACTCCATCAGTGGCTCACACTACCCATGGTGGTGCAGGACCGTCCTATACCACCTTAGTTCCCCCACTTGGGGGCAACCTCCCTAACACTACCCCTCCACTTGGGGGCATTGGCCCCAACTTGGTCCAACCCACTACTGTGTCACATCCTTCTTCCAGTTTGCCATTCATGGCTAGCCTCAACCTGCCTAACCTAGCCAGATTGACCAACGACCCTATCCGACACGACCCTGCATAGCCTCACATGCCCACCAAGCTCCCCTCTGACATCCCTAAGTTCGAGGGCAAGGCAGGTGAGGACCCACAAAACCACATTATGTCCTTCCATCTATGGTGTTCCTCCAACTCCATAGTGGACGACTCTATTCACCTCCGTCTCTTACAACGCACCTTCACTGGCTCTGCAGCTAAGTGGTATATCGAGCAACCCCATGGAACCCATGCCACCTTTGCTTCCCTTACCTCAACCTTCCTGCAGTTCTTCCAGTTACCTGTTCTCTATGACGCGGGTGTTGAGATCCTCCTATCGTGCAGAAAAAACACGGCTACCCAAATCACGGACCACATTCATGAGTGGTGTCGACGCCGTAGCTTATGCAAGATCAAATTAGATGACTGTATCTTCCTAGATTGATTCCTCAAATCCCTTCTTCCTATCATTTCTAAGGATGTGGCATCCGAAAGACCCCAGTCTGAAGAAGAGGCCATCCTTAAGGCCCAACAATTCGACCTCATTTACGCCCAGTCGGGTTATCTCTATACCATTATACCTGACGCCCCTCACGGCAATTCCTCCTAGCACGATGCGCCGGGGGCATCCCACGCTGCCAACGGCATCATTGGCCATGTCTCTTCGCATCCTCAACCATTTTCCATAGCACGTCCTTCCCCTGGCCCTGATCTTTCGGGGGCTACCTCACAGTCTAGAGCAACCAACTCGTATGCTCCCATGACACATCACCACCATTCCCATGGACCCTCATGTCCACCTCAGTGTTTCGGTCATGTGACTCCCGCTTACGCCCCTCCGGTCGCACCTCATCCCTACTACCACTAGCAGGCTGCACCAGCTCCTGCGCCTTCACAAGCCCAACTCGCTTATTACCCACCACAGGCAGCCCCTGCGGCAAACCCACAACCCGCTCCACATCCCTATTAGAAACCCCCTCAAGTTGATGCCCCTGCATAGCCTCCACCTACATAGCATCCACCGCAACCTGCTCCAGCACCTGTGCAACCTCAGAATCCACGTGCTGCCCAAGGGAAAGTTTACGCCCAACAAAACCCGCAGCAAAACCAGAACAACCAACGCAACCAGGGCCAACAAAACCGCGGCAGGGGCCGAAATCATGGAAACAACCAACCTACAGACCAAGCTGGTCAACCCCCTAATCCCCCCGATAATAATAATGCGGCCCCTGCTAACCAAAACCCTGATCGCCTGCCCAAACAGGCTAAAAACCCCAAATTGCGCACAAACTATCCTTGTTCTATTTGCGGGGTCTATGGCCACTACACACATACTTTCCCACACTTGGAGCGAGCTCGGCAACTTTGGGTTGATGATGCCCACCGCCAAGGGCATGCGGCTCCTCAAGCACCACCCAACCCTCCACAACCTCAGCAGCCACCTTTGGTGCTGCAAAACCCCTTACCAAACCAAGGCGTATTGAACACTCAACCGTTGGCTCCCCCTCAAGCCAACGTGCCAACCCAACAACAAATCACTTACACTGCTCCTGATCAACCCATGTTTGACTCAGGTACCCACCACTTGTTAATGATGTCCTCCACTGATGTCAACCTCCAGACCCTGCGGAACCAATATGGCTCCACCTCTGAAGCCCCTCCCGCCGATAAAGCCACTAACGCTCATCCCACTGATCAGGCGTTACGTATACCTCCACCTCCACTAGATGGCGCTCCCAAAGCACCTCGTTTCCTGCTTCGTCGTATCAACAATAACCCCAATGCGCAGGCTGCGTCAAACTACAACATTGTCGATGACTTAGCCCAATCTCCCATAGCCATGTCTGTGTTAGAAGTCTTAAAAAATTGCCCTTCACAGCGCAAGACTTTACTCTCAGCCATTGGGGCTATCGATCCAAATGATTCGAATTTAATGGCATTTGATTTGGACCAATCCGAACCCCGCATGCCTTCCACTTTAGCGTTCCAAGTTTCTGTTTCTGTTCAGAATTTTGTCATCCATCGATGCATTATTGATGAAGGTGCCTCTACATGTGTCATGTCCACCTTCATCTGGCAGAAATTGGGATCCCCCCCTCTCCAGCAGTCCAATACTGCATTGCGAGGCTACGACGGCCGTTCGGCTCAACCACAAGGCCTATTAACTAACGTCCCCATCCAGCTGGCTGGCAAAACCGTCCTCATCGACATCGAGGTTATTAATGCACAGCTTGATTATAACCTTTTACTTGGCCGCAGCTACATGTACGCCATGCGGGCGGTTGCTTCTTCCATTTTTCGTACCATGATGTTCCCCCATGAGGGACGCGTGGCCAAGGTCAACCAACTCACCTACTATGATCCCAATGCCCCCGCAGCACCCAAAAATGTTCTCCCCATGGTTGAACAACCTGTTTCGGGTGCCACCACCTCACTTGTTTCCTCTATGGGGCCCAACGTTTACTCAAACGTGCCAATGACCTCAACCTTCCAATCTATTCCACCCCCGTCACCCGCCACTGACGTGTCTAACCTATGTACCCTGTCCCATAGCACGCAAACTCCTACTCATCAACCGCCCTTGTTGCCTAAACCCCCTTTGGTACCTAGTCACATTGGTGTTACACCCATCCATACCATTCCTTTCCTCATCCCTCCCTCAGGAGTAGTTAGCGCCCTGGTCATGGCTACCCTCAGCCTCCCTGGGTTAACCTTAGGATTACCTGTTTGGTATCTTTCACCTCCCGTTCCCCCGCCGACACCAGATGTCGTCCTGCAACCGGTGCAACCCATTGTCACTACTAGTCAACCACCTCTTGATGTCTCTACCCCGTCGTCCTCCACGAACCGCCCCCATCCTCTTACCAAACCAACTGGGGGAAGAGGCCCCCAACCTTACACTGCTGTCCCACCTCCCAAGACAGTCAAAAACCCCCCTGTGTTTTGTGCTCCTCCCAAATGCTCGATGTGCGATGAGTTGGGCCATGCGACTCACCAATGTCCTCAGTTACTGGCAGTACAGGAACAAATGCAAATTCTTGACAATGACCCCAATATGCTGGTTGTCAAACTAGATCCAACCCCTAAGCCTCGTGACAAATCCCTGCGCACTAACCACCCCTGTGCCATATGCGGTGTTTACGGGCATTACTCGCATCATTGTCCCGATATCCCCGATTACAGAGCAGCTCTCTATGAGATGAACAATCTAGATCTTGAGACAGCACCACCCACCATTGAGGAGATCCACCCCCCGGTCTCTTCCCCTTCCGGAGAGGTTAATACCATTTATATGATCTCTTCCGCCACTACTCCCTCGTCAAACGATTTGAAGACACAAACTTTCTGTACTGATGAGGAAATCCTCGAGGCTCTCACTGCCCCGGAGTATCCCTGGGATGACATGCACCATTGTTCCTACTTCCTCCCAGATGAATCCTCCTCTAACACTGCTATCCAATTTGCAGTTGAATCCAAAGACTTCCTTCCCCCCAAGGTCGACTGGTTCAAGGACCCTATTCCTGCTCCTGACGCCTTTGAGGAGGGTAACATGGTCAACATCTCACCTGTCATCCAAATTGATATCGCTGACACAGGAAGCACCCCCGATCTCATTACTTTAGGAGCCTCTTGCAGTGAGCAAGAGATTGAGGAATACAAAAAACTCTTCAGAGAATTCCGTGATGTCTTTGCCTGGTCCTATACCGAAATGCCCGGTCTTGACCCTGCCATTATAGAGAACCACATTGACACATGGCCTGATCTACCCCCTGTTCGTCAGAAACAGTGTCCCATTCATCCCTCAAAACTCCCAGCTGTCAAAGCAGAGATTGAGAAATTTCGCAAGGCAGGATTCATTTATCCTATTGCCTATACCACCTGGGTTTCAAACCCTGTTCTCGTTAACAAAAAACAAGGCACCATTAGAGTATGCACTGACTTCCAAGATTTAAACCGCGCCTATCCCAAAGACAATTTCCCCACACCATTTATTGACCATCTCATCGATGCGTGTGCGGGGCATGAAGTCCTCTCGTTCATGGACGGTTTTTCCGGATACAATCAGATCCAAATCCGAAAGGAAGACCAGTACAAAACTGCCTTTACTACCCCATGGGGCACCTTTTCCTATCGCGTCATGCCTTTTGGCCTAAAAAATGCTGGTGCCACATTCTAGCGGGCCATGACCTATTGCTTTGATGATTTGGTCCACTCTGATCACTAGTCAAAGTCAAATAGTACAAATGACACTTGTCATTTTGGGCCCACTTACTATTTATAGTCCGTTGACTTTTTTCTTGCTTTGGCCATTCTGAACCCATACAGAGTCCGTTTTCCGAACCATTTCCACCATTGGAATCAGCACGACGAGACCGTCACGATGGTCCCCTCGTTGTATTATTTTTTCTACGTCATTTTTTGCCCATTTTTTAGACACCGCTAGTCGCCTCGGTTTGCGCGCCACTTCGACCGTTCTCCGTTTTTCACACTTTTTATATCGCCGGATTCATTTTTCCGACCTCGTGATGATGCTTGATATCATTTCTCACTCTCACTTGGTACAATTTCAACATTGTGTCCCGACATCTTGCTGCCTCGATTTGCGCGCCACATCGGCCGCCATCAGATTGTTCCACACTTTTTACATGAGCCATCCACTCCTGTCATACTGCCAATGTTTCATTATTTTGCCACCATTCATTCACCCCGAAAGGAGCCCCACCAGTGTTCCCCCCCACCCTCGTTCCTGGTCATCATAAATGTTCCTTGATTGAACACTTCCTCCTTGCTTGGCCATTCCTTTTGTTCGGTATAATTTTATCCCTTTTTCGGGCCGGACAAGTCCTATACGAAAAAGGAACTTAGGGAGTTTCTGTTAAGCTATTTTCTGACTCCTAAAACAATGAAAAGATCGCCGAGCAATCTTGCTTCCTTTCATGCTCGTTAAAGTACCTGAAAGGGCGTCTATCTGGTATAAGTTTAACCATTTTTCGGACCTGGTAGACTAATTACGCAAAAGGAATACTCTAGTCACATCGGCTAGAAGATTTCTTCATTGCATCCTTTTATGCTTCTTCGGGCCTTGGAGACTAACACATGAAAAAGAAACCCCCTTGGAGTCTTCTTATCGCTTTCAGACTCTCTAAAATTGAAAGCAACCACGAGCATGAACTGTCTTGGGCTCGTAAAATCCACACGACAGTACCATTCCATTACTTTAGAGTCCTCTTATTGCTTTCAGACTCTTTAAAATTGAAAGCAACCATGAGAATGAACTGTCCTGGGCTCGTAAAATCCACACGACAGTACCATTCCATTACTTTAGCGTCCTCTTATTGCTTTTAGACTCTTTAAAATTGAAAGCAACCACGAGCATGAACTGTCCTGGGCTCGTAAAATCCACGACAGTACCATTCCATTACTTTCGAGTCTTCTTATTGCTTTCAGACTCCTTAAAATTGAAAGCAACCACGAGCATGAACTGTCGTGGGCTCGTATAAATCCACACGACAGTACCATTTTATATACACACTTCTTCTAGTTCCCTAACCCATGAAGAAGTCCCCCCGTGCCTCTTGGTGCTATGATCGATCCTCTCGGTAGCACCCCCAATTAGATCTCCTTTGTTCAGGGTATTCTGCAGTCTCCTGCCATTTTACCACAACTTGAGTCTCCCTCAGCCCAGTCACCCTCCCAGATCCAATACAGCTATGATCCCCTTTCCACCAGTGAGTTTCATATGCTGCCCAATCATCCCCGCCATCATACTCTGAACAAAGGATGTTTGAGTCCACCCACTCTACTTGCCCAGTTATTCCCCTCGGTTTATCAATCCTGCCATCAATACTATCACATTTCGGTTTTCCACCTCGCGCTCCTGTCAAGGAAACATCATTTCCTTGATAGTTGCAGGTCTCCCTTTGTCGACGAAAGCCCCTCTATTCCAGAGGATAGACCCAGAGGCCCCTGTGCCTTGGATCCATCACCATCTGTGGTGAGTGCCTACGGACCATTTTGGGAGTCATCATCATTGCCTCTCCGAATGGTTGTTTCTCATATGCTCGACTTCAGCACCTTGATCGCATCGTTGAGAATCGCGCAGGATTTATATCCCTTCCATTATTTGTCGAAGACCCCGGCTTTCCCCCGACTCTAGCACATTGGTGAGTCACTTTTGGAACGCCCAGTTATATGTTCCCGTGGATGTCTGGGCTGCGTTGGCGATTGTATTCGGAAGCCCTTCAGTTCCATGATTCCTTGAGTACCCAGTTCCATTCCAGTTCAGTGTACCATTGCAAGTATGACCCTTGTCACTCTGATACAGCAGCTCATCAGTTCCTTTGGTACCACATTCAATAGCACTGCTGTCATTCCAGTGCATCAGTTTTTCAGCTCAGACATGGTCAGCCCAGCAGTATGTCCCAGATTTTTGTCCCTTCTAGACCCTTATGATATACACAGTGGTTTTTTATGTATCCTACAGGTCCCTCTTTTTGGGCCTCACAGTTATGTTTATGTATCTTGATACGAGCATGGGTATGCCCGCCTCGTCCATATATTGAGATTCTTCCTCATTCAGTATTTGAGGCCATGTATATGTCAGGTCCCCATATTTTGGACCCCATTGTTATTATTATGTTATATCCTGATATGAGCATGGGAATGCCCGCCTCGTCCATATGATCAGATGATTCCTCATCCATTATTGAGGTTATGTACTTTTAGTTCTTGCAGTTGGTTCGGGATCATTGTTTCGGGTTTTCGTTTGTTTCTTCTCTTCTCCACACCCCAAGAACACCATATATGACTTATGATGTCCATCGGCCATACGATGAGCTCCTGCCCTCGCACATCAGGGGGCAATCTGTTAACACCCAAAAAGTGTTCACTACCTCATCTACCCCACTACATGGCTCATTTGTCCATTTTTCTACCATATTTCCCTTAAAAACACGTTTTTTCCTCCAAAAATATCCAAAATTCCTCTAAAATAGCAAAAATCCCCTAAAAAGGGAAGAAAAAATATAAAATAATGAGGAAAAGGAGGAAAAAACCCTATACAGCTGCCCTAAACCATATGGTTTCCAAAACCATGGGCCAGCACTCCACCACTGAAAAACTATAAATAGGTGATGGAGACCCCTTATTTCATATCCACAATCATAAGCACCCTTACTCTGCCAAAGTAGCTCTTGAAACCCTAGCTCGCCCTTGAGCTACTTTCACCTTGAGAGCCCCTTTTGGCCCATTTCCACCATTGGAGAAAGAGAAGGAGCAAGTTGGAGCTTGGAGCAACCTTCTTGGATCACTGCAAAGGGCTTCACCAACCTTCACATTGGAGGTAAAATTAATACAAAAGCCATTCTTTACATCTTGTTTTTTCTGTTTCATGCACATGTTTAGAGTAATTTGTATTTCTGTCTTAGCATTTTAATTTACATTTACTGAACTGCTACTAAGGAGTCCCTTCTCCTTAGTAGGTGCTCATTCGCACAAGCTAGGGGTAAAACCCTAGCTACAGTATTTCGTTTGGATTATCCTTCGATCCTGCATATAGTCCTCCATATTGATCTTCTGTAAAAATATACTTCATGCTATAACCAAGTTCCATTGCTAATTTATCCTGAAAAACACTTATCATTTTGTCAGAGAAAATAGATCTGTCATAAATAAAAATAAAAGACAATAGTCTAATTTTCCTAATCCTTTGTTTCTCCCAAACCAAAGGTATGGCATGTCCTCAAGCCATGAGAAAGAAGAGTCGATTGTTCCATATAAAAAAAAGTCCTATCATGTTGTTTTATTATTTCGTAAAAAGAAAAACTAACTAGTAAATGAAAATGATTCAGATATGTATATTCATGAAAAGTAACAGTGCTTAGAAAGACCACTTAAATGTTGATAAAAGAACTGAAAGCATGACAGAGGAAAAACTAGTCATCCATGCCTTATTTAAAAGATATCTTGTCATCATAAGATATTTTGAGTTTACCTCGGAGTGTGGGAGATTTGATAGCTATCTGTCCCATTTCTAAGATAATGACATTCCAGGTATGTGTTGAATTAGATGGCTAGGTCCAATTCCAACTTACAACGATTCTCAAATGACATTAAAAACAATCGTCCTTAAAATAAAATTGGAAAATTTTTCTTCATATATATCATTATTCTCCGAATCATGTGCATAGTAGTGTGTTAACTAGATCTCTTTTACTCGATATTGCCTTGCTGCCGGTAGGCCTGTTCAGTACCCTGACGGGTTTATCTTGGTACCATGAAAGCATAGTCCCACTTCTAGTGAGCATGTTTAGTATCCTGACGGGTTTACTTGCATTTATCGAGCCTGTTGTAAGTTTTTACTTAGCATTGACCCACTTCTAGTAGGACTATTTAGTACCCTGGTGGGTTTGCCTTGTATAATGATATTAAGCATATGGAAGCCAATTGGTACTAAAGTGTGCTAAGCCCTACTAAAACACATAATTCAATTTTGTAAAAATTTAAAAGTAATTTTCATAACGGCCTTAATCATGTCAAAAGAGAATAACTTAAAGTTTTTCTTTGACCTTATAACCTTTCTTCTTCGTGAAAGATAAATAATGTTCCCCATAGGCAAAAATTCCACCTACTATCGAGTTATCACACAAAGATACTCAAGAGACAAGTTTTGATAATACGGATAGAATGAAATAGTAACCCATTGGTATAAAGTGAGATTCAAAAAATATGATAATAAAAGTAGGTCGTATCAAGCAACTGGAACGGAACGGTTAAGAATGATATACACAAAATGACTAAAAGCTGCAATTTTTAAGAAAGGTTTAAGATATCTTACGATCATAAATTTCCTTTCAGATAATACTCCGTGAGCTGCTTATAAATAAAATTCTTATAATCAAGATGCAAAACCATTTGTTAGATGATTCATATTTATTTATAAAAAAAGAGTTTCCTACAAATAATTTATTAGAAATGACTCTTATTTATTTGATAAAACAAAAACATATTTACATAATATCCTATTCTACTAAAAGAAAGGAAGAAAACAATTCAATTATATGATTCTTCCAATGTAACCATGTTCAAAGCAAAATTAGAAATAAACCTTTATCCACATATAAGAAAAATATTATAATAATTACCGGGATATAAAGAATCAACCGAGCTGTTTGATTTAGCAATAATAAACATTGAAGAAGAGGATGGTACCCGCGTGGCTTAGTTCCTTCTTGGAACCATATTTCAATGTGGCTTATGTATTACTGTTTTCTTCTTCATTTGTTATGTCACGAGGTCTTTCATTGAACTCTAGAATGCGTACAGAACCTGAGTTTAATGATAGGGAATATTTAGGTTCTAATGTCCCTTCCTCATTGAATGAGAGGCATTCCAGGTTTATCTTATCTTCTTGTGGAAAAGGAAAAATAGAAACTTTGCTTTCTTTCGTAGTCTTTATAATCCCTTGATCTATAACCTCTCCAAATCTCGTATGAATTTCTTGCAATAATGTTGGAGAGGTAGGTAAGGTAGATAAATGTTGCAGTTCAACACTGTAAGCATATTGTACTGCTTTATTGTTGTTAGGAGGTGGATTGGACTGCACAGGAATATGTGTAAGGCATGGTGGAGGTTTATGAGAAGGTAATTGTGGTAGGTGTAATTGATTAGCTTGTGTGATTGATCCTGCTTGAAAATTTTGTTGAAAATCTTGTAGAATAGGAAGTGTTACATCATAAGAGAAAGTATCCCTGTGATCATCAGACGAGACATAAAGGATTTGTGAACAAGGTTGACAGGGGTTAAGATGAGGCTGAGAAGAGGGTATATTCCTACTAATCTTGAATTTTACTCTTAAATACCTTCTACATAATTCACAAACATTATCATATGATAACTGAGATACATCACCTGTTCCCATCAGGTTTAAAATTTCTAAATATTCACTGTTTATGCATTTGAGTAAATTTTTTTTTAAGGTATTTTTCCTTGACTGTCTTAGTTTTGTTCTTTGAAGGTTGTATTGAAAATGTTTGACATAGTTTTCCAAAGTTTCTTCTTCTCCCTATGTTATTTCAAAGATGTCCTTGTTAACCCTGTAATACTCTTGGTAGCTTTTCAAGAACATCTATTTCATGTCTTCCCAATTTTAAATGCAATTCCCACCTAAGCTCATGAACCATCAGAGGTTGCCCCTTTCAAAGTAAGAGGGAACAAATTCATATTTTGAACATTATATGCTCTACAAAGCATTTCCAATTGAAATATAAATTCACCGGGGTCTTCATTCTCTAGTCCATGAAAGTTTGGAAAAATGGATGGGGTAACGTACTGTATTTGTGCCATTCCTCTTGGATCTCTAATAGGGAATTCAAAGGTAACAAATCCTTCATTTTTCTTTCCTACTATATCTTCCCACGACATAAATAACTATTCGTATATTATATTGGGGTTCCTCTTTCAAATGTTCCTGTCAGTTTGTTAGCACGATGGGTGGTACATACAACACCACTAAGTGATTTAATTGTAAAATAAGTCCTACACTTGAATTCGAGTAAATTGTACGAAAGCAAATTACCTAAAGGCATACATACATTAAATTGAACTTATGAAAAATTAAACTATATATGTTTGCGAAAAGAAAAGTATGCTTAAGGGAAATAAATCAAACTTTGCATAAAGTAAACACACTCATGTGAAAAAGGAACAAGGCTTTGGGGAGACCCACTAAAGTGGATGCGTCACACTGTCACACCATGGAAATTCCGTAGTGAAGTCGTCTTTGTGTCTTACCGTTTCCCCTTCCCCTTTCTGTGTAACATAAAGGAAACCTATCTATCCTTACCTATCTAGACTCTCTTTATGAAAAACTAAACTAAAGGAGAACTAGACTATGGCTACTCACTAAATTTTTTTAATTTTTTCTACCATACAGAACAACTGCCCAACAACGGCGCCAAAATTTTGGGTGTTATCTCGACTAGATTAATACCGAAATTTTTGGATGTGTTCTACTATCTTAAATACACCTAATATTTAATTATCGACATGGGTTGGTATGCTTACAGTTGCTACAAAATATATGCCAATGTAGAGGGGTTCCTAGGGCGTTGTAGAAATGCTTTAATAAACAAAAGATTGAAAAATCTTTGAAAATGAAAAACCGAGTCAAACTCCTAATAATTCAATTATTAATGTGATTGAACTAAAACAAAACATCAAACTAGGATAATATCAGACTATGTTATTTCAACTAACAAATGAGAATATAACCACTACAAAACCTATTAAATAACTTCAAGAGCTAACTATTCACGGAAAGTACATATTTGAAAATACAATCACAACAACTAGATAATTTATAAACAAATAATTTCTGACTGAAAAATTTATTATCAACAACTGCTTGAAAAGTTGGGGTTCAAGGAATAAAAACAAGTATAAAACTAAGTGAATGGAAAACTAAAACAACAAGTAGAAAACTTAATAAAGATAATTAAATAAAAAGCAAGTAGAAAACTTAATAAAGATAATTTTAAGTTCTTTTATACAAGTCTTTTCAATAATCACAAAGTGAAAGGAATAGGTCTTATCACTATGATAAGTTGACAAGATACTAGTATACTAGAAATTAACACACCTAAACCTACAAATCCATATACAAAGAAATAAATCAAACTTAATTTCAAAACATTACAAGAGTATTAAAGAAGAAAATAAAAAATTAAAAGGAACAAAATCACAACGCATAATTCAAAGCACGAGTTGGAAAGAGAAAACTAAGGATAAAATTTAGTAAATATTTTAAACAATCTAATCTAGAGTTTAAATAAAAATATAATCATTATCTAATGACTACAATCAGAGCATAATAAAAATAGAACTAAGACCAGGTTTAAAAATAAACTAAGAACACTAAAGGTCGAATGGAAGGTTGAACAACAGTTTGGAAGGAAGGTCAAAATGACAGTCCAAACACACAGTCCGAATGAGAGGCTATATACAGAAAACAATAAAAACAGACGTAAATGATTTAATCATCAACTGATTTTGTGCATATGAAAACAAGATGCATAAAGACATAATTTAAACCTAATTAATCATTGTATTTAACAGTGAAATAAACGAAGACAAATACATGAAAATAAGAAAATCATTGCATATTAATAAACAAACTGGAATTTAAATTGCATAAACTTATAACAAGAATAAGCATAACTTAATCTAGTTAAATTGATAAAAACAACCTATTCTATGTGCTTATTTAAATTCTATTTAAATTAATAAAAACAACCTATTCTATATGCTTGTAAATAAGACTAAACAATAAGCTAAGAATTAAAGGATTAAAAGAAAACTTGAAAGCCAACTATACGCGACCGACCATTTATAAACAAAAACTACATTAACAACATAGTATGAATTTTATTAACTACAACAAATACATGGTACAGGAAACAGAGAAATAAATAATTGCAGGAAATTAACTACCTAAACAAATTAGAAATAAAACTACTTATCTGAAAGGATCGGACAAGAAAAGCTCGTACGAAAATAGAAACCATAGATTGTCGAGGGGCCCTCTTAGCAATCATGGATAATTCCTGGCGAATGCTTGCAGACGTAGTCATAAACAACAAAGCGTAGAGTTATTATTAAACAGAAGGAACATAGTTACAATATCCTTACCTCATAGAAAATTAACTATCTATCTAATGGATTGATCAACCCCCTATCTCTCTGTATGGAGGTGTTTATATACACATTGTTTTTAAGAGGTTGAGCAAGTCGACCCTTTAGTGGTCGACTGCTCTTCTAAATTTAGTCAATCATAAAAGGCAATAACAGTTTACAGGCCAACACATAGGCATATCCCTTCTTTGGCGTAAGTCAGGTTTTATTCATTGTGAACGTGGCATGTAGGATTTCTCTCCAGCATAGTTGATGGAAATGTGCTAGGCAGCGAAGGAAATTGCAAGATGGTGTGCTATCAAGAACATGGCTTTATTACCCAGACACGTGGACAACAATTTATTTGTAGGTTGTTTTATATTTTACAGCATGCATGCTGATGGACAATCTAGATGGGAGGTTGAACATCTAGCTGCATTGTGAGCTGGATACAATGAGCGTTAATCTGGTTCAAACATGGAAAACCACCAGCAAATTTTGCACAACTGGCTGGATGATGAGGTAATAAACAACAACATCGTGACAGCGACGATCCTCTAGAATGTTCCTTCCTTTAAATGCGTGAGAAGTAAAAACAAAATGGAGAAATCAATGCACCGACGATCCTTCTGGATTTGCTGATTATGCTATCACATGGGAACGTTGTCAACAAAATGGTTTGAATATTTCTTCATAGTTTAATTCTTGATATTGGATGTTAACATCGCGCAACCTGATTAAGGAGTTGGACGGTGAGCTACGTGATGAGCTGGATGATGAACTGGACAATGAGCTAGACAAAGATTGCGCAGATCGGGATGAATGGTAAGTTGAATACATTTTTTTTATAAATTCACCCAAACATACTACATAACCTGCAAACAAATACACATATTAATTAATATATAAAATATGATTTAAATAATATAGATTTGAGTTAATAAAATCATAAAAATGATATTAATAACCAAAATTGAATAAACATTAAATTTGTTCTTACCTTGTGCTAAATAACGATTTGCATGACATAAAATACACAAAATATAGTAAAATATGCATTTAAACGTGTTATTTTAATGCTAAAAATGATAACAAAATGAGGCTCAACACGGACTAATGATGAATCTTCAATGTACCGCTCAGGATGTCTCATATAAATCTCCTGTTCCAAGTCACCATGGAGGAAGAACTCTTCACATCCATGTGATGTACCTCCCACCTCTTCGAAGCTGCAATTGCCAAAACTAGCCTTATAGAGTCCATTCTTGCAACATGAGCGAATATCTCATTGTAGTCCATCCTATGGACTTGTGAGTACCCATTTTCCACCAAACAAGCCATGTACTTGGTTGTGGTTCCATCAACTGCTATCTTGGTCTTATAGATTCATTTTCATTGAAATAACTTCCTCCCAAGAGGGAAAGTTACAACTTCCCATGTCTTGTTGTCTTGTAGTGAACCAAACTTATCATCCATAGCTGCCTTCCATATTGGATCATGGAAAGCCTCTTTGAATGATGGAGGATATGAACCCATCATCATGAAACACCTCTCTGGGGGAAGTGTATCTAAATGGGAAAGTGCAACATGTTCATTATGATATTGGGACCTTGTTCTTCTTCTGTCATTTGGATCCCCAACAATATTCCCAACTGCTTCAATGAGATTTTGGGCCCCATTTAGGCCTTTGATTTGGAATAGGTGTTGGATATGGAGCTGGATATTCTTGGAATATAATATGAATATCATGTTCATAACCATCATGATCCTCATCTTCTAAATTTGAAACATTAGTCATGGTATCATCATCTGCAAATGGAAATGGATGATAGATTATACCTTCTTCTACTTTGGCTTGTTGTGGATCATGCACCTGATCTTCTTCAAATTGCACAATGAACTCTATGAAGCAATTATTTGTTGCAAGGTCCATTAATTTGTATTCCTTAGCATCACCTACATATCCTAGTAGTGTGCATTCGCTACTCTGGGCTTGGAAGGATTTCCTCTTGTCAGTAGGAATTCTGGCCCGAGTCTTGGAGCCAAAAAATCTCAAATGTGAAACATTGGGATTATGTCCCATAAGTGCTTCAAAAGAAGTAGCCCCAATCACTGATTTGTGAGGAAAACTATTCTAGATATACGAAACACAATTGTTTTCCTTAGCACACATATAAGGAGGAAGATTTACTGCTTCTAGAATGCATGTAGCCATCTCTTTCAAGGATCTATTATTCCTCTCAGCTACACCATTATGTTGTGGTGTGTATGGGATTGAGTGCTGTATTTGAATTCTTGCTGATGCAAAAAGATTTTGGAATTATATTTTGACATACTCACCTCCATTATCATATCTAAGATCTTGTATCTTCTTTTTAAGAGCGTTCTCAACCAATGATTTGAAGACTTTGAAGGTCTCAAATACCTCATATTTTTTCTTTAGAAAATATACCCAACAATACCTTGAATAGTCATCAAAAAAGGTAAAAAAATATATGGATCCATTCATAGATGTTGTAGGAATTTATCCGGAGACATCACTGTGAATTATATCTAGTGTGGAGGTAGCTCTTATTTCCTTCCCAATCTCATATATTTTCTCTAGACGCTTCCCTACCGAGAAGCCAATGCACACTCCTTAAGAAATTTTTGATGTGAGGAAATCCCTCCACCATATTTTCAATGTACAACTATTGGAGATACTTGAAGTTTAGGTGGCCAAATATTTCATGCCACATATTTCTTGTGTTATTAGCATGATTCAATAAGGAACTTGGATATAAATTAGGAAGAAATTTAGAAAAATCATATGCCTTGAACGCATGATTAGAAAATCCTTCCGCTATTGTATTGCTAGCAGAGACTTCAAAGATACCCACTATGTTGGAATCAAATGTGACTCTCTTGGGATATCCAATATGCGTCATCTGGTAAATAGACAACATATCTGTTTCTAGGGAGGGAACATAGAGAACATTATGTAACTCTCCATGATCAATTTTAATGGAACCTTTCCCGATAGCTGGGATTTGAGAATCATCTCCCATATGTATGCTTGGTATTCCAAATAGATCCATAAAAGTGAAGGATTCTTTGGAGGAAACCATGTGGTTGGAAGCTACTGAATCAATCAGATAAGCCTTTGACTGAGTGAAGCTTGCTTTCAAAGCATGAAATCTCTCATATTCATCAATTGGGTTTCCAGCTTTAAACTTCTTTGTACCTTGAGGAAGGAAAATGTTTTTATATTCAAGGAGCTTAGACATTTGGTCAATGGTATTCTTCAGACACTGACTTTTTGGATGAAATCCTCTCATGCAGTAAGAGAATATAACTTTTTCAAACTTTTTTTTTCTTTTCTTGGAGCTAGAGGCTCCATATGAAGGATTTTTCTTATCCTTGGGATTCAATTCATTATTCTTATTCTATTTACTTCTTTGCTTCCCTTTTTATTTTGAATTCTTAGAGTCTCCAGCTAAGAGAGCTTGATTCTTGGAGGCTTTGAGCACTCCCATCTGAATCGACTTTTGCTATTTTTGGATTAGTGATTCTATGAAGGCTTATAGGGATGGAATTCACCTATTTTGATTGGTTAGCTTCCCATAGTGGAAAGTACATACAAAAATTGAAAACTCTAATCCAAGTTTGCTCATAATTAAGAGCATCAATTGCTCATCCTTCTTCTCAATCCCACACGACTTGCATTGCATGACTAGGGATTTAAATTTAGAGAAGAACTATTGTATTTTATCGAACTTACTAGGTTGCAGTGCTATCATCTCATTCTTCAGAATATGGCCCCTCATCTCATCCTATTTTCTGAAGAAGTATTTGAGCTTATCCCATACTTATTTCAGAGTCTCGAGTCCCTCAAGATGGAATAACATCTCTCTAAAGATGTGGATGCACATGAATCCAAAAGCTTCATCAAGCTTATTCAGATACTTCGATTTTTCAATATAGTGCTAGGGTTCTACTTCTCTTCCCATGGTGTTCTTGTACAGACCCTTTTTGTGCAACACCATCTACGTTTCTTCCCTCCAATCAAGGTAATTGAAGGGTATAAGGATCTTGGGAGTAAGATTAGATGAATTCTCCATTTCACATCTATATGATCAACAGTTATTCAATAAATATTTGAATGTACCTGCAAAAACACTACAAAAACTTCAATTTTCTAACATGTTATATCAAACACTCTCCACTTCAACACGTGCACTTGCTCTAAGTACATCACACCTGGATAGACTTCTTTGGACAGAATCCAAAGGGATAAATGCAATTATTCCAGAAATTATGTGGAAACTCAATGGATTTTGGTGCAATCATGGAAGTTTATGAGGTTTGTTGTTGGATTGAACATAGGCTCTAATGCCATGTTAAATTTAGTGAAACATGGATACTCATGAATGAATGAAAGCAGTATGAAAAGAAGGCTGCAGAAGAATTAACAATTCAATGTAAACCGATCAATGAATTCATGGCAGAAATTTCACACACATGAGACACAAATTGAGGAGAATAGCATTACATTGATTATCATTGATGTCTCTAAATACAATAGTCATACAATAGGGATAATTTGAATTCCTTTGAGAGGATTCAAATTCACGAACTCAAACTTACTCATGTGCTAACTCAGTGCGAGAAATATCGACACTGGAGCTCACTAGTGCAACTTTGGATAACTAATTCAGTCTACAACCAATTAACTGATGAGGGGAGGTGAACAAAGGTTCACACACTCCCTTAAATCATGTAAAGTCACACTAGGCTAACTGATAGCGATCTAACTGGTGGTAACTGGAGTACAACTAAACGTAACTGAATATCTACCAAGGTCAACTGAAGGATACTGATGGTGGCACTCAAAGTGGGTTCCTAAATGATAGGGATTGGTCCCTGGGGCACCTCAACTCATGCATGAAGGTGCAGTAAATGGTAGGTGGATCCTAGGCATGTCCCTCATACACTAGCTAAGTGATGATGACCTCCTAACTTAGTAAAATAGACCAAATAGACTATGTGGGAAAAGGGGGGATTAATTAATCCTAATAACATACCTTTCATATCCATTGTTGAGGAAGGATTTTCTCCATGTAGTTTTTAGTTTTTCCTCATTTTGTATGGATGAATAATGTAAAGGATGACCATATGCCTAGTTTCCCGGGCCCTAATTTTTCTTTTTCCTCGCATAATTTAGTATTAAGGGGGGTTTGGAATATTTAAACCATTTAGAAATCATCCCTAATCATTTATTTGATTTCTTATTTCTTAGACCATTATTAGTTGACCTCCTACTGTATAGTCTTAAGTATCCTGGTCACTATGAACTATTATTTTGTCATTATTATCCTCATTATCATCATATGTATCCTATTCCTTGTTGTTAGGATTTAATACACCCTCATGCATGACTTTAGGCCCACTTGAGTTAGTTCCTATAATTTAGGAGCCTACATTCACTTAACTAGCCTTGATTTCATCACCTGAGTTAGTATGGGATCTGATGACCACTAACACTCAACTAAACACATATTATGCACCATCCATCATTATTTATCATTGTTTAACTTCGTAATGCACCTTCTTGGTCCACCTACTATCAGTTACACTCAGTTAACTGATCTTCTTCAGGAGTTATGACTGGCAATTATGTCTAGTGATGTTTTTTATGTTATCTAACCCTTCCACATGTGTGGATTTCAAATTTCGGGTTGGGCTCATGAATTCAATCTTTGGATATGTATTTATATTGTATTATGATTATTGATTAATAGACAATATGGATTTTATTCAATTGAGTTTATTCTGATATGTATTTTTCTCAATACTTCTTCATTAGTTTTGTTGCAAATATTTGTTGTTCATCTTAGTAGGATTACATTGTGCTTTAAATCCTTAATTGTGTAATTTATTACCTCCATCAAGGTTATATAAATATAAATACATATCCAAAGGAGAAGTTCGTGAACCTAAAGAGGCAGTTGAACCCCACAAATGTTGCTAGCTTAGATAACATAGAAAACATCACTAGCATGAAAATTCATAATTCTATATTAGAAACTAAATATATAAAGATAGATAAATTTTTGTAATCAATAACAAGAAATTAATTCACTTAGCTAAAGATCACATAACCTTAACATTAATACACCCTACTAAATTTTTTTTATAGATACAACCTTATATCAAACTAATCTACTCTAACTAGAACAATAAGGAAATAAAACTGATTGAAGCAAACATAAGACAATACCCTAGAAATAATCCACAAATATATTCTTACATAATCCCAAAATTGCAATCAACAGGCTGAGGATAACCTATAAGCATAACTATATATAGAGTAGAAATAAATATTAGGTTATGAGAGTAATCTACAACAAAAACATATCATCTCGTAGTTTTTTTTAGAGTACCAAAGAATATCAAAAACAATTTATTTTAACTCTAATTGAAAATCCATATCATAAAGACTTACACTACTAAAAGGAGTCAAATTTAAATTCCTTTATTTCATTGCTTAATAATCCATGTACTCATTTAACAATTTATTTTTTTAATTTCATCCTTATGATGAATGTGGGATTGAATTTATTCACCATCATGAGGGAAACACAATGTGTTTTCTAAAATACACACACGAGTGCAACTCGTAAGAATAGTTTTCCAGAATTATTTTCACCAATTATAATGGTTTAAATATGACCCTAAATGAACTCATAAAAGTAATTAAAAAAATATTATATCATAAAAGATATCACAAACATCATCATAGAAGAAATTAAAAAAAAATATGATATGATATGATATTTTTTTATGATATGATATAAAAAAATATTATATCATAAAAGATATCACAGATATCACAAACATCATCATATCATAAAAGATATATCACAAAGATATCACAAACATCATCATCCATATTGGAATTTACCAAGGTACTCTTTGTTTAATTTTATTGCATTTCATTGAAAATTGATAGCATTTTAGAAGAATCTTGTATACTTCATATTTAATTTGTAGAGTGAGGTGTGTTATAGAACATGTAACTAGGAATATGCTATAGATCTTCCATTTTATTGTCGAACTAATTGCTACAGATCCACAATTCATGATTGTTGCAATTTCTTCCAAACCATTGTATTATCACATATACATCTTAGATATCGCTTTGCTATTTATTTGGTTAACATATTTCACTACTATGATTTTTGTTGCTGCAAAGCCATAAGTAATAGTTGATTCTCATCCATGGTTCCAACAAGCCTTTATAGAACTAGAGAATTTTTTTATAAAACACTTCACTACAAGTGATCAACATCAAGTAGTTATTCAGGTCAAGATTCCCATTCAAGACGATGCCAATGCATTTACAAGGAAAACTAATTTGATTGTCCTATCATGGTATTTCCTTTATTTTCATAGACTATGTTTTTGAAACGAATTGAGAATCTTTGATTCTTAAGCACATTGTCTTTAATAGTTACAATATTTAGCCTATAAAAGGTTGCGTACCCTCTTGGAAGGGACAATAGATAGGATACACAAATTTGTTATGTGATTTAATATTTGATGTTATGTAATACTTCCAGTTTAATAATGCCAATCTTGTTCTAGCCTATTTTGTGTATGAATTTGTGAGCTACAGTGTTATCGTGTGTTCAAATTCTAGTTGTTGAAGTTCCTCTGGTTCCTTTCTCTATAGAGGAAGGTACTACTCTGAAGAGACATGTTTTGCATTGTTTTTTTTCATGTTTATTAGTTTAGTACATCCTTACTATCATTTATATTATAGTTATGTTGCTGCATCATTCTTTTTGTTAATTATTTTCATATTTTATCATGATTCACTTTCTACAGATGGTTAAATGTATTTATTTCTTGAAATTTTGTTCATCTTTGCTAGATTAGAAGTAGAATTTGTTTTTTGAATATATAGTAAGTAGGATGTTAGCATTTAGAATCCTAAATACTTCTAAAAAACTACATATATTTTGCATGACACCTCCCAATCATATAAACCTTAGGTTGACAATTAAATACACTTGCAAGAGCCTAAGTACACTGTTGAAATTATTAAGGTACATAACAAGCCTATCGCATGGGGTACCTGAATATTACATTAGAAAGTGTCTCATTGTGATGGGAAACTATATGTTCATAATATGTGATGACTACAATGACATCATACTTGGAAGCATCTATATCAATCTTCAAGAGTCATTGTAGGCCTTCTAGGGTGAGTTCTAGTACTAAACATAGGTGATATTTTACATTCTTGAATTCTTTTTTTTTCGAATTGGACTTGACAAAATTGGATTTAGCTCTAGCCTTGGCCACTTGGCTTAGGGGCCAAGTGATATGAGAGAACTACAACATGATCTTGTGATAGAAATTAGAGAGGCCCATGAAACTATGGAGGTTTGTGAGAGTTGTTGGGATCAAGTAATAAAAAATGACTTAGATCTTTGTTGGATTAACATATGCACAATGATTAATCATTATGTATCCATGATATTGATTTTTTTCTTGTTAAATGAGCATTTACTTATATTGGCATATAACTTGTGTTGTCAAAAGGCGCTTAGTCTTTGTTGAAAGCATTGCAAATGTCATGGCCCAAGTTTTACTAAACATAAGGATATCATCCCAACCAAAAAATAATTTGTGAATGGACACAATATCTCATCCATAATCTTAATTAACATTAACAAAGCGTCTATTCAAGCCAAAATATATGACCAACCCTTCAAAAATTCCTTCTTTAGACTTGAAGGTTGCATTCCATACATTAATTTGCTCAATGGGTACCTAGTGGTAGTTTGATTTAAGATCAATCTTGTTTAAAAAAATAGCACCGTTGAGTTGATCAAGAAGACCAACAACCTACAACATTGAATATTGGTTCATTCTTGATCATGATTTTATTTATAGATTTATAATCAATATAGTTTCTTGATGCCCATGCTACTTCTCAACTAATATAATTGGTTTCCCATAAGGTGGGGAGATTGGTTGAATGTGGCCCTTTTGGATGAGCTCTTGAATACAATATTCAATTTATTCATTCTTGAGAAGACAACCTCTAGATACCAGTACATTATTCAAATAATATCAAGGTATCAATTCAATCGAATGCTTGACTCAGAAGTATAGGAATAACCATTTAGGTGAAATGAAGATATGTCTATATATTCATCCATCATCTTGTCCACCTCCTTTTGATGTAGAGGGAACCCATGCAAAGGTTGTGGTAGTTGCAATGATAATCCATTCATCATCACACTAATTCATGAGGAGGAAAAATTTACAAGTCTAAGAGATGACCTTCTTACACTAGAGTGCTTTGTTAAGATCAAATAGATTGCAATAGTCGAAAAATAATTTGGTATCTTGTAGAGTTGACCTTCTAAAGCAATAATGACACTATGGGGCATAGACTCATAAGCAACATGGCATTTCCACATATAGGATTTTCCTAAAAGAACATCACAAACCTCAAGTAGGGAACATAGTACCTCAACTCTAAAGTTCCTAATGTTGTAGGAAAAGAAACATTGTTTGTTGATGCATATGTCCCATCCCTATCTCAACCAGCCAATGGTGTATGACTAAGGGTGTGATGTTGTCAATAGTTGCAGTCTCCTATGAACTCATCTTAGTTTAGGTTAATTTTCCTACCACTTCCAATAATGAAATGTAGTAAAGTCCTCTTCATCCACATTTATGAATGGAAGAGGCACTTACCTTCCTTCAACTCATTAGTCTCTTCTAGTTGGATATTTGTAGTTGTGAAGGTGCCATTGGGTTCTAGATCAATGATCCACTATTCCTTATTTGGTTATGAGTGAAAGTCGAAGCCAAGTTCTAAATTTGAGGGTTTTATCTCGACAACGATTAATTTAATGAAATTAATTAATTTTTTGGTAAGGGATTTTGTGGAATTCAAATCACTTCCTAATGTCCTTTCTCTTCTTGTTACCCTTATTTTCTTATGGTTTGAACTATTTTTCCTAAAGTTAGCTATCCTCGCTCTATCCTTTGTTATATGAATTAGGGTTGATTTTGGCGTGCTTCTGTTGTGATGGATTTGCAAACCCAAACTTATTCTTATTCCATGTGTTTTGTAAATAATGCAAGCAAAAAATAAAGAAGAGAAACAGTATCCATAGGAATCCAAGAGGCATGTTGGAAGGTGAATCCCAACGATCATATACGATTTATAAATAAATTCCTTTTGCAAGCTAATGAATCAATTAGGGAGGTATTCACTCAAAAATGGTATTAGAACTTGGCTATCTTCCATTACTCCTATTGTTTTGAGCTCCGGAATTCTACTATTTTGACGTATATTGCATACTATGCAACCTCCTGGCTACCAGACTATTCATTTTCCCTTGCCTCTACCATGGTGAACTCCTAAGTCCACTATGCATGGAATGAAACGTTCCTCTCCTGGCATTACCACTCATAATCCTTCCAACATTCTCTCATTCTGTCACTACAGATTCCTCCATGGTGTTGAGATATCCATTGATGCAAATCTTAGCATAAGCGTGAGCATTGAGCTTGGCGCTGCAAAGTGGGATTGAAGGTTGCAGGTGTGCATGATGAAGAAACTCGAAGTAGTATTTTTATGCATTGGTGTCTTCTCATTTGAGCGTTTATGTAAACCTACATTGAAGTGTTAGAACCCTAATTTGTTGTGTAAGACGCTCATGACACACTCATGGAAGCTAGATTCTTGAAGTGTTCAACTTCTACGGAGACCGTGTGAGCAAGTGCAAATGTACTGTGTGCAACTTGAAAAAAAAAATATTGGCATTGATATCTCCATCCATGACTGGTGGCGATGCTAGTGAAACTGTAAAATACATTGGAAGAGTTGCGACCTCCATGAAACCTAGCTCATGGTTGGTTACAAATCATTTGAATAATGCGAGATATCAGATCTTGATTTTTCGCTACAAAGACTGTTGCGGCCTCCATATGATCATGAGGACTTTTCTTCATGTTGATGTTGGAACTCCACGATTTGTGAATTGAGCTTCATTTTTTAACTGTGTATGCTATGTTTTTTTTGCCACAATAGAGACTACCCGTATCCATTGAGTATGGTTCTACAGCGTAATACTTTCCGTAAAGCTGCATTTTTGTGCTGAGATTTGGTGTAGGGGTGTTGGGACCTGTCATCCAAATACCGAAAGTTGTGACCACTCTTTGAATCTTACTAATCATAAAGTTTCAATATGATTCTCTTTTGAAGAGTGAAAAGAGTTGCTCGATCCGGTTAGAGCGCGAGCCAAAAAAATGAGAAGGCTATTACAACCTACAAGGTGATTGCAAAATTATTTCTGAAGACTCTCTTCTCATTGGAAAGCTGCAGCCAGAGCCTTTGGAGCTATGACCTCCCAAATTAGACGTTGTGCTAAAAGAAGCATGATTCATTTCATTGAAGGATTGTAACCTCCTTCTAAAAAGTTGGTCTACCCATATTTCTACACAAGAGTGGTATCATTTTATTGTATTAAAATTTGTCCATGTAATTCATGAAGACTTGAGTTAGAGATCAAGGTGAATGTAATTTTATATGTATAGCATTGTAATAGCTCCAAGTGTAGAATTAAATACTGATACATAACCTAATTGATGGTTGTATAAGTGAATGTAATACTGCTACATAATTGAATGAAATGTTGTATTGTTGTAGAATCGAATGTAACCATGGTGTAGAATCTAGTTGATAGTTGTAGAATTCACTTAGTAGTGTTGCAAAACTGAATGCAACATTGTTGCAGAATCTAGTTGATAAGACTGCAGAATTGAATACAATACTGAGGATAGTGTTGAAATTTGTAAATAAGGGAGAATGAATTTAGACCTACACCTTCCCCTTTTTCTTCAAAATTTTGTCTAAAGTTGCAAGTTCAAAGATTGAAGAAGATGCATTCACTTGCATCAATAGTTGGTGCAATCCTTACTGAAAAAGACCATTCTAAGGGAGACAAGAAAAAAATAGAAAAAGGTAGAAGAAGTTTCAAAGGTAGAGGGGGCGGAATAATTCAAGCAAAAGATCATATCTGAAGGGCAAGCATTGTGGGAAGATTGGACATGAAGCATATCAATGTTGGGATCCTTGGGACTCCATCAAAGGAAGGCATAACCAAAACAAAGAAGAAAAAAATAGGAGCCAAGAGGATAGTAAATCCCTTGATTCTACTGAGTGTATTGTTGTACATTGCAATCTTGGAATTAATGAAATACCTTCTCTTTCATCTTACAAATATTGTTGGTTGCTTGATACTTGTGCAACATCCCACATGAATTTTAGGAAAGATTGTTTTGAATACCTGAATGAAATTGTCTATGGAATAGTGTACATGGCAGAAAAATATGGCCTCAAACTAGTGGTAATTGGTTCAATGAGGATAAAGCTTCTTGGTTTCCCTGATTTTGTGTTAAAGAATGTTCTCTATCTTCTAGATTTGTATATAAGCTTGTTTTGCTTAGAGCAGATTTGACATAAGTTCATTCCATCCACATGTTCAATGTAATTGTAGAGATAAGGAAGTCCTCTAACAACAAGGTCATCATGACTGAATATGAAGATGGAAATGTGTTGGAGTTGAGGGGATCTTCTACAAGAATTCAAAACCTTTCCTACTTATTTGAGTATGAAGAAGGTAATAAAGGTAATATTTCATCCAGTTTATTATTCCATGCTATATTTGGTCATTTGAATTACAACATTTTTAGTTTGTTAATAAAGCATGGTGTATTTGGTTTACCCACCATTCCTAAGCAAAAGAACAAATGTGAAGCATGCATACTGGGAAAAGATAGTAAGCAACCATTCCAAGAGTGTAAACTCAGAGCATGTAGAAATTTAGAGCTGGTTCACCTTAACTTATATCTCCCCATGCCAATTGCTTTGTAAATGGTAATACTTGTACCTCCTGACCTTCATTTATGAATTTTGTAGAATGTGTTGGGTATACTTGTTGAAGACAAAGTCTGAAGCATTTCAAGCATTCAAGAACTTTCATGCTTGGATAGAAAATCAAACACATGCTCATATTGGTACATTTCATTATGATAAAGGTAAATAAAACACCTCTAATGATTTTGAAGACTATATGTGTAAATATGGGATTACACATCAAAATTCAGTTGCCACAATCCTCAACAAAATGGTGTGGAAAAAAGGATCAATATAACCTTAATGAATATGGCATGCTCAATGATGTTTTTCAAGAATGTGAAATTGATGTTTGTGATGATGTAGTATTATGTGCAACATATTTAAGAAATAGAAGTCCATCTCATGGTCTTGAATACAAGGCTCCACATGAAATGTGGTTTGGCCACCTTACTTCGGTTATTGATCTCATGGTTTTTGGTTCCACCGACTATGCCTTGATACTAAAGGAGAAAAGAAACAAAGTTGGTGCTAGAAGTCAAAAGTGAATTTGCTTGGGGTATTCAAACATCTCCAAAGCATACTGTCTTTATAATGAGGTAAACAAGAAATTTGTTGTTTCCATAGATGTCATTTTAATTGAAACTAAAAAAAATTACAATTCTATTGATGTACATCTTGATCGTCTAGAAACATTTTCCCATCTAAATACATATTATGAAGTTGATAGTGAAATTCCACATATTAAAGGGGCAATCCCGATCTTGGATGAGGATCAATCTCTAGAATTTCCTTTTGAAGCACCAACACCCCTTGATGAAAAAACTCATGAAGACGAAGTTGCAACCACTTCACCTAAACAGGAGATTCAACTGGATGATATGATTTAGAGCATTTGAAAAGTGAACCTGGAAGATAATGAAGCACCTCTAGCTGATCAAACTAGGCCATAAAGGAATATTTTGAAATAGGCCACAAAGACACTTGAAAGTCTCCATCCAGATTAAGTTGGAAAGACGAGAATGAGAACTTCAACTAGAAAAGTGTTAGATTTTATCATTCTAAGATAGCATTATGATCTTAGGATCTTCAACTGAGAGAATAACATGCACAACAATAAAACACAAGAGACAAGAGACACAAAGAATTTTCCTTAGGGAAACCATAAAGGAGAAAACCCCGCAACTTCCTCAAAGATAGAATGAGCACCAATGGCAGTGGTAAAACCTGAAAACATAAAGATGATCTCCACAGCTTCTTTCTCTCTCTCAAACACTGAGAGAGATTATCCTCTCTCACTCATGTGCCTTAATGAGTGAGTGTGTGTGCAAAATAGAGAGGCTCACTCTCTATTTATATTCTTTCATTCACTTGAAGCACACTCCAACATGTAAGCCTCACGTAACAATTACTTACTAGAGCCGACATCTCTAGGAGTGTCTAATAACCCTAGTGCCTCACAACTTGTGGGGACTTTTCTCTCTGCTCAACAAGGAGGGTTAACCTTGAATTAGATGGTGGGGACTATTGCCCCAACTTACAATGAATCACTTAGGGTCGACTTCAGTAGGATAGTCTAATAACCATAGGGCCCCATAACTGTGGGGACTTTAACCCTTGACAAATAGGAGGGTTACCCACAATGACTTGACATGACCTTCACATTATAGAAACTTCTCGATCGGAACATCGGGGCATGGCATGACTCAAATACATCCCGAAATAAACATCGGGTTACAATACATAAGAAATATAGANAATACATCAACACTCCCTCTTAACTAGGAAGGTATTCTCTCGACACAATTTATCAACACAAGTCTTCTTCTCTGTATCATCTGGATCATCATCAAGTCATATTTGTCTTCAAGTCATCTTCATCTTCAAGTCATGTTCATCTTCAATTCATCTTCATCTGGATCTGGATCATCACTCGATCTGGATCATCATCACTCGATCTAGATCATCACTCCTGGATCATCACTTGATCTAGATCATCATCAAAGCTGGATCATCATCGCAATTGATATGGATCATCATCAAGTATGGATCATCATCACATCTGGTTCATCACTTGATCTGGATCATCATCATCATTACTGCTTCTGCTATCTCAATCAAATGGTGCTATCTTCTTCATTCTTCTCATCACAGGAAGTTCTATAGAGTGAATCCTGTAGGACTACCCTTCATGTATGTCTTTATCAGCGCTTATATCTAACACTTAAGTCAGAATGGCCTGCCCAGCTCTTACATCTGACCTCATCTTATCAGAAAGGCATGCCCAGTACTCACATCTGACCTCATCTTGTCAGAAAGGCATAGCACTCACATCTAACCATGTGTAAACACATCGCTCCAGAATTGTTTAGCACTTATATTCGACCATGTGCAAGCACATCACATCTAAAAGGATCTACACTTACATCCAACCTCATCTTGTCAGAAAGGCACAACACTTACAGTCGACCATGCTCGAAAGCAATGCATCAAAAGGGCTCAGCACTTACAATTCGACCATGCTCGAAAGCACCGCATCGAAAAGGGATCTGCACTTACAATCCGACCATGCTTGAGAGCACCGCGTCGAAAAGGGAATGCACTCACATCTAATCATGGAGGAACTAATCCTACCATCGTATCAAAATGGCCCCCAGTCTCAGGCTGAGCTACTTGGTAACTGACCAGGCGTCTCCATTCCCAGAATAGTAGTTTCCCTTACATCTGACCTACTCGTTAGAATGGCCAACACTCACATCTCACATGGGAGGAACTTAATCCTTTAGCCATGACAGAATGGTTCAGCCCTTGCATCTGATCAACTATGAACACATCCATCACATCAGAATGGATTCTCAGTCCTGGACTGAGTTTTCCTGGTAACTGACCAGGAACCTCCATTCCTAGAATGGCAATTGCCCTTACATCTGTCCTACTCAACAGAATGGCCAACACTCACATCTGACATGGAAGGAACCAATCCTCTCCCCATGACAGAATGGCTCAGCCCTTATATCTAACCTACTCGTCAGAATGGCTATGGATCTCAGCAATCATATATGACATGGAAGGAACCAATCCTCTCACCATGACAGAATGGCTCAGGCCTTACATCTGACCATGGAATGAACTTAATCCTCTCCCATGTCAGAATGGCTCTATGTCTCAAAATTTCCCCTTAGAGGGAACCTCGATCTTGAGAACACCAAGCTTCTCCTTGAAGTACTTAAACTTCACTTTGGCCATTTCTAGCATAGAATCACATCAAGGCTGATTATGTCCAAGGATGACCTGCTAGCTTTTCCAGGACCGATTACATCTGAGGGCAACGTGTCTCATCAGCTATGCTAGAAATCCTTCTTTCAAGAGATCTTGATCACTGCTCCTCTTTGCATCATACAACAAATTCAAGTCAGATCAACCAAATCAAATAGTAGTTTTCAAAAGAAACATACTACCTCCCAAATAGCAAGTGGCAACATCTTTTTCCTCAGCTATACTCAACACCATGTAGGAATCCATCCTGCCAAACCAAGATATCACACTTGATCCCATACTGAAGTAGCACCTTGAAGTTCTCTTCCTATCAATGGTACTTCCTGCCCAATACGAATCCACATAATCTTTTGATTCGCTTCATACTTGAGCCCATAATCAACTGTACTCTTCAGGTACCTTACTACATACTTTGCAACCATCAGCTGAACATGTCTCAATGTGTTCACAACAAAGAAAATATATGGTCTTGTATTTTCCAGGTACATCAAGGAACCAATCATCGACGATACATCGTAGCATCAACCGTCTCTGATGAAGCAACACTCAATAGCTTCAGGTTCAATGCCATACATGTGGTCATGCAGTCCATCATCCTGAACCTCTTCAAGATCTCTATTACATACTTCCTTTGTCCACACCTCCATGCCTAGAAAATAGTACATCGACACATAATAGGAGCATCACTAGTCTTTCGCCTTCAACCTTGAAGCAAAGGTTGGAATCTGCTTTTACTCTCAGTAAATCCTAGAGTCATCAGTAATCTATCCATCCTGTTGTACCATGTCGAACCTTAGGATCTTCTGCAATCACTCCCTCTGAAGCGGAGCATCATACCCCCTCTGTATTTCGTACTCTATGCACTGAAACATTATGTACTGGGGTGACCAGTAGCTTCCTCTACAACTAATATTCTAAGTATCCATCTAGGATCACTGGATACCAAGATCCATTATCTTGAACTTTTTCAAAAGTTCTTCTTGCACCCATCTGTGAGCTTGTCATCTTCAACCTTGTAGCAAAGGTTTAGATATTCATCAAGCTCATTATGTATGTGTTATGCCATGATGTGTCTTATGAACTCGTATAAGGCCTTATTTCATTTTCACACATGATATGTCATGTGACTTCACTTCTACTGGCTGCAAATGTCTCTTCGTATTCTATTCCTTGTATCCCACGATGTTTCCATCTACTTCATAATGGAGCTACAAACTTCCCTTCATGTATCAATATTGGATCCTAGACATCATTCTTTCTGAACTGATCTTCGGCTTTGTTCTTGGAAGGTTCTGCATCAATGATGTCATTGCATTCGTCATATTATTCTTCATCTTGAGCTGTCGTCACTTGTTCTTCGGAACAAGTCTCATTCTTCTTTTCTTGTAGGCGATTATGTATGCGATCTTTCCAAAAAGTCAAATACAGTTGTATGCTTAGAAACATTTCATAAGGTATATTCATAATGAAAAATTCCTATGCATAAATATATGATCATGCAACTACTTTAGCCAATACAACATTCATCCATATCTCACAGAAACTTTTCTAGATGCCTTCCATCTCTACTAGGACAACATCGAGATTGTGCACTAATACAATATGCCAGCAAAGAGGTTTCATTCTAGATAATTAGCAATGGAGAGTTTTCTAGCACCATGAGCTACTTACCCATCACATGCATATTAGTAATATACTGCCATTACTGCAAACATCCTATCATGCATAATACATCAACTGAATATAAACAAATGCATAACAAAACAATATCATGAAATGACAATTGAGTACTTATCTTTATTTGTTTTGTGGGTAGAATCCTTGTTAAGTCTTCAGATTGATCGTCTTCTTCTTTCATAATAGCATCGTTTCTTATCCAAATGCTAAGTTGGATAAGATTTTCTTCAAGAGTTGAGTCCTTCATATTCCTCATCGCTTGAGGGATCTTCTTTGGATGGTGAGATCTTGATCTTCAGTTGCTCCCATCTTTTCTTCTCTTCTTATGAGTCGAGTTTCTTCTTCTTCCCAAAGTCTGTTGAAAGTAATCACTTCCTTCTAGGACACATTCCTCACATGAATGAGTTCATGACCCTGGGAGGCCATTCAAGATGGCTATCACTACTTCTGCATTCTCCATTTCTTCTTCTACCGCTTCAAGTTGTTCTACATCCTGGATCTTCACATTCTTCAACTATTTTCTCAAATCCGTCTTTTGATTTATGTTCTTCCCTTCAAATAGCTTGGTCAAGGAATAAAAAATATCCAGTGTCTTTAGGGAATACACTTGTGGTACAAGTTGATCCATGATTTAATCATCAATGATCTTCTTGGTCTTAACCAAGTTCTTCTTGTGTAAGGCTTTGAGCCTCATCTCCTTGTGAAACTGGAACCTCTTTACTCATGTAGGTGTCCAATTCATTTTCTTCAAAGAGATCATATACTTCCATGCTTGGAAGTTGTCAACTTCAGCAAGATTATCATTGAGCTGATGTGATAGATCATTTTGAAATGAGGACCTCAAATGAAAATAACAAAAGATTAGATCTTACCGATTTGAGGTGTTCGTCCTGGTTCCGGAGCTGGATGATCTAGGGTTTGTCAGAGAAAACCTAATTTTCAAAACTTGGAATATTTCATATATTATTGGATAGAAATATAGATATCTTCAGATAGAGCTATCCAATGCACTCCTTTTCTGAAAACAGAGGAGGGAAGCTCCTGGAACAGGAAGCCCTAGTTTTCCAATTTCTCCTGCTGAAATGTCTGTTACTGTTTCTATGGTATCTCTGAAATTACTACTCCTATGTGTCAAAATTTTGTACAGAGGTAACCTCACATGTCCCTGATCCAACACCATAGGTTTCAGTAGAATTTGTTTCACCAATTGGGATTTATGATCATTTTCCCAAGGTGACCTGTTACAAGACTGTTCAAAACAACGAAGTTGTATGGACTGACACGTGTCATTGGTTCCTCTTCTGAGTCTGAAACATGGAAAAAAGAAATTACAGTCCGTGCCATTTCTGGAACATCTTTAGGAATTTCATTTGGACCTTTGTAGCCCAAGATATAAAAATGCTCCCGAGGTGTCCTGTCTAGCGATGAATTCTAGAAGAGGCTGGAACTCTAACTTGGAGGGATCATATCGTACAGAATATAGTGAATCTAAGGATTAATTTTGGACACAGTGTAAATCAAGATTTTATATTCTGTCTTTGCAATTTTCAGCTCTTGATCCTTTTCCAATATCGGGATATAGCGAATTTACAAAAACTTAGTAGGTTTAGTATTTAGGGTTTTTCTAGCTTGGGGTCAAACTAGGGTTTGACTTTCTCGGAGTTTCACCCAACCACAAATCTTGATCCGGGTCTCTAAAATTTGATTTTTATGAGGAGAGAAATCCTATGCTGGGCGCACTCAAAAATTCCTCTCCTGCAAGAACCCGTAATTTTCTGCACCAAAATTGAAAATGCTCGGAATCGAATTCCGCTTCGACATAAATATGCACCCTTCAATGGAGAGTCTGTTAGTTTTTCAACATTAAGCTATAATTATTAGGATATTTAACTGAGAGAATAATAAGTACAACAATCAAACACAAGAGACAATGAACACAGTGTTTTTCCTCGGGGAAACCATAAAGGAGAAAACCCGACAACTTCCTCAGAGATAGAATCAACACCAAAACAGTAAAATCCCCAAAACAGTAAGTGATCTCCCAACAGAAGTAATCTTCTTCTTGACTAGCCCCAGTGACTTCTCCTTCCTCAACTATGCACTACACTTGAGTGTGGATGAGTTGTGTGATAAATAGAGACTCCATTTCTCTATTTATACTAATCCTGACATGACTAAAACCCTACTAGGGCTGACCTCTACTAGGAGATTCTAATAACCCTAGTGCCCCAAAACTATGGGGACTTTAACCCTTAGACAATCGGAGGGTTACTCACTATTACTTGACATGACTTGTTTAAATAATTGATCCTCTCGATTGGAACATCGGGGCACAACAATATGACTCAATTACATTATAGATACATCTCAAAATAAACGTCGGGTTACAATACATAAGATACATAGATGAATACATTACGAAGTTACAAATACATCAACACTCCCTCTTAACTAGGAAGGTATTCTTTCGACACAATTTTCAGCACTGGTCTTCTTCTTTGTATCAACTGGATCATCTCGTCATCTGCATCTCGGGTCTTCTGAGTCTTCAAGTCATCTTCATATTCAAGTCATCGGATCTGGATCATCTCTCGATCTGGATCATCATGGGATATCATCACTGGATCTGGATCATCTCTCGATCTGGATCATCACGACGCATCATCACTAGATCTGGATCATCACTCGATCTAGATCATATCTGGCTATCATCACTAGACCTTGATCATCACTCGATCTGTATCATCCTTGGTGCTATCTCATGATTCTTCTCGTCACAGGAAGTTCTATAGAGCCAGCCCTTTTTCATGCTAGTTGTAGGCCTAGCCTCCATGTAGGTCTTTCTTCAGCGCTTATATCTGACACTAAGTCAGAATGGCCCGCCCAGCACTTACATCTGACCTACTCGTCAGAAAGGCATGCCCAACACTCACATCTAATCATGTAGGAACCAATCCTATAATCATATCAGAAAGGCCCATCACTCACATTCACCAGCATGATAGGAACTCAAACTACTATCATCTGTGAAATGGCTCAGCACTTACAACCACTAGCATGATAGGAACCCAAACTACTATCATCTGTGGAAAGGCACAACACTCACATCCACCAGCATGGTACGAACTCAAACTACTTCCATTTGTGGAAAGGCTCAGCACTTACAATCACCAGCATGGTAGGAACTGAAACTACTACCATCCGTGAAAAGGCACAGCACTTATAGTCACCAGCATGATAGGAACCCAAACTACTATCATCTGTGAAATGGCTCAGCACTTATATATGAGTACGTGGGAACACATCCCTCAGTCACATCAGAAAGGCTCTCAGTCCTAGATTGAGGATCCCCGGTACCTCACCAGGTAGCTCCATTCAAAAAATGGCGGTAGTCCTTATATCTAACAATAAGTCAGAATGGCTTAGCACTCTTATCTGACATGGAAGGAACCTAGTCCTTTAGCCATGACAAAATGGTTTCATCCCTTACATCTGATCAAGTGGGAACACATCCCTCTGTCACATCAGAATGGCCATGCACTCATATCTGATCATGTGAGAACAAATCTCATGGTCATATCAGAACGGCCCTCAGTCATAAACTGAGTTTTCCTGGTACCTCACCAGGCAGCTCCATTCCAAGAATGGCAATAGCCCTTATATCTGATCATGTAGGAACCAATCCTACAGTCATATCCAAATGGCTTAGAACTCATATCTGACATGGAAGGAGCCAATCCTCTTACCATGATAGAATGGCTCAGCCCTTCTATCTGACATGCTGGTTAGAATGGCTATGGATCTCAGCACTCATATCTGTCATGGAAGGAACCAATCCCCTCACCATGACAGAATGGCTTAGCCCTTACATCTGACCATGGAAGGAACCAATCCTCTCACCATGTCATAATGGCTATGGAACTCATCACTTTCCCTTGGAGGAAACCTCGATCTAGAGAACACCAAGCTTCTCCCTGAAGTACTCGAACTTCACTCTAGCCAATGGCTTTGTCAATACATCAGCCATTTGTTCCTCCATCGCAACATACTGGAGCTTCACTGCTCCCCTCTGCACCATATCCCTGATATAGTGATACTTGATCTCAATGTTCTTTGACTTGTCATGGAACACTGGATTCTCTGACAACTTTACACAACTCTGGTTGTCACAATGTATACAAGTAGCATCCAACTAGAGATCAAATACATCAGACAATAGCTTCCATAGCCATACTGCCTCACAACTAGCTGAACAAGCTGTGACATACTCTACTTCAGCTGTACTCAGTGCCACACAGGATTTCTTCCTTCTAAACCAAGATATCACACCTGATCCCATACTGAAGCAAAACCCTAAAGTGCTCTTCCTATCAATGGCACTGCCTGCCCAATCCGAATCAACATAATCCTCCAAGTTAATCTTTTGATTCGCATCGTAATTGGTCCCATAATCAACTGTACCCTTCAGGTACCTCAGAATATGATTTGCAGTAATCAAGTGAACATTTCTTGGATCTATCAAGAACTAGCTCAAGGTGTTCACAGCAAAGCAAATGTCTAGTCTCGTGTTCACCAGGTACATCAATGATCCAATCATCTAACGATACATCGTAGCATCAACCGACTCTGATGAAGCATCACTCAATAGCTTCAGGTTTGATGCCATAGGTGTGGTCATAGCCTTGCTATCCATCATCCCAAACCTCTTCAAGATCTCTACTGCATAATTCCCTTGTCCAAGGAAGATTCCATCTGCACTCTACCATACCTCCATACCTAGAAAGTAATGCATCATCCCCATGTCCTTGATCTCGAACTCAGAAGCAAGCTTTCTCTTCGTATCAGTAATCAACCCATCTGTACCTGTCACAAATAGATCATCTACATATAGTAGAAGCATCACTGGGTTGCCATCTTCAACCTTGTAGTAAAGGTTGGAATCTGCTTTACTCTTAGTAAAGCCCAAAATGGATAGAAAGCTATCAATTCTGTTGTACCAGGTCCTGGGTGCCTGTTTCAAACCATACAGGGATTTCTTCAATCTGCATACATGATACTCTTTGTCATGTGTCTCAAAACCGAGTGGTTGTTCTACATACACTTCCTCTTCCACTACACCATTCAAGAAAGCGGTCTTGACATCCATCTGGTGTATCTTCCATTTCATCACTGTAGCCAGAGCAAGTACTGATCTGATGGAAGTGTATCTGGCTATAGGTGCAAATGTTTCTTCATATTCTATTCCTTCTTTCTGAGAGAAACCCCGAGCCAGAAATCTTTCCTTATACTTTTCAATGCTACCGTCTGCAGCATGCTTGATCTTATAGATCCATTTGGAAGTTACAACTGACTTCCCTTCTGGTCTTGGGAAAACATCCCAAACATCATTCTTCATGATTGATTGGTATTCTTCGATCATAGAATCCTTCCATTCTTTCTGTTCTGCTGCTTCTTCATAACTGGAATGTTCTTTATCAATGAAATCACATAATAAAGCTACATACCCGGAGCATGATCTGGTCCTTTTTCTTTCTCTGTGATTTTCTTCTGGAGATCCATATCTTTCTACACCTTGGATAAGTTATCATACCTAAGCAGGTTTCCTCTTATGAGGATTCTTCTCCAGAGGTGGATCTACAGGTATTTGTGGTTCTTCAAATTCTCGATCTTCTTCTTGAGCTTCTTCATTCATGGTTGTATCATCAATTCTGGGTGCTTCTATTTCTGCTTCTTCTGGTTATTCAGCAGGTATCTTTCTGGATTTGTTGTAAGCTATGTCTTCATCAAATGTCACATCCATACTAATGTCAATCTTCTTGTATCCTGGGAAATAGATTCTGTAAGACTTCAAGCTTTCATAGTATCCCACGAATATACCCTTCTTTCCTGAAGGATCTAATTTTGTCCTTTTCTCCTTTGGGATGTGTATGTACACAGGACAGCCGAATATTCTGAGATGGCTGACTTCAGGTTTCTTGCCGGAGAAGATTTCTTCAGGAGTCTTATTCTCGAGTACTCTATGTGGAGTACGGTTTTGTACATACACCGCTGTTCTGGCAGCTTCAGCCCAAAGATGCATAGGAAGGTCTTAATCATGGAGCATTGCTTTTGTAGCTTCCATGATATTTCTGTTCTTCCTTTCTGCAACCTGATTTTGTTGTGGATTATAAGGAGTGGACAACTCCCTCTTAATCCCTGAGTCTTTGCATAGTCTCTTGAATTCATTTGAAGTGAATTCTCCGCCATTATCTAATCGAAAAGTCTTGATCTTCTTTTCAGTATGGTTCTCGATCAGGATTTTGAATTCCTTGAATTTGTTGAATACTTCATCTTTGTTCTTCATGAAGTAAACCCATGTCTTCCTAGAAAAATCATCAATAAAAGAAACATAATATGCATACCCGCTTAGTGAGCTTGATGACATAGGACCACATACATCAGAGTGGATGATTTCCAATATTCCTTTTGCTTTGCTTTCGCTACTTGGAAATGTCTTCTTTGTGTTATTTCCATTTACTCATTCTTTGCAGACCCCATCATGTTTTTCTTGAATTTCAGAAAGACCTTCAACAGCTTTGCTTGCAATAGGTAGTGCTCTGTAATGCACATGTGCAAGATTTCTGTGCCAAAGTTCACTTGGCTCTACTGTATCATGGACCACTGCTTGTTCTGGATGGCCCTTCAATTTGTACAGTCCTCCTTCTTGTTCTCCAATTACTACCACATCATCGATAGTCTTTCCTCTAGGCCACATAATGACTTGACCATCTATGAATGCCACCTGCATTCCTTTTGCATCCAATGCTGATATGGAAAGGAGGTTCTTCTTGAGTCCTGGTACAAACAATAATTCCTTCATTGTTAGAGACTTACCAGATTATAATTTATATGAAGATTCCCCACTACCTTTTATTGGATATTGGTAGTCATCTCCTAGCTTATTCATGTTTTGATAGTTTTACAAAGGATTCCTTGAATACAGTCATATGTTTGGAAGCCCCGCTATCTATAAGCCAATCATCACTACCATGAGTAATGTTACCTGTGAGAGCAGAAATCAAAACATATTCATCCTCGCTTGAAGAATCTTCACTTTCATATCTGGGTCTCTTCCTGGATGGTTCATCATCCTCTGCAGCATGAGCATGATTTCTTCTTTTGTTCCCCTTCTTCTTATGAGAGTGATTCTTTCTCTTAGGACAGTCTCTTGCAAAGTTTCCTTTTTCATCACATGTATAACATCTCAGTCTAGATAGGTCCTTTCTATTGTGAGAGTTCTTACCTTTGGAGGAATGAGGATTTCTTCTTCCCTTCTTGGAGTAAACTGTGAGGGCTTGATCTTCACTTCCCATCTTTTCTTCTCGGGCTGCTATCCAAGCTTCTTCTTGAGAGAATTCTTCCCATATCCTGCTGAATTTGACTAAATTCTTTCTAGCATAGATTCCTTGAATGAAAGCATCCCATGACCTAGGGAGGCCATTTAAAGTAGTCATTACAATCTCTGCATTTTCCACTTCTTCATCAACAACTTCTAATTGTTCCTTGATCTGAGAAACCCTTGTGAAGTAATACTGGATAGTTTCTGCATTCTGAATCTTCACATTCTTCAGTTGATTCCTCAAAGTCATCTTCCAGTTTATATTCTTTCCTTCAAACAACTTGGTTAGGGAATCAAACATGGCTTTAGGTGTCTTGAGAGAGTACACCTGTGGGATAAGGTGATCCTTGATAGAATCAGCAATGATCCTCTTTGCCATAACCATCTTCTTCTTATGTAAGGCCTTTGCCTCATCTCCCTCTGGAATTGGAACCTCCTCATGAATGTAGGAGTCTAATTCATTTTCTTCCAGGACCAAGGAGATCCTATACTTCTAGGCTCGGAAGTTTTCATCTCCCTCAAGCTTTTCATCAAGCTTGGTATGATGAGACATCTTAAATGAGAACCTAAAATGGAAATACAAAAGATTTTAGATCTTACCAGGTTCAAGATGTCGGATCTGAAACTTGAGCTGAAATCCTGTAGAGCTGGTTCAAGAGCAAATTAGGGTTTTTCTTTTCTAGAGTTCTGTCTACCCAAATGCCTTGAAATTTGTCCCTAACTTTGATTTTGGGGAGGAGATCAATCCAGGCCTAGGCTCACTAAAAAATTCCTCTTCTATAAAAAGCCCTAATTTCCGACAATAGTGACAAGTCCAAAACTGAAAAACCTCAGAATTGGATTTTGTTTCGATAAAAATATGCGCCCTAAGGAGGAGAGTTGTTCCACCTTGTTTTTGCTGAAAATATGTGGAGGAAGATCCACAAACTAGGAAGCCCTATTTCATGCAGCTGCACAGTGTCTTCTTCTCAGGTTAGCTCTGATTCCATGTTAGTTTTTCAACATTAAGCTAGCATTATTAGGATCTTTAACTGAGAGAATAACAAGTACAACAATCAAATACAAGAGACAATGAACACAGTGTTTTTCCTCGAGCAAACCATAAAGGATAAAACCCCACAGCTTCCTGAGAGATAGAATCAGCACCAAAATAGTAAAAGCCCCGAAACAGTAAGTGGTCTCCCAATAGCAGTAATCTTCTTCTTGACTAGCCCCAGTGACTTCTCCTTCTTCAACTATGCGCTACACTTGAGTGTGGATGAGTTGTGTGATAAATAGAGACTCCAGTTCTCTATTTATACTAATACCGACATGACTAAAACCCTACTAGGGCCGACCTCTACTAGGAGAGTCTAATAACCCTAGTGCCCCAAAACTGCGGGGACTTTAACCCTTAGACAATCATAGGGTTACTCACTATGACTTGACATGACTTTTTTACATAATTGATCCTCTTGATCGGAACATCATGGCATGACAATATGACTCAATTACATTATAGATACATCCTGGAATAAACATCGGGTTACAATACATAATATAACTAGATGAATACATTCCAAAGTTACAAATACATCAACAGAGTCAGCCTAGCATACTTTTGTTGATGGATTGTGGAGAGAGACCCAAAAAGTAGGGATCCATAGCTTCTGTAGCTGCACAATGTCTTCTTCTCAGGTTAGTGCTGATACCATGTTAGATTTTTATCATTCTAAGCTAGCATTATGATCTTAGGATATTTAACTGAGAGAATAACATGCACAGCAATAAAACACAAGAGACAAGAGACACAAAGAATTTTCCTCAGGGAAACCATAAAGGAGAAAACCCTGCAACTTCCTCAAAGATAGAATGAGCACCAATGGCAGCAGTAAAACCCAAAAACATAAAGATGATCTCCATAGCTTCTGTCTCTCTCTCTCACACTGAGAGATCTTCTCCTCTCTCACTCATGCGCCCCAATGAGTGAGTGTGTGTGTAAAATAGAGAGGCTCACTCTCTATTTATATTCTTTCGTTCACTTAAAGCACACTCAAACATGTCGGCCTCACTTAACAATTACTTACTAGAGCTGACATCTCTAGGAGTGTCTAATAACCCTAGTTCCTCACAACTTGTGGGGGCTTTTCCCTCTTCTCAACAAGGAGGGTTAACCTTGACTTAGATGGTGGGGACTATTTCCCTGACTTACAATGACTCACCTAGGGTCGAATTCACTAGGATAGTCTAATAACCCTAGGGCCCCATAACTGTGGGGACTTTAACCCTTGACAAAATGGAGGGTTACCCACAATGACTTGACATAAATTTCACATTATAGAAACTTCTTGATCAGAACATCGGGGCATGAAATGACTCAAATACATCCAAGAATAAACATCGGGTTACAATACATAAGAAATACGGATGAATACATTTTGAAGTTACAAATACATCAACAAAAATAAGATGGAGGAGGATCAATTAACTTAGGTGATGGCATGGATGTCTCATTTGATTGTGAATCAAATTTATTTGCTCACTTTGACCCAAATTCCTTTAAAGAGGATGTTACTTGTGAGGAGTGGAAAAAATCCATGCAGAATGAGTATGATGAAATCATGAGAATGGAACTTGGAAGCTAGTTGACCCTCTAGTCATAACCAAACCAATTGGATGCAAGTGGGTATACATGAACAAATGCAAATCATATGGGTCACTTGACAAGAAAAAAACGAGGCTTGTGGAAAAGGCTATGCATAGAAATAAGGAATTGAGTATGAAGAGACCTTCTCTCCCACAATAAAATGGGATTCCATCCACACTTTTCTCTCCTTGGCTGCAAAAAATTAGTTGAAAGTCCATATGGATGTAAAAATGACTTTCTTGAATGGAGACCTGGAAGAAAATGTCTTCATATCTCATCCAGAATGCTTTGTTGTGAAGGGACAAGAAACCAAGGTATGTAAACTCATTAAGTCCTTGTATTTCTTGAAATAGGCACCTCATTCCTGGTATGAAAATATAACCAGGCATATTTTGGAGCTAAATTTCAAACATTATAATCTCGATGACCTAGCATTGTTCGTAAATAAATTTGGATGATTTGTTGTGTTTCTTGTGGTATATGTAGATGACCTTTTGATGACAGGGAATAATGAAAGTTATATAGAATTCCATAAAGAAATATTTAAATAAAGGATATGAAATGACTGATCTAGGACATCTTCATTATTACATAGGAATTGAAGTGATTTAACATCTTAAGTACATATTCATATCTCAAAAGAAGTATGTTGAATATATTTGTCATGACAAAATGCAACCCTCTCAACTCCAATGGAACAAAATTTGAAGCTCAATCAAGTAAAGGAAAAGAATTTGAGGATACGACCAAGTACCGATAGCTTTTAGGAATCCTTATGCACCTTACCACCACTAGAAAAAATATCTCTTATGCTGTTGGAATCCTTTTAAGATTCACGAACAAACCTTGTGAAGTGCACTAATCTACTACAAAAAGAGTTCTAAGATAATTTAAAGGGACTCAAGACTTTGGACTTAATTACTCTAAGGTGGAAGAATTAAAACTCATTGGGTATTCCAATTCATACTTTGATGGCGACAAAGATATTGGAGTTCCCATTTTTGGATACACAATGAGTATTGGATTAGAATTTTTTTGTTGGAGATCGCACAAACAGTTAGTTCCAGCAGATTCAACAACAAAAGCAAAATATGTGATTATTGCAGAAACAACAAAAGCGATTATGTGGCTCAAGACGATACTTGAATATTTGAAGGAGAAGCAAGATAATTTCACTCCCTTACTCATCGACAACACTTCTACAATTAAATTGGAAAAGAATTCCAAATTCCATGATCGAACCAAGCACATCAACACAAAGTACCATTGGATTTGACATCTTGTAGAGGCCAAGATAGTCCATTTACGACATTATTTTGCGAACGAGAAAATTACAAATATATTCACCAAAGAAATTGGATGAGAAAATTTTGAAAGAATTAGAACCATTCTCAGACTCACAAACACCCCTTCATATTAATAGGGAGAGTGTTGGAAACCTAATCCTCAAGATTATGGTTCCACATATTTTGTAAATAATGTAAATACAAAATAAAGAATACAAACACTCTCCGTAGGAATCCAAGAGTCACGTTGGAAGGTGAATCTTAACAACCATGTAAGATGTATAAATAAATTCTTTTGGAAGCTAATGAATCAATTCAATATTTATTTGCTCTACATTATTCTGAATTTTTTTCTCGATTTTGATAACATATTGATAGAGGAGATGCCTAGGAAATCCATATCTATTTGGACATACATATGTTCAACACTACAATACTTTTAGACCAAGTGTCAGTTAGTGTCTTTACTAGCCAACTTGGAGTGAAAGGTATGGAATATATTGGTGAACTTCGACATTGTCTAGTGTTTCTCATGGAGCAATGTTGTTCATCTCATGTACTAGTTTTCATAGTTTCCAACATGGTAGAATTGCTCCTTGAGGGCATGTAATATCCCGATTTTGACGCCTATTGCATTAAAATTGTACATGATTTAAATATCGTTATTTAATCATGGTGAGGATCTCATGGGCAAGGCCCCACCATCGATTTAGAATTCTATGTATCGGAAATTAAAATCGATACCTATGGTTCTCGTGCTAGCTAAGAACAATGTAAATTGAGACATCATATAAATATGCAATTTAATAAAATACCCACAACTAGCTATGTAATGCAACAAGAGACGAGGGCATGATTTCGCAAGGAATAGGGAGGGAAATTATTCAAACCCTTGAGCCAATAGTTTTAAGCCAAATGTCAATGAGAGAACCCATAAAATCCAAATGACCCATTTTTTCTTATGCACCCAATCATTTAATTCTTCCAAAAGTTAGTTGAGGAAGTTAATCCTTTGGGAATGGAGAGGTGTGGCAGTCAATTTCGTATTTGGGAAAGCCATCATTTTTGGAAAACGTTTTTTTTATTATGGAGCAAGGAAACACCCAGAAATTGGTGCCCAAACTATTCCTCACCCATGTTTTTCCTTTCCTCACACAACTGGAGCTAGCTAGTAGTTTTTCCTCACATTTTCTACAATTTTCCTCATTTTCTCCATGGCTGGAAACCCATTTTTTTATTGCGCAGTGGTTGGGAAGAGAGATTCATGATTTGGGGGTTTGTAGAGGTCGTTTTTTCCCATAATCATGTTTTGAAATTGAATTTCTCACCCAGGTTTGATTCCCCCATCTGCCATTTTATTTTTGATTTCCAAAAGGTTTTTCCATCATGCCTAACACTTGTGTTTGTTGTTATGTGCATCCTTGCTTTGGTATGAACTGTAAGTAATACTTAGGAGTGGAAGAGGCCCATAATTGGCTTCATAAACCTAGTGGAGAGAGGAACCTCACAAAATGATCAAGAGGGGCTCGATATTATTCTATGCACACCCTAAAGAACACTAGAAGGGAAGGTATGGTCTGAGGGACTATGTAGCAGTGAAGGGAATAATTCCTTGTGTTCGGTGTGTAGGTATTGTGGAGGCCAACCAAGATAGATCTTGTGTAGGTGTTCATAGCTCTGTAGTTGAGCTCACTATATTAGCAATTCATCCTTTCCACTGCCTTAGCCTCCTGATAAACCCAACTGTAGATTGGCTTGGCCGAACCTTGGTGTGTATTTGGATATGTGTGAGCCTGTTGTTCCCTTTTTCCTTGTGGAAATTATGCCCAGCTTGGGGGTGGTAGTTGTGCTGAGAGATTGATGAGCACAACTGGCCTATGGTTGGGTGGAACATTGCAGTGACATAGCTAGTTGCAGAGCAACTTAATTTCAAGATAAGTATTCTCTTGTATTAACTCTACAATGTATTTGTTTATGAACATATTGGATGTATTGAATGAGATTTGCTTTCATTGTATATTATTACATTATACATCTGCATATGTATTTTATTTTCAATGCATTTTTTATTATGTTCATGGCACAAGGGGTTCAATCAGTGAACTTGTTACATAGTATGAGCGTTCATAGGATATTAAAGAATATCCCTAAGTTCACTAAATATTGTCAAATTCCTCCTAAAATTGTATTGTTGAACCCCCCTCCCAATACACCTTTCCAATTAAGAAAACCTTTAGTTCCCCAGATATTGTAGATATCCATTCTTATCAACCCATTTTTAATACCCCCTATATATCATATTGTCATTTTGTAACAAACATGAGCTATAAGGCATCTTAGTATAAGAAAACATGATGCTAAATAAAATAACAATATAATGATAATAATGATCCCATTGGGATTGACGATTGACTGATCAATTTGTAGAATTGGATAGTGGAAGACCCAATGAATTAGTAATGGGTAAGAAAACATGTGTAAAAGACAACCTAGTAAAGAGATCAATGTAAAAAGGAATGTAAAATACTGATAGTCCAATCATTAGTGCAATGCTTAGAAAATATGAGAATTGGAGATGTTTCACACCAAAGCCTACCAAACCACCAATTTTATATCATGTAAATACAAGTATAGCCATAGAGGGATCATTTTTTCTATAGTCTCAATACATTAAACTCCATACAAATGCAAAATTGAAATCGTTTCATGGATGGAATTCCCTACCTTCCTATCAAAACAAACATTATTGATGTTTGAACCCAAATGAGTATAGAAAATTCTTGTTCCTTTCCCATAACACCATATGATCATGTGCATAGATTGGATTTGGTTCATTCAAAAGATGCAATGAATTGCCTCCACTTTTTCTATATTTATTCGTGCAATCAAAGGAATTAACAACATTTAGTTACCTTTTCTTGGGTTATATCTAGTTTTTTTAATATTTATGGAAGAGGGAAAAATATCCATTGTTAAGTTATAAGCATGGAATAATTATAAAGATACACAGACGTTGAAACTTAGGTGATGTCATTTCATGGTAATGATAACACACATGGTATGTAAATAAGGATTTATATTTTCAACTATGTTCTTGTCAGTTCCAATACAATATTAAGGTAGATGCCTTGCATATCAGAATTGAAATTACAATTATCAATGTTCCAAATAGAACTCAATAGAAGAGTAAAAAAGGTTGAAAGAAATAATTAGTGAGGAAATATTGATCTAAATTTTCTTGGTTCTAGTGAGCCAAGAAATATTGATCTCAATTTTCTTGGTTGTCATGGAGCAAGGTTTGATTGATCCTGAATACCCACCTGAACCCCAACCTACAAAATTATTCTAAAAGAATAGAAGGCTTTATAAGTCCTATGATTTGGAGGTATAAATCTAGCGTACGATTTGGAGGTTATTTCTTAGAAACATTTAGGATTGATATGAATCCATCCAATGGTTTGGATGTATGAATATTGCATGTGTTTTGGATGTTATTCCTTAGCAAAACCCATGATTAATATGAATCCAACCTGCAATTTGGAAGTATGAATTGAACCCATGATTTGGAGGTATGAATCCATCCCATGATTCGAATGTTATTCCTCATCCCTGTTAGGATTATAATCCTTCCTTGTCCAATTTGGTCAATTATGTCTAAATCTGGAGCCCTTTTAGTCTACTTTTAGTCACTAGCACCATTAGGTCCACTTGGCTTAATTGGGGCACATGTACAAGTTACTAAAGTGTGGGGAACACTAATTGAGGCCAACTGCCACTGATTTCACTTGCATGCATATGTTTAGGATCATCCTATACCAATCCCTACAAATTAGGAGCCACTGGGAGTGTTGATATTAGCCTCCATCAGTTGAGTTCAGTTGGTGACTTGTCAAGCTCAATTAGGATTCAGTTACATTCAGTTCTATTCAGTTAGTGCTCGGATTGCATGGTTGCATGCAGCTGAGGCGCATTTACTCACCTACCTTAGTCAGTTAGACTAGTAAACACTTAATTAGACACTTGAGTTTGGGTTCTGAACTCCGATGAACTCTGATAATGATTTAGACAAGGTCAGTAAATCATTCAGTCAAGTAGAGTTCAATCAATTCAAATTTCCTCACATCGATTCAAATTTCATGAGGCTATTTAGACATTGTACATCATTGCAATTAATTATCTAATTAATTTTTATTAATGAAAGCACTCATAGTTGCAATCCATTTTTGCACCGTTTCATTCTTCAATTGTTGAGTAAATTGTATGATATATCTTGTGAGTTGTGTGTTGGTCCACAAATCTATGTGCTCAATTTAATATGGTATCATAGCCTCGGTAGGACAAGGCGCTTCTCCTACTATAGATCCATACTTGGATCAAAAAATATTTTGAGCAAATCTTCTCCTTCCAGTACTGAACTAGAAGAGGAGAATTAACCACTTAATATCCCAAGTAAAGGAATTGTTGATCAAGATTTCTTGATCAACTATGCTGGGTGTGATGAAAATTCCAAAAGTGCAGACTGTCGACCTCATTTTGTCTGTTTGATTGTGTTATTTACAGGTTTATCAGTCTCCTTCACTGCATTCACTACAAGAAGATCAGTCTCCTTCATTGAATTTGCTATAGAAACTCAGTCTCTTTCATTGCATTTCAAATGCCCCCTCCAATGGAGCTTCTCACTCCTTTCAACTACCACTAGTAGAATGAGGACATGGAGATGCAGCTACGCTCCAAAAGACTCATCAAACTCACAATGGAGATAGAGGCTGAGCCAATTAATTGTGTTGACAAAGAAAAGTACTGTAATAGGCTTGATGAAGCATACAGATGATTGTACCTCTCAATCTCTCGAGATCTTCTCTTCCACATCAATGGATTGAAGACTCCCAAGCACGTTTGGGATAAGCTTGCTTCCTTATTTGACAAGCAATATTATTTGAGGATCTATTAGCTAGAGAATGAGTTGATTTCTCTTCATCCAGCCAATTTCGAAACACTAAATTACTTGTTCACCAAATTCAAGCATCTAGTGTTCCAGTTGAAGTTGTACAAGGTTGAGAAGGAGGATGATCAACCCATCCTTTCCATTCTCTCAAAAATTGGTGCAGACTACTCAATCTTTGTATCAACATTTCATTTAGTGAAGCTCACTATTACAAATTTGAAAATTCTTCATTGAATCTCTCACTTATGAGCATGTCAAGTTTATCCAAATGGGGATGATTCAATCTTCCATAGATTAAGCACTAGTTGCAGGAGGACCTAAGATAGTGAATGATAAAGGGAAGAAAAAGGACGAGTCTCTTGTGGAGAAAGAGCAGTCAAATGAGCATTCAGGTTCGAAGAGAAGCGAGAAGAATGGCAAAGGAAAGACACTCTGTTCTTACTGTGGAAGGGGATTTCATCGAGAAAGATCCTGTATGAGAAGAACAATTGATAAGATGACTCTTCTTCTAAAGAAACATAAGAAGAGACCATAGAGAAGAAACTGAAGAATATGAAGAGACATGCCATGCAATGAAGGCTAGCTGTTCAACAACACATGCCTTCCTCATTTATTTCGGAGCTTCCAATCATATGGTTGCATCCAGAGAATCATTCTCTTCCTTGTAGTCGTTTGATGGTCCTACTATTCAGATAGGAAATAACAGTAAAATTCAAGCCAAAGGGAAGGGTTCTATCAAGATTGAACATGGAAAGTTCAAGGATGTGCTTTATGTTCCATCCTTAGCTATAAATCTATTATCTATATACCAGATAACTCATACTGGCTTTCCAAAGCGAGTGATATTTGGTCTTGACTCAGTGGAGATCACAAATATCTCTACTGGGAACATCATAGCAAAGGGTGTTGTAAATCATGCCTCCAAGGAATATGAGTTCTCACACTTCATGCCATTTTTAGAACTAGTGCACTCTCAACAGCCACTTGCACTCTCAGTTTATGAGATTGAGATTCAGGGTGATTCATATCCTGATCCAGTCCCTACTCCCAATCAAGAACCTAGGAAGATGACTAGAAATCCATTTGACACTCAAAAGTCAAAGACCCTTGCGTTATGTCATGTAATATCACCTCCTTCAGAGAGATGCAACAAACTCCCTATGAGATGCTACATGGAAAGGGTTGACCAGTCACACTGCATTCAAAAGAATAGAGTGGATCATACACCTCTTCACCCATAAAGAGACAAATGTTACATTCCTCCTTCCTTCCATCATCATTTTGGGAGAATATGGAGAAGTCTACATGTTAGGCCCTAGGATACCTGTGCACCAAACATCATGCATGCTGCTTCGCTACATCACAGATATTGCAGCAACATATTTTTAATTTTTTCAAACTTGAATCCCAATTCTACCTTCTTAGTTAGAGGGGGGGCTTTTTTCCCATGTGGTTTTTTCCCAACTCCTTGTGTTAAACAATTACTTTACTTGTTGTAATGGGTGAACTATGGTATTAGTTACCATGTCCCACAAATGGTCCAAGTTAGCATTTAGGGGGGGTGTTAGGATTATAATCCTCCCTTGTCCAATTTGGTAAATTATGTCTAAATCATGAGTATGTCTAAATCATGGTAATTACACCAAGAAATTTGAATGCAAAGAACCTATAAAGTGATGGGAGTGTAATGGCCCACACTATGCTTCAGTCTATCATAATCAAAAAAATACTGTCAATAATATTCATACCATATAGGAGGAGATGACTGTTGGAGAATTAGCGAGGACCATGCCCCGAATCAATGCAGCCTTGGAGAATCAACAAGCAGAATATCAAACTTCCATGGTGGAAGTAGAAGGTATGATAAAACAAACCCCAATAACTATTTTAATTGATCTTGGAGCTAGTCTCACTTATATTGCACCCAAAATGGTAGAAAAATGTAAGTTACCTGTTGAAAAATTTGAAAATTCTTGGTTGGTTCAGTTAGCCACTGGTGCTAAAAGAAAGGTAACTTGTTTTGTAAAAGAATGTGTAGTAGTTATGGATCATTTTAAAATTGTTGTGAAGCTTAATATATTACCTCTTGGTTCTTATGAATTACTCATCGGTATGGATTGGTTAGAACAACATAGGGTAATTTTAAACTGTTACGATAATTTTACATGTATAAACAGTGATGGAAAACCCGTAAGTGTAAAAGGAATCCCTAGAAAACCCACTATAAGGCAAATTTCTGCTCTACAACTTAAGAGAGTTGTTAGGAAGGGTTGCAAAGTTTATGCAATAACAATAACTAATGAGGAGAACTTAAATAAGATAGATAAATTAAAATTGGAAGACAAACCCTTTTTAAGAGAGTATGGTGATGTATTTCCGAAAGAAATTCTAGGACTACCTCCAAAAAGGGAATTGGATTTTACCATTGAGCTGGTACCTGGTGCAGTACCTAGCTCAAAGGACCCTTATCGAATGAACATACTTGAACTTAATGAATTAAAGTCACAGTTAAAAGAATTAATTAATAAAAAGTATATTCGACCTACTGTGTCTCCCTAGGGGGCACCTATCATCTTCGTTAAGAAAAAAGACAGAACCATGCGACTTTGCATAGATTACCGTCAGTTGAATAAGATGACCATTAAAAATCGATACCCATTGCCTCGCATAGATGATCTGTTTGATCATCTATGTGGAGCCACGATGTTTTCGAAAATAGATTTAAGGTATGGATATCATCCAGTTAGGAATAAAGATGAAGACATTTTTAAAACAACTTTTAGAACTCGATATGGCCATTACGAGTTTGTTGTCATGCCATTTGGGCTTACTAATGCCCCAGCTGTTTTTACGTGTTTAATGAACAACGTTATGCATAAGTATCTAGATAAATTTGTAGTTGTGTTCATCGATGATATATTAATCTATTAAAAAACCGAATAAAAACATAAAGAACATTTAAAATTTGTTTTGCAAGAGTTACGAGATCATCAACTCTTTGCAAAGTTTAGTAAATGTGATTTCTTCAAGGATAAGATTCAGTACTTAGGTCATGTGGTGACCAAGGAAGGGATTTCAGTAGATCCCCAAAAGATAAAGGCGATCGAAGATTGGCCGGTTCCTAAGGATGTAACTGATGTTCGATCTTTCATGAGAATTACCGGTTACTACCAGAGGTTCATTGAAGGTTTTTCGAGGATCGTGAATCCGATAAATTCTTTGCAGAAGAAATGAAAGAAGTTTTATTGGAACCAGAAATGTGAGGAAAACTTTAAAAAGTTAAAAACTTTATTAACTAGCGCACCTATTTTAAGAATAGTTGATACAAATAAATAATTTGTAGTGTGCACTGACGCTTGCAATGATGGTTTAGGCAGTGTTCTGACTCAAGAGGGGCATGTTATTGCCTATGAGTCTCAGAAATTAAAAATTCACGAAAAGAACTATGCAACTTATGATCTGGGATTAGCTGTTGTTATACATGCTCTAAAGATGCGGCGACATCACCTAATTGGTAGAAAATTTATTTTAATGACTGATAATAAATGACTAAAATATTCTGTTAGATTATCCTAATTTAAATGCCAGACAAGCTAGGTGGCTAGCTTTTCTACGCGAGTATGATTTTGAAATTCAGCACATTAAGGGTAAAGAAAATAAAGTTGCTGATGCATTAAGTAGGAACGCAAGGCTAAATTTTGCAGCAGTTATCAACACTTATACTACATATTTGGATGAACAACTTAAAGAAGTAATAGAACAGGATGAAATTTACCAAAATGTACAAGCTAAAACGAAAGAAAATCCAATAGAAAACTTAAGTAAAGGGTACAGTTTGAATGCAAAATTATTTTTACTGTATAAAGACAGAATGTATGTACCTAATGTACCTAAAGCTAAGCTGTTAATTTTGGATGAAATTCATAAACTCCATACTCAAGTTATCCAAGCTATTAAAAGACTACAACTATGTTAAGAAAATAATATTTTTGGCCAAATATGAAGACTGAAGTAGCAAAATATATTGCTAGGTGTTTTGAATGTCAGCAGGTGAAAAATGAACATCAACACCGAGCTGGATTACTTCAGCCATTACCCATTACTAGCTGGAAATGGGAGATAATTAGTCTCGATTTTGTTACTGGATTGCCTAGAAATCAGAATCTAAATGATTCTATCATGGTAGTAGTTGATAAGTTAAGTAAAGTAGCTCACTTTATACCTGTTAATATAAAGCTACAAAAATAGCTGATATTTTTCTAAAATAGATTTTCTGACTGCATGGAGTACCGAAAGCTATAATCTCAGATAGAGATCCTAAATTTATAGGTAACTTTTGGAAATCTCTATTTAAAGGATTAAACACTACATTAAATTTTAGTACTTCGTTCCGTCCTCAAACAAATGGACAAACTGAAAGAGTAAACCAAGTACTGGAAGATTTATTAAGAATGTATGTGAAAGATGAGCCGGGTAAATGGGAGGATTATTTGCATCTAGTAGAATTTGCTTATAATAATAATTATCAGGCATCAGCCAGATTTAGTCCTTTCGAAATTTTTTATGGAAGGAAATGTAATACGCCTATGTCTTGGAGTAATCCGATGGATAAATTAGTATTAGGTCTTGAACTGTTAAAGGAAATGGAAGAAATTGTAAAGCAGGTACAAGGTAATCTGAAAGTGGCACAGGATCGACAGAAAAGTCAAGCAGACCTTAAAATAACTCCAAAGGAGTTTCAGGTAGGTGAACATGTGTTCATCAAGGTGAGTCCAAAAAAGAGCTCTCTGAGATTGGGGAGTTGTGCAAAACTAGCACCTCGATATTGTGGTCCATTTGAAATATTGTCCAGGATTGGACAAGTAGCTTATCAATTAGCATTACTACCAAATTTAAGAGTACATAATGTTTTTCACATTTCTGTATTAAAGACATATGTTCATGATGCTATTCATGTCGTTAACTGGAATGATGTACGGGTGGAACCAGAAGGAGATTTTCTGGTGGAACCGGATTGTATCCTCAGGCGGAGGGAGATCACACTTCGGAACTGCACCATTGGACAGGTGAAGGTGCAATGGAAGCACCTTAGTCCAGAGGAAGCCACCTGGGAATTGGAAAGTAATATGCGAGATGCATATCCAATTCTATTCCAGGGAATTCTGAGGATGAAGAATAAATAACATCGAGGACGATGTTATATTAGAAGGGGGTGTGTATGTCACATGCCCCAATTTCGCAAAAACAATATTATTTTATTTTATTTTTATTTAAGGACAATATGTTAAATTTTATGCTAAGTTGTAAGTGATGACTCAGCAGAGTCAAGGATATTTAATGTAATTATGAATATTTTAATTATAAATAAATAAAGGTGGAGACAACAGCTTAGGAGAGTTGTTAAAAGAATGTTTACTGGTCAAATTTGTGGAGGAGACTCAGTGGAGAGAAAACAGACATGTGGCAGCATTCTCAAACCATTTCCAACTGTTGCAGGTGGAATCCTCCCTACATTTGGGGTCATGATTCCCCAAGAAAGTGGAATCAAAGCAGGTGGCTCAATTAATGACAACTAACCCAAAAGACCTAGGCAATCTTTATAAAAATGCCCATTGAAGAGAGTTGAGGCTTCTCATTTTAGATAAGTGATCATTCAGGTGAATGTACTTCAGAGAAATTCAATGGAAGGGAATTGTGGAAAGAGTTTGAGGGGATCACTGCTATGTGATCTAATGCATCTTTTCAGGTGAAGGATCTTACTACTGAGTGCAGAGTGTTTTACTGAGTCATTAGACTAGTCTATTGTTTGCATGCTCCACTAGTTCTCAGCCAAGAAGACTAGGAACATGCTCGGGGGTGTTGAGGAAGCGTTGTTTGAGTGCTCCCCGAGAGTTGGTAGGGAGGAACGGCCTCCTAACACTGTTGTTGTCTATCCTAATCAGGTTCTACACTCTTTTGTTTTAATGTGTTAGATAGTTAAATATGAATCTGACTGTTAAATGAATGTTAAATATTTAGTTGTAAATGTTATAGTTAGTAATCTTTTAAACTACTGAAGGAATAAATATGAAATAGTAATGTGCTAAGATGAAAAATAATTCTATTATGTGTTTTTCCACACCTGGAAGGACCGGACTGTACTCCGCATAGATAGAGTATTTAAAGTAGATGAAGAAAATGATAAGAGATTGAATTGAAAAGATGTAGTTATGCATTTCATAATAGCAGAGTAATTTATTTCAGTATGTAGGTTATTATTAAAAAGGAGAATGATCTGTTTATCTATGTTTATTTTTTTACAAGCTTATTTATGTAAATATACTGGAAAAGAAATAGCAGTAATCCAGTACAGGTAGAAAGATTATTAGGTTAAGAAAATACCCTAGTAGATAAGATGTTGTGTTTACATACAATAGATTATTCTTTTTTATTATTATTCAAGTTAAATTATGTTGGAGGTTAAACTGTATTATGTTATATATATATTCCTTTTTGATTATTTAATAACTATTTGCAAATGCAATAGAAGAAACACAGTCAAGCTACTTTGTCTATATTCAGTTCAGTAAAGAGATAACTACTAACCACATAGTTTATTTACTTATAAAGAACAAACTAAACTAAGTGACAGAATCTATGTTTTTACTTTTCAAATAAATCTGAGTAATTTCAATTTGTGAGTTTAAGCAAATAAAACAACAAGAATATGATAATAACTAATATAAATAAAATACATATCTATTTAAAGAACTGTTCTGTAATTATCATCAGGTTTATACCTGCAAAAGAAAACTACAGGGTCTAAACCCTAATCTAAATATATTGTTTCAAATAAAAACAATTAAGCTATAATCCATTTGTTTAGATCATTATATATTAGTAAACAATTAAATTATTACAGAGTGGTTACAGTCCTTATAACAAATATATGAATAGATACAAATTTAAGAAATCTCAAAATACACTTGTAATAATAATAACTTAAAACAATATTTGTTTTACAAATTAATAGAACCTATTTAATTAAATTTAAAGAATCAGTTAAACAAGGGTTTTCTTCAGGAAAAACCCTAGCTCGTATTTCCCGAGCAATAAGTAATTATTACAAATACACTATGACTGAGTTACAGTCCTAAATTAAATAACCATATTATATATACAAAATATAATAAACAGTAAATTCTTTATTCACAGTTGAATAGGGTAAAACCCTAAGTACACAGAGTCACAAAAATAGCATTACTGCAAGCGAGTCTGAGCTTGAAAGAAATATTTAAAAAAAAAACCGTTGTTTTACATTAACAAGCCATAAGGCTGAAAATTTAAACCAAATACAACACCCAGCTCATGGCCGGGTCTACCCATCGAATAGCGAGGGTTTGAAGACTTGTTAAAACCAACAACAACCTTTAAAAATAGACTGTATAGCTAATGGCGAAGCTAGACAAGCTTCCAAGCTTAGGGTTTCCCCAATCGACAACCCTGTTACAAGTAAGGGAAGAACCCAATCATTGAACCCAGGGCTTACCGAATTGGAGGTACGACATTTGAAGCCAGCCAACATTATCCTCTTCATGATATGAAAATGGAGTCTTGAGTTCCTGCACTTAGAGTTTAGAACTGCGTTATTTCCATAACTCTTTTCCATTAAAAAAAAAAGAAAACTGACTCTCAACCAAACTTTATTGTAATGCTTTCTATTATGGATTGAAAACTAAATAATTACCTTGATATGGAGAACTAATAGTCTAGCAACGGGACTGTTACTAACAGCAAAGAAAGCACACGAATTCTCCAAACCCTATGACAAAGAAGGAGCACAACCAACAATAGCAAAGTCTTAGCTTCGCACAGTAGTGACAGGCGACGGAAAGAGCAAAATGGAGTTATAGACAGGCCGCAAGCCAAGTGCAATGAAACCAACAGACTCTTGCATAGTAAAAACCCACAGTTACAAAGAAATGGAAACAATACCAAACACCAGAGGCTACAACAATGTTAAACTCCAATGTTGAAGCAAGATAGAACAGGGGAAACACTCACGGCCACGATGAGACCTTGCAGAACAACCCGAAGGATAGCGTGAACATTGGAGGGAAAACAACCAATTGTTAGGGTTACAAGAGTTTTATATGACCAATACATGGCCAGGAGGTGACCACGTGCCCTCAATAATTCAAGCCATGCAAGGGTCGAGTTCAATAGTTCACCTACATGCCAATAATTCCAATTATTAAAACCTTGATTCTTATCAAAACGATGCATGAACTTTAGTATATGCCTTAAAATATATTCCATCACTAATCATAGATCAATTATATCGTAATGTTGATAGCACGATATGGGCGTTTTGTTAAGACATAATTGATCAATGTTGACCCTAGCAAAGTGTAAAAACCTTTTGATGTGTGGAAAAATCCAAAGTTAAATTGTTTAGAACCTTCGAACTAACTATAGATTTGTATGTTTATAAACATAGTGGTTTATTAATATTTATAACCCTGATAAAACCAATGATTCGAATGGTATTAGATTATAAGTTGGATAACATAGTAAAAGTATCATCATGAGTTCCTTTTACAAGTTCAAGTTTGCTTTAGCCTTACTTAGAACCCTTTGAACTATTATAGTGGTATATGCTGGTAAAACAATGTTGGTTATGCATGGTTTATAAAACAAACTTATCACTTTTATACCAATCATCTTGGGGTGGTTTTAATTTATGAAATTAAATAGAGTGGAATGTCTTAGCATTAAAATTATCAACATGACTTTTACCAAGTTTGATGTTGATTAAAAACTTTCAAGGACACTAGGTGCTGCACAACTTGTCAATGCTGGAAGGTTACCTTATCATGTATGTTAGACTAATTAGTTTTGTAATTATATAAGATAACCTATACTTCTCATAAGGTAAATATTTGATCTACCATAATAGTTAATGTAGACATTAACTTAAATGTGAGAATGGCGTTATGATAATAGTAAGAATTATAATTATATAATCTTACTCAAGTCCTTAATCTTTGGAACAATAATGATTGAATTAGATTTAAGTAGTAAAGGAAAATAACTTTCCATGTGAATGTCACGTCCCCATGCCTCCGATCGGCAAAGAGGACACGAACACAAGCTTCAAACATCACACATTGCTTAAACCACCCAGGCTAAGTGCCCCATGAACATGCATATGATAAAAATTGCTGAAATGCTGAAAACAAGATGCATTGCAGTGGAACATACACAGATGCCTCTATTCAACATGCACAGCTAATTTAATAAAATAACATGCTATAATAGAATGTAATGAAGTAAGACATGCACACATGAACTTTTATCATGCACAGATGCAATTATCTATTAGACACAGTGGAAACATCACACATTCAAACAAGCATGCATTCATTTAACATGTTCGTCTTTTTTATTAACAGAAAATAAGGTTGCAGAAGTAAAATGAATAAGATCACTTATCTTATGAAGAACTCGATCCATAACCATCTACGTCGCTGCAACGTTCCACCCAACCATAGGCCAATGTGCTCCTTAATCTCTCAGCAACACTGCCACCCCCGAGATGGGCATGATTCTCCAAGGAATAAGGGAATAAGCAGGCTTACACATAGCCAAGGATACACAAAACGCAGCCAAGCTAACACAGTTGGGTTTATCAGGCCATCAGGGAGTTGGTAAAGGCTAAATGCTAAGCTGGTGATCCCATTACAGAGCTAATAACACCTACACCAGAACTAGCCTGACCTCTAAGACACCCAAACACACCCAACACAAGAAATCAGTCCCTTCTCTGCTAAACAGTCCCTCAGGCCTTGCATTCCCTTCCAGTGCTATTCAGGGGTGATGGAGAAGAAGGCCAGCCCTCTAGCTCTGTCTGTGTGGTTTCCAACCACCAAGTTTATCAAGCAAAACTAAGCCCCCATCCCTGCTCCCAACACGGTCCGAAGACCAACCATTGCACTCAGGCAATTAATTTAGCTGCCACAGCTTACATAGGGAAAAACGGCTCCCAAGCGATTATACAGTCCCACTGAACGTATCAGTGCACCAATTTACAACCTGGGGGGGGGGGGAACAACCATTCTGAAATGTAATTAGCATACATTACCAACATACACGGGGAAAACAACAGTCCATTTTTCACAATCGATGCCGCTGAGGAAAAACGTATGCAGACCACACTTGGGGATGAATTTACAGTATCCCAACCGGTGCGTGAACAATCACAGTGCAGAACCCACAAATCAGCCTCTGAGAAAAGGACGGAGCCACACCATTCTCCAATTCACAGAGGAAAAACTGTGTGGGTGAAACCAAGAAAATTCTTGTGCGTGAAAACAATGAGCAGACAATTGGAAGTGCGTGAAGGTGAAAAATTATAGGGAGGACGTGAAATTGCAGTGCGTGGGTGTTTAGCAAAATCGTGGAGCCCAGAAAAATGTCTGCATGAGGGATGAACATTAAAATCATGGGTAGAGTGTGCGTGTGGGTGAGGACTGACAATCCTGCCACCCCACTTCCAAGACCATAACTTCCTCAACCACCAGCAGCCATTCTTAATGGAAGTGGTTGGGATAAAACAAAGAGAGGTGACACATGGATTTTTACCCCATTGGCCAAGGTTTGACAAATTCCCCCACATCCTTATCGTTGTGAAAATCATGCCCCCTTTGATTTAGTTGCTGCGATCGTAGCTGGTCGGGTTCATTTAATTAATTGTAGATGCATATTTACATGATGCCAAACATAATATATGTCGCATGCCCTGATATACAATCGGTGACAAAATTAAATCCCAAAACATAGCATAACTGATCAATGGTGGGGCCTTGGCCTTTAGCTCCACACCATGATCATTACAATATATACATCATATACATCTAATGCAATGGGGTCAAAACCAGGGCATTACATTCCCCTCCCCCTTCAATAGCACTGTCCTCAGTGCTTACAAAATTGAGCAAAATGCTACACTGGTATCGCCTCAGTGTTCCGCAAAATTGAACAAAGATGGATGTGCCAATCGCATGGCATCCTCCAGCTCCCATGTAGCCTTTTCAGGTCTGTAGTGCTCCCATTGCACCTTTACCTGACCTATGGCTCGGTTCCGGAGCATTGTGACCTTCCTGTCGAGGATGCGCATTGGCTCGATTCGGAACTCTCCCTCGGGTTCCACCTGAATCACATCCCAATTTATCACATGGTTAGGATCATGTACATATTTCTTAAGCAAAGAAACATGAAAAACATTATGAGCTCTAGTGCTAGCAAACAATGCAAGTCTATATGCAACTGGCCCTATTCTTTCAAGCACTTCAAACGGCCCACGGTATCTCGGTGACAACTTGGCACAGCTACCAAGCTTCAAGGAACTCTTCCTTGCCCTCACTCGGAGGTAAACATGATCCCCAACCTTGAACTCCCTGTTCACACTATGCTTATCTACATGGCTTTTTTGTCTGTCCTATGCTACTTTCAGCTTCTACCTGATCTTTATGACCTCTTGCTCCATTTCCTTGAGCAATTATGGTCCAAGCACAATACTGTTCACTGGGTTATCCCAAGTCACTAGTGTCCTACACCTTCTTCCATACAAAGCTTCATACGGACTCATCCCCAAGGATGCTTGCTGTCCATTGTTGTAGGCAAACTCCACCAAGTGCAAGTAATCTTCCCACTTGGTTGGTTTGTCCATCACGTACATGCGAAGCATATCTTCAAGCACTTGATTAACTCTTTCTGTCTGCCCATCTGTCTGAGTATGGTATGCAGTGCTGAAGTTTAGCTTTGTACCCAAATCTGCAAAAAACCCCTTCCAAAAGTTGAAAGTGAACTTGACATCTCTGTCAGAGACTATTGCCTTCGGCAATCCATGCAATTTGAATATCTCCTTCATGAATATCTTTGCAATGTCATCCATTTGATGCATAGACTTCACTAGTATAAAGTGTGCTGCCTTTGTCAAATTTTCTACCACAACCATGATGGAGTCATGTTGTCTCCAAGTCATCGGCAATCCTGTAATAAAATCCATGGAAATAACTTCCCATTTCCATTCTGGAACTGGCAAAGGCTGCAACAAGCCTGCTGGATGTTGATGCTCAACCTTTACCTGTTGACATTTCATACATCTTGAAATGTACTCAGCCATATCCTTTTTCATACCTGGCCAAAAGTACTGCTTTCTAGCCGTAGCAATCATCTTCTGATATCCTGGGTGACCAGAATACGGAGTTTGATAGATTTCATCCATAACAACTCTCCTCAAATCTGCTACATTCAGAATATAAACTCTGCCTTTAAAAGTGAGAAGTCCATCTTCATCCAATTTATATCCCTCATACCTCTTCTCAAGACTTTGCTGCTACAACTTGCCTTTTACCTGCTCATACAATTCATCTCCAGCAGCATGACTCACAATCTGCTGCCTCAAATCCGATTGGAAAATACTAAGAGATGCCACATGCATTTCCTGCACCTTCCTGCTGAGTGCGTCAGCTAATTTATTCTCTTTTCCCTTTATGTGCTTGATATCAAAATAAAATTCACATAAAAACTCCAGCCATCTTGCTTGCCTAGCATTCAGAGTGGGATGATCAAACAAATACTTAAGACCACAATGGTCTGTTCTGAGCTCAAATCTTCTACCCATCAAGTAATGTATCCACATCTTGAGAGCATGTACTATGGCTGCAAGCTCTAGATCATGAGTGGCATAGTTCTTCTCATGCTCCTTCAACTTTCTTGACTCATAACATATCACGTGGTTGTATTGCATAAGGACTCCTCCAAGCCCTTGTCCACATGCATCGGTACATACCACAAAATCTTTCTCTGGATCTACAACCTTCAATACCGATGCACTGGTGAGAAGATTCTTCAACATCTGGAAACTTTCTTCACACCTCAATGTCCATTCGAACTTCATCCCCTTCTTTTGCAAAGAAGTGATAGCATGTGCAACTTTGGAGAATCCCTCAATGATTCTCCTGTAGTATCCTGCAAGTCCCATAAAAGATCTTACATCCGTCACGTTTCTTGGAGTAGGCCAATTCATAATGGATTCAATCTTTTCAGGGTCCACGGATATACCCTCCTTTGAGATAAAGTGACCCAAATACTGAATTCTATCTCTATAGAAGTCACACTTGCTCAGCTTCGCGTACAACTGATGCTCCCTGAGCAAATTCAATTTCAATCTCAAAGGCGCTTCATGTTCTTCCTCATTCTTAGAATAAACAAGAATGTCATCAAGGAAAACAAGAACAAACTTGTCCAAATACCTGCTGAAGACACTATTCATCAGGCACATAAATGTAGCTAGTGCATTTGTGAGACCAAATGGTACCACTACAAACTCATAATGCCCATACCTTGTCCTGAAGGTTGTCTTATGAATGTCTTCATCCTTGATTCTCACCTGATGGTAACCATACCTCAAGTCAACCTTGGAAAATACCTTTGCTCCTCTCATTTGATCAAAGACGTCATCAATCCTAGGAAAAGGATATTTATTATTCACAGTAACCTTGTTCAATTGCCTGTAATCGATACATAACCTGAGTGTACCATCTTTCTTCTTTACAAACAGAACTGGTGCTCCCCAAGGAGACACACTTGGCCGAATATACTTCTTTTCCAACAACTCTTGCAGTTGCATCCTCAACTCTAGCATCTCTGGGGTACTCATCCTGTAGGGTGCTTTGGACACTGGTGCTGCTCCTGGCACAAGTTCAATTGTGAAGTCAATGTCCCTCTTTGGAGGAAGCCCTGGAATCTCATCAGGAAACACATCCCTGAATTCCTGTAACACCTGATAGTCCTCCAACCTCGGAGTTTCATCTCTTGTTTCCTCCAAAATATGAGCTGCATACAACTGGCAACCCTTCCTACAAAACTTCTTTAACTGCATTGTTGAAACCTGCCATACTGAAATCACCTTTGGAATTCCTTTCACAACTACTAGGTTCCCTTCTTCATCCATGCATTCAAAAGTCTTATTGTAGCAATCAAGCTTCACCTTGTGGGCTTCTAACCAATCCATTCCAATGAGAACATCATAGGAACCAAGCGGTAGAACATTCAGATCTACACACGTGGCCAATCCATCCATGACCAATGGACATTTCTCAACCACTTCAATGACCTTTCTCTTAGTTCCAATGGCTAGCTGAACTAACCAAGATTTTCTATGCTTAGCTTTCTTAAAAGCACAAATATCCACTACTCTAGGAGTAATGTAACTGTGAGTAGAACCAGGGTCAATAAAAATAGAAACAGATTGCTCAACAATATTACCTGCTACTTCAACCACAGTTGACTAGTAATCTGCTTGGCGGTCCTCCAGTGCTGCATAGATCCTAGGGACTGCCCTTGCTACTTGACCCACTGTTTCTGCTTCTTGAACATTATAAGCTGGCCTTGCATTCTCATTCTTGAGTGGACAATTCCTATGCATGTGGGGTCCTCCACATTTCCAACATTGAAGTGGTCCTCTATTCTGTTGTGGATCTTTAGGATTTTCCCCAGTCACTCCAACTGGCTTACTCGTAGCTTGGGATGGCTTCTTCTGCTGATTCCTGAAGCTAGAAGGTTTGAAACCCTTCTTTCTTTGGTCAAACTTCTCGTTCTTCTTGTCCTTCCATGCCTTATGGGAATCTGGCTTACCTTTGCTTTGCTCATAGCAATACTTAGCCTTTCTTATTGCTTCTTCAAGAGTTCTAGGTTCATAAAACTCAATTCTATCTTTGTAAGACTGAGGTAACCCACTTAGAAAACGCTGGACCTTCACTTTTTCATCTCTGATGTACCGGACATACCTCAACAGCTCCAAAAACTTATTTTCATATTCTTGCATGGTCTGTTGTCCCAATCTCAAATCATGGAACTCCTTAATCTTGTCATCGTAATACCTGTCAGAGAGGTATTTCTGCTTAAAATACTTCTTGAACTGCTTCCACTTCAGTCTCCTTTCACTGATCCTCTTCACTTGCTTAAAGTGTTCCCACCAAATGGATGCTCTTCCATTTAGATTGAATATGGAAACTCTTGCCTTCATGTTTCCTGAATAATCATGCACTTGAAAGTACTTCTTAATACCAAGAAGCCAAGCTTCAGCCTCTTGTCCAGTCTTTACCTCACCATCAAACGTAGGAGGTTTAGCTTTCTTAAATTCATCTCGAGAGCGATCCCTATGGCGTCTCTTTATTTTCCTTTTATGCGAAGAAGAGCTTGAATCCCCACTGGATTCTTCCAAATCAGATGATCCACTAGAAGTCCTTCTCCTTCTCCTAGTACTACTCTTACTGCCTTCTGGTCTTTCTGTACCTTGTCCAGAGTCTATCTTTCTTTGCAAGTATGTCAAACTCTGCAACATAGCAGCATTCAACTGATGCTTCTCTTCTTGGGATTTGATCAGACTTCTCATGGTAGCTGCAACATCTGACGGTGTCCCCTGGAATCGCCTTCCATTGGACTCAATGTCATCGTTTCTATTACGGACATTCTCTCCCATGGCATCTTCTGCTCGCTCATAAGAATCCCGAGCATCATACCCGTCATGGGTTCTCATGCTGAACCACCACTTACTTACCACACTGCACTACCTGGAATACTTCCCTTGAAGGTGACTATGATTCTGCAAACGTGTTAGTAACACAAATGTTAGATGCATATCATTGATATAAATAAGAATCACTTACCTTCTCCTGGAATAATCCATAAAATAACAATTTGTCCAAACACACCAAAATTTTCCTCATCAAAGAACGTCTATCTGAGGGGGGCGACGGGGGTCAAGGGGGCTTGCCCCCTTGTGGATCCCTCTGAAAATGGTCAAAATCTGCTAAGAAATCCCATGGGAAATTCAAAATTTCCTTGCACAGAATCGGCTCTCGGAACACTTTGTCTTCCGCAACGGCGGCTCTCGGAACACTTTGTCTTCTGCAACGGCGGCTCTCGGAACACTTTGTCTTCTGCAACGGCGGCTCTCGGAACACTTTCTCTTCCGCAACGGTGGCTCTCGGAACACTTTCTCTTCCGATTGGTGAACTGAATTTGGACTAAACTTATTTCTTCATCGGCGTTGGCGGTCTTTCTCATCGAAAGACTTAACGCTTTGGCTTCCGCAACGGTGGCACACCAAATACTAACTTCTTCCGATCGACACTTAGAACACTTTTAAACTTTTCGGCTTCGATGGCCTTTCTGGTCGGAATCCTTAGTGCTTTCGCTTCCGCAACGATGGCTCATGAAACGCTTTCTCCTTTCGATCGGCGTCGGCAGCATTTCTGATCGGAAGCCTTAATGCTTTCGCTTCCGCAACGGCGGCTCACGAAACGCTAACTCTTCCGATTGGCGAACCGACTTCGAACCTTAACCTTTTTGACATGTCAGCGATCGGAGGACTTTATCATTGGAAGCCTCAAATATTTTGGCTTCCGCAATGGCGGAATTTCACTTCGTGAACTCTTCCGTAACGGCGGAAGTTTTTCCGTTGGCTCTTCTGCCTACTCCAACACATAGAAATTTCCACGGTTTTCTTCCCCGTCGGAAGACTTAGCATTTTGGACTTCCGCAACGGCAGACGAGAAACCTTTAACTCTTCCGCTACAGCAGAAGTCTATCCGCTAGTGGCTCGACTGTTCCATACTTAGCCAAATTTCCTCAATTTTTACAGTCATTCATATTATGACTTCTGTTGGGCAGAATGAAATACAACTTCTGTCAGTTGCTTCTTCTTGGCCCATAGAGGTCCATTGTTGCAACTTGAGGCTCTGATACCATGCTGTCACGTCCCCATGCCTTTGACCGGCGAAGAGGACGCGACTACAAGCTTCAAACATCACACATTTCTTAAACCACTCGGGCTAAGTGCCCCATGAACATGTATATGATAAAAATTGCTGAAATGCTGAAAACAAGATGCATTGCAGTGGAACATACACAGATGCCTCTATTCAACATACACAGCTGATTTAATAAAATAACATGCTGTAATAGAATGTAATGAAGTAAGACATGCACACATGAACTTTTATCATGCACAGATGCAATTATCTATTAGACACAACGGAAACATCACACATTCAAACAAGCATGCATTCATTTAACATGTTCATCATTTTTATTAATAGAAAATAAGGTTGCAGAAGTAAAATGAACAAGATCACTTATCTTATGAAGAACTCGATCCGCAACCAGCTACGTCCCTGCAATGTTCCACCCAACCATAGGCCAGCGTGCTCCTTAATCTCTCAGCAATGCTGCCACCCCTGAGCTGGGCATGATTCTCCAAGGAATAAGGGAACAAGCAGGCTTACACATAGCCAAGGATACACAAAACGCAGCCAAGCTAACACAGTTGGGTTTATCAGGCCATCAGGGAGTTGGGAAAGGCTAAATGCTAAGCTGGTGAGACCATTACAGAGCTAAGAACACCTACACTAGAACTAGCCTGACCTATAAGACACCCAAACACACCCAACACAAGGAATCAATCCCTTCTCTGCTAAACAGTCCCTCAGGCCTTGCATTCCCTTCCAGTGCTATTCAGGGGTGATGGAGAAGAAGGCCAGCCCTCTAGCTCTATCTGTGTGGTTTCCATCCACCAGGTTTATCAAGCAAATCTAAGCCAACATCCCTGCTCCTCTCACAATCCGAAGACCAACCATTGCACTCAGGCAATTAATTTAGCTGTCACAGCTTAAACAGGGGAAAATGGCTTCCGAGCGATTATACAGTCCCACTGAACGTATCAGTGCACCAATTTACAACATGGGGAGGGAAAACAATAGTTCTAAAATGTAATTAGCATACATTACCAACATACACGGGGAAAACAACAGTCCATTTTTCACAATCGAGGCCGCTGAGGAAAAATGTATGCAGACCACACTTGGGGACGAATTTACAGTATCTCGACCGGTGCGTGAACAATCATAGTGCAAAACCCACAAATCAGCCTTTGAGAAAAGGATGGAGCCACACCATTCTCCAATTCGCAGAGGAAAAACTGTGTGGGTGAAACCAGGAAAATTCATGTACGTGAAAACAATGAGCAGACAATTGGAAGTACGTGAAGGTGAATAATTATAGGGAGGATGCAAAATTGCAGTGCGTGGGTGTTCAGCAAACTCATGGAGCCCAGAAAAATGTCTGCATGAGGGATGAACAACAAAATTGTGGGTAGAGTGTGCGTGTGGGTGAGGACTGACATTCCTGCCACCCCACTTCCAAGACCATAACTGCCTCAACCACCAGCAGCCATTCTTAATGGAAGTGGTTGGGATAAAACAAAGAGAGGTGACACATGGATTTTTACCCCATTGGCCAAGGTTTGACAAATTCCCCCACATCCTTATCCTTGTGAAAATCATGCCCCCTTCGATTTAGTTGCCGCGATCGTAGCTGGTCGGGTTCATTTAATTAATTGTAGATGCATATTTACATGATGCCAAACATAATATATGACGCATGCCCCGATATACAATCGGTGACAAAATTAAATCCCAAAACATAGCATAACCGATCAATGGTGGGGCCTTGTCCTTTAGCTCCACACCATGATCATTACAATATATACATCATATACATCTAATGCAACGGGGCGAAAACTAGGGCATTATAGTGAAACAATGCAATTTATTTCACCCTAATCAAGCTTTTATTATCAAGAAGATTTACAGGTAGTAAGCTTCCCTAAAGAATGCAAATATTGATCAGTTGGGTACTTAAGTAAATAATACAATAATGTATATGGTACAATTGTATATGTAGAACGACATTTACAAGGAAGCTAATAACCTGTTAGTGAGCAACTGATTTGTACATATAAGTAATAGTTTGATACTTACTATATCAGTAAGTTAAAAAGGAAATTGAATTTTACATTATAATGATAATCTTACTATCTGTATTGATCGAAGTTCTTCCATGTATAAAAAAAAATAGTGCGTAATAGTGTAATGATGCAAGTTAAGCATGTTGAAACAAAAATGAATATACGACAAAGATTACAAGTCTAGAGTCTGCAGTAAGTATCTTTACTATCACTAAGATTGATAAATAAAGGACTCATTTATTTTGAACTTTGCTTACAAGAAAAACCAGAGAAAATAAACTACTTTACCTCTTTGAAGTTGCTTGGAATTTATCAGCTTATTTTACTAAGCATATTAATTGCAAATAAGAAACACTTATTGATACTTTATGAATTTAAAATGTCTACTTGTTCGATCATACCTGTAAAATTGTAAGAACCAATAATATTTCTGCATTAGCATAAATGCTAAGTAAGCCCAGGATTCAAAGTTAGATTCCACCTACTTGCCATAAAGTAGACTCATTAGTAAACTGAAAGAAAACTGTATGCAAATAAGTATTCCTTATGTTACGAAAAGGAAACTGCTTAGTTAAATAAATTTAAAAATGTGTAATACTAATCGTTAGACTATTTCATTTTCTGCTAACCATTAGCTGTTAGTAAACCGTATATTTAGCATTTTATGTTATCTCAAAATTTTAAATTTTTGTGAAAATTTGGGGCTTTTGACAATTAAGGTGTAAGAAGACATTACAAGAGGCCAACATTGCCTTTTAACATAAGGTATGATGCATTAGGATGAAAAAAACTAAAGATCCAAAACCCTAACCAATGGAAATGATGTCGCAAAGAGACTATGGGCCATCAAGAAGCTAGTTGATATCACTTCATAGGGGAGCAAATTTTGCATACAAACTCCATTTAGAGAATTTATTGGACTATTACAAATATTAACTCATGATTTATGAGTTTGGAAAGCCACACAATGAAATCTTCCACTATCTATTGCCATTGCCAAAAATAAAAAAGGAAATTCCCCAAAAAATGCACAAGATTGTTTTCCCTTGAAGTCAACAAAAATGTTGTTTTCATATTTGTATAGTTATTAACACATTACGGGAGACCATAATTAGTAATCACTCTATTGGCTTATAAAATAAGACAATCAAATGAGTGATTTCAACAATAACTACATCTATATGACTTGAAATGATAAGAACCTGAATAACACAAAAACATCTCAGGAGAATGAGCAAATTTGTAAATTTTTTGATATAAATAAGATTGAGGATGAGGACCATTTATTTTAAACTTCCCTTGCTTTAATAATTTATAAGGTAACTCTATAGAGTTTGATAATTTTATGCCAAATTTTGAATACTAAAATAGGCAAATTATGAAATCTCAAAAACTTATATTTATGATTAGAGCATTTTTTCTTTATTTTTAACCAATTTGGGACAAAAAAAATGATCGAAAAATCCAAATATTAATTAAATATAAATCAAATCTATACTAATTCCATTTTGGTTTTATGACTTAAACATCATTATTTCAAAGTAATAAAAATTAAAACTTATGGGCTGATGCACAATCATGGACTCCTTTAAAGACATTTTAAATGCCACATAATATAGGAAAAAACGGGAAACTCTGACTTTAGCTGACAATTAGGGGTACTTACCTAACTTATTTGAAGATGAATTAAAAAGAGAAAAGATAGGTAATTGAATCAGCTTTCATAATATATAGCGTTTATGCAGAGAAAAAGTGTGTAAATGATTATAAAATTAGTTTCCGTGAAATTGGGTTTTCAAATTTTCAGCACATCTTAACATATATGTTTGTGTGGGTGCAGCAATATATGAGGTAAATGATGTCAATTTGGGATAAAATATTGCAGGCATATAAAGGACATATGGGCCTAGTGCCACACTATTTATTTAGAATTTTTCATGAATTATTTTTGTATTATTATTAATTATTGAAGTCACAAAAGCTTGAAATTAAAACGTTATGTGCAGGTGCAACACTTTAGGGGCAAAAATTAATGAAATCCTTGATTTATAAATATAAGATCGTAGAGCTTGATCTCGTCTAGTGCGCCATGTAGTTTTATTTGGAAATGGTGATGGAAATCAAAAGTTATATAAAAAAAAATTGATGTATCTATTTTCGAAAACTAACATGTGTCATTTAGAAAAATAATTATAAATAAATAAAACATAGTTTTGAAGGAAAACATTACATATTTAGAATTGTAAGACCGTACTCTACAATATTCTAGATTTTCATAAAAAATAATTGTGTATTTCATAGCAAAACACGCCATCTAAACTGAGCATATTGACAGAGTTCTAAAAGACAAGCAATAGTCCTAGTTTATTTGTCCTAGCCAATAGGTTCGGTTGTCCGAAGCTATTTCTGAACATAATGCCAAACCTTATTCCTGTCGATTTTTTAATTTTAAAATAATGCATATGCGATATAGCTTATTCATATCGCATATGCGATATGAATAAGTTATAACGCATATGCTTTATAGCTTATTCATATCTCATATGCGATATAACACGTATGCAATATGATAAAGCTATAACGCATATGCGTTTTTGCTTAACTAATTTGGTATGAGAGTAAAAAAGAGTAATGGCATCCTTATCCCATTATAATACCATTTAGACAACACTATGATGGACACAAATAATTCCTCTTTTTAACGGTGAACGAAGCCATGGGTTGTGCATCCAAGAAAACAATAATTCCTCCTGTCCTTCGATCTATTCAACTTCAAGGGAAAATTTGCAACATTAACAAAGAGATTGAATATTGATTTATGTCAGTGCTCAAAGGATGTTATAAATTCACTAGAATGCTTGTTTGGTAGCTCTTTTGGATGTAAAAAAGCCAAAATGAGTACCAATGGATCAACGTACACTCTCACTACAAACTGCTAGTGATGATTCCTTGATACGCGATAGGTGAATTTAATCAACATTGTTATAGTTATTGTATTCTTTTAATCATCATCTTGTTCTTTTAATCCTTGATAATCATCATCATCCTCCGTCATCATCATCA
>LPNX010920126.1:411155-566155 GCA_001517045.1 Pseudotsuga menziesii | reverse complement strand
ATACTATTCGTTATAGAAGTTTAACATATTTCAGTCCAAGTTTGAAATGCATTTGATATTTAATATTTTTATATTTAATAAGCATAGATAAATGTAAATTGCATATTCAGTGAGCACTAAATCGCATATGCGATATATCGCATATGCGTTTTGGAGATCATGTAAAAAACCTGCCCGTTAATTAAACAACATTGTATCAATATCACATATGCGATATATCAGAGGTGTGTTATATTGCATATGCGATATGTGTTGTATAAAAAATGTTGGGTTGCATGCTGTGGGCCAGGTTTACGGTATCAAAAGACATAATTCACCTGAACCCGTGCACAGAGAACTTTCAACATGCAATTTAATCATTACTTACATAATTCCATAGTTTTGTACAGGTTTGGGTGGATTTCAAGGGGGAATGTACGTAATAGAGGTCGAAAGTCAGCAAGGAAGGTGCTTACACCGGAAGAAGTAGAAAATAAAATAGAAAAAAATAGAGAAGATTCAAGAAATTGTCAGCATTCATTACATGAGCAAATAGTTCGAATTCCCCCTCAACAGATACCTGACGTAGAGGCTGAGGAAGATAATGCAACATTAAAGGAAGGTGGTTATACAGAAGTTGATATTATTGATCCATTAGTAAACGGACAATCTTGTGAAGAGTTCAATAATTATGTTACTCCTGATGCAAATGTGACTCAGCAACAACCATGGTCGGTGGTTCAATCTCCTAATCGAAGTTGTCAACCTATAGTGGATGTAAACGTCACTCCAACATTTCAAACGACAACAAATTTTTCATCAAAACGAAAGAGAACTCCTAAACGAATACAAGTGGACGAGAGTGGATTATTGACTTCCATGGAAGGTAAGGTGGATAAACGCACTATCCTTCATCATTGTTCTCAAATAATAAAACAATATTTTGATAATAAATCCAAAGCCAGTAAATGCCAATTGTTTTTAGCTTTGCTTAAATCTAGAAATATGGCAACTATTAGAAGAAATTTAGGCATAACAACAATGAAGAATATCGAATCAAGTAATCACATTGTTAAATCTCTTGCTGCTGCATTCACATCGATTGGTAAAAAACTCGTTCACAAGACTGTAATGTGGCTCGTCGTGTATTGGATGAATCAATTGTATGTAGATCCGCAAGACAGCGTCCTTTACTTAAATACACATCACAAATTGTGCCTTTACATCCAAAGACACTTAAAAAATATTCAGTAAGAAGAGACAACCTTGATGTAGAGGGACAAATGGAAACATTATGGGCATTTAGTGGTAGGTTGCCCTGCAAATACATGAAGTTAGTCGAAGCAGTGAAGGGCCTAGTGCAAACGTTTTGGAATGATAACACTAAGCCTTCTTCTAACACGAAGGATGTGTTAAAACATTGTAGGGGTTGTATAAACAATGAACCTCATGTTAAACATTATCTTGACATGACACAAAATCAATTGTTCGAGATGTTTAAAGTTTCCCATGCAGAGCTAAGGCTTGGGAAAAGATATTTTGAAAAATGCAAGCCTTGGTATGTTAGAATCAATACCATCCTGAACACTTGTTGTTGTATATACCACATAGAGTTTGACCTTTATTACCATACATTTGCACATATACGTCATTTTTTGCATCCTAACCATGTGCAGAAATGCTCAAGTACAGTACCGCCAATGTCATCCAGATATTTCATCCATAGCATAATGTGTCCGAGGAAAGATGGGCAGACACATTACTTAAAACATTGTGTAGACAGTTCTTGCAACAATTGTGGTGGGATATCATTATGGTCTGATTACATCCATGAAAGTGAAGATCAAGCATTCAGGAATTCAATTGTCTAGAAGCAGAACTATTAGTATGAGACATATCGGCTACATGATGGGAAAGAAAGAAGGAAGATTAAATTGGTGATTTCACAAATAAATTGTTGAATATTTACATATTAATATTCATGTACACATTTTTTTATGTGGTTTATTGACATATTAATATTCATGTACCAGGTGCAAGTATGTGATTTTATTCCAGAGTTTCGTGGAAAGATCCAATAGTACATTCAACATGTCGATATGGCACGGTGACAAGATGAGCAATTTAGAATATGCTGGGACACCTTCCCTCTAGGAACACTACTATCAGGGGTTGACTTTGCGGAAAATTACACCCTACAACCACAAAATGAAATACAAAGTCAATACTATCACTCAGAGCAGGTGAGCATAATGGTGCATATCATGTATCGACATGGGTAAGATAGCAATGAAGAGAAACGTGTGATACTGAAAGAAAGTCACTTCTACATAAGTGACGACTGGACCCATGACATCCATTACGTGAAACATTGCTTTAAATTATTCTATGATCATGTGATAGCTATGGATATACCATTTTATTATCATTTCATTTGGTCAGATGGTTGTGCTAGACAGTTCAAGAATGCACGTGTATTTGAATGGTTGTGTTTGTTGCACATAAAATACAAGGTGCCACATGTATGGAACTACTTTGAAACTGATCATGGAAAATGATATCACGATGGTGCTGATGCATGCATTAAAACTACCCTTCGAAGGGAAGAGATGAAGTTTACAGGTGCTCACCTTCGAGACATTGCATCTATAGTCGAATGGTGTGCATCTGTCATGGGAGAAAAAGCAACAAGGAAACACTTAGTGTGAAGAATATTCTGGGAGGTGACAAATGTGGAATGAACACAAACACATTGGGTGAACACAGTGCATGGAAATCGATAGTTTCATTCAATTAGAATCTCAAACAACTCGGCCCTACAAATTTGGACAAGATTGAAGGCTTGATTTTGCAGTTCCTGTAGCATCGGTGAATGGGATGATTGTGAGGATACAAATACCATTGATAGATGAGATCGAGTGACACTTAACACCAATTTCAACAGGGTTAATGAAATAGACCATTTGGAATATGATCAGACACATATTTCTACAAACTATGATCACATATCGGATCTCATACAAGCAGGTACATGAGTAGTACCTAAATTAGAAAATGCATTTATGTATTGTTTACTTGACCTATGTAGAATTTAATTTATGTAGAAATTAGAAATGCAAGACCTTATTTAGAAAATGTATTGTTAACTCGACCTATTTCCTTTCATAGGTCAGATAAATGCAGTGGTTTCCCCAAAAAATAATGAATGGGGTTTTGACTATTGGTTGGCACGTTGTTTAGAGGGGAAACAAACCATTCTCAAACCTGTTACAAATGATGAAAATATTGAATTCCCAACCGGATCAATGGTTATAAAAGGTGAGTACTTGACACTTGCAGCACAACCGAAAAGGAACGGTGGGTATGTATATTAGGATTATAGACCAGGAGCTATTGTATACCACTTCACCAACCTAGTAGTTGGTATAAATATCAAGCTGTGTACACTTGGTCACAAAAATAGGTCACATGTACGATACTTGCTACCTCATATAGAGCACGAAAGATTGATGGACACCATCGGCACCAGAGATGATCTGGATGGCCTACTTGTATGAGTGCATTGCTAGGTGCGTTATTTAACCTTTAAAGTGAATTATGAAGCACAATTTCAATTATTTATACCTACTTTATTCCTAATGTAATAAACATGTGATTGACAGATACCATTCATAGAAATGATATTATTCAGAGGATACTGGACACTATAAACACGATCATACAACCTCGGGTGAGTTATACTGGACACTAATTTGCATGCTATCACTAGGGTTGACAAATAATGAGATGGAACTAGGGTTTAGTGAGCAATTTACAAGTTAAGAGAGGGAACTAGAAACACATGGACATGTACAAATTGGAAACCAACTAGGATTTCATGAACACCAATTTGCATGCTATCACTAGGGTTGAAAAATAATGAGATGGAACTAGGGCTTAGTGAGCAATTTACAAGTTAAGAGAGGGAACTAGAAACACATGGCCATGTACAAATCGAAAACCAACTAGGCTTTCATGAACACCAATTCGCATGCTATCACTAGGGTTGACAAATAATGAGATGGAACCAGGGTTTAGTGAGCAATTTACATGTTAAGAGAGGGAACTAGAAACATATGGCCATGTACAAATCAGAAACCAACTAGGCTTTCATGAACACCAATTTGCATGTTATCACTAGGGTTGACAAATAATGAGATGGAACTAGGGTTTAGTGAGTAATTTATAAGTTAAGAGATGGAACTAGAAACACATGATCACCAATACTTGCATGCACCAACTAGGGTTGACAAGGTATGAGATGAAACTAGGGTTTAGTGAGAAATTTTAAAGTTAAGAGAGGGAACTAGAAACACATGGACATGTACAAATTGGAAACCAACTAGGATTTCATGAACACCAATTTGCATGCTATCACTAGGGTTGACAAGGTATTAGATGGAACTAGGGTTTAGTAAGCAATTTACAAGTTAAGAGAGGGAACTAGAAACACATGATCACCAATACTTGCATGCACCAACTAGGATTTCATGAACACCAATTTGCATGCACCAACTAGGATTTCATGAACACCAATTTGCATGCACCAACTAGGGTTGACAAGGTATGAGATGGAACTAGGGTTTCGTGAGTAATTTGCAAGTTAAGAGAGGGAACTAGAAACACATGGACATGTACAAATCAGAAACCAACTAGGCTTTCATGAACACCAATTTGCATTCTATCACTAGGGTTGACAAATGATGAGATGTAACTAGGGTTTACTGAGAAATTTACAAGTTAAGAGAGGGAACTAGAAACACATGGACATGTACAAATCGGAAACCAACTAGGATTTCTTGAACACCAATTTGCATGCTATCACTGGGGTTTACAAATAATGATACAGAACTAGGGTTTAGTGAGCAATTTACAAGTTAAGAGAGGGAAGTGGAAACACATGGCCATGTACAAATCGGAAACCAACTAGGCTTTCATGAACACCAATTTTCATGCTATCACTAGGGCTGGCAAATAATGAGATGGAACTAGGGTTTAGTGAGCAATTTACAATTTAAGAGAGGGAACTAGAAACACATGGACTTGTACAAATTGGAAACCAACTAGGGTTTCATGAACACCAATTTGCATGCTATCACTAGGGTTGACAAGTTATGACATGGAACTATGGTTTAGTGACCTCTTTACAAGTTATGAGATGGAACTAGAAACACATGGATTTATGTACATATTTAAAACCATCTAGGGTTTGTAGGGTATTGTAGGGTATGATGTCTGTTAGTATGGTATGATGTTAGTATCATAGGGTATTGTAGGGTATGATATGGTATATATTACACATGCATGCATGACTTAGTGTTATGATGTTAGTGTATGGTATATTATAATGGTATGGTATGTTAGTATGGTATGATGTTAGTGTCATAGGGTATTGTAGGGTATGTTATTGTATGTTAGTATGGTATGATGTTTGTATCATAGGGTATTGTAGGGTATGTTATTGTATATTAGAATGGTATGCTATTAGTATCATAGGGTATTGTAGGGTATGATATGGTATATATTACACATCCATGCATGACTTAGTGTTATGATTGTTAGTGTATGTAATTTAGTTAGTGTAGGGTATGGTTATGATGTTAAAAAGTTGAGGATAGCCATAATGTTAAAAAGTTGATGAGTGATAAATTCTTCCTTAAAGTATTGGAAATTCATAAGTTAGCACACATGTGAACCACACATATCATGTTCCAAGATCAAGTCAACCATATCATGTTCCAAGATCAAGTCAACCATATATGTACAAATTTGAACCTTGCTTTATATTATATATGTATAGAAATAATGTTACAAAAATTGGCATGCCACATGGCCATAATACAAAATAGTGGATCAAAAAGTACATCTGTGTGTATATGAACAAAAATTTACATCTATGTATAACCCCTATACATTTATTGTAGTTATCCCCCCTTTCACTGCCACTGCCAATGTATTCGGAGAAGTCTAGCTTTCTTTTTCGACTGCTCACTGGTGATCCCCATTGCTGAACAAGAGGGATAGGTCACATTAGTGGAGATTGCAGAAAAAAAAAAAATTTGTAAGTTAGTTTACCAACCTTTAAAAATTCTATGTACATTTGTTTAAATTCCAAAACCAAAATAACATTTTTACTTACTATACGTGAGTAAGTAATGGTGGGTCATGGTGTCTCACTAACATCAACCCTGATTGGGTGCTCTTCAAGCACCACTTGCTCACTATCAAGCTGCATAAAAAAAATGTATGCCAATGTCAACAAATATACATGTACATTGGGGGGGAATAGGTGGGTCACTGATTTGAGTCTCTTCAAGCACCAAATCAGAGAAAATGATACACAAATGTATAAAGAAAGCGATACATATACCTACTGGCTCGTCAAAGGAGGGTCACCGATTTGGTGCTCTTCACGCATCGATGCCTCACTAGAAGCCTGCATAAAGTAACATATATGTCAATTTCAGATAAAATAGTGAATCAGAGACATATATACTACATGGACGGAAAATGATGTTTCCAAATAAAGTGAAACATACATGTATTTGGCTGGGGGGAAGAGGTGGGTTGACAACAGCCTTGCTTTGGTGCTCTTCAAGCACAACTGTCTCAATAGATTCCTACATAAAGTAACATATGTTAAAGTGATACATAAACCTAAAAAAACATACAAAGAGAAAGCACCAAATTAGGGAAAGCCATACATAAACGTACAAAGAAAGCGATACATAAACTTACCTGTTGCCTTGTCAGAGGAGATGTGTAACCAGTGGATCGATTAACTAGCAACGAGAGAAAAGGACTTCTACTTGTACTAGCGAATAAGCTCGCTTTTTGGACATATTCATCAAACTCACGTTCCTATGTACAAAAGGAGAAAGATACAATTAGACAGTTTCAAAAAATTAAAAAAGTACATGTTGAATCATTAAAATCACAATTAAAAGAAAGCGATACATAAATGTACCTGCTAGCTCGCGATAGGTGGGTCATCAATCTGGTGCTCTTCAAGCACCAGTGCCTCAATAGAATCCTGCATAAAATAAAATATGTCAAATTCAGAGAATAAAAAGAATCTTAGACATATCACGGGGGCGTCACCTAGGGACCAATATGATATCACGTTCGTTCATATTGGGGGGGTTAAAAATTAAAAAATTACAATTCAATATATTGGTGGTATATTAGGGGTAAAAAGGTTTTTTTTTTAACTATATAAATATCCAATATGTTGGGGGATATTTTATTCCACAATCATGCCCACGCCCTTCACTAGTGCTCCACCATAAGCCTGCGTACACCCTACGTATGCTGGGTTTTCCTGTGGTTTTCTCCATCGTTTTTCTAGGTTTTCTCCATCCCGTTTTTTGGATAACTGAGGGCGTTTTTTCAAATCGTAGCAGTGTTGGTCCTTTGGTTTTCTCCATCGTGTTTTTTGGAAAATGAGGGCATTTTTTCTGGTGCGTAGCAGTGTTGGTCCTTGGTTTTTCACCATCGTGTTTTTTGGAAAATGAGGGCATTTTTTCTGGTGTGTAGTAGTGTTGGTCCTTAGGTTTTCACCATCGTGTTTTCTGGATAATGAGGGCATTGTTTCACCATTTTCTAGTCATGGGTTTGTGGTGGGTTTCTCTGGTGCATAGCAGTATTGGAGGACGCACGTTGGAGAGCCACTGCATAACATTCTTGGAGGTAAGGTATAATGTGTTTAATCCTCAGATGGATCAAAAGAAAATTTGATCCTAAACATTTGTATTAGTCCCATGGCCCTGTTTTGGCATTCTGACATCAATGTAATGATAATAGGAGTTTCACAACAAGGTTAATAATTTTAGACAAATTGCATTGTTAACAAATTGTCTAATTGATGAAATTGTTGAAACAATGTTCAAACAAACAATGAAACCTACCAGTTCTTGCATCACGACCTGGGAAAACAATAGGCTCCAAACCACCATCAAGTTCAAGAAGTGCAACCTGAATTGGGTGCAATCCCAAAGTGCTGATAAGCCATTCCTCTGTAGTCTAGAACACTAGCAGCAAGGCCACAATGTAGGGAACATCAAGTTTGGAAAAAGCTTGTATAGCACGAGGATGGTCCTATCTAGCAGGGCCACCCATGAGTGCAAATGTGGTGCAAACCCAGTCAAGGAAACCGCAACATCTACAAGAGAATTTTTTGTAAGTGGGTCATACAAGAAATGCTCCACAGGGGTAGAAAAATATAATCCACCTGAAAATATTGGCACAACTTTTGCACCTCTGGCTTCCAATTCCATCACAACAACCACATAATGACCATCGTCACCAGTAATAATGTGGCTTCTTTGCAAGGAAATACCAATGACTGGTGCATTTGGTTTTTTAAGTTTCTCATTTGCATCCTTTCTGGTGTCATACCAATTCAAATACTTTTTAACATCGTCATACATGCAAGGATCCAGAGGGTGCCATATTCATGCGTCCAAATAGACGACTCGATCATCAAACTCCAATTTCGTCTTCTTAAGAGCATGCACATAGGATCCAACAATCATTTTAAATAAGTTCTCAACATTCTATGGAGATCCACCCAACCAAAACTGCAAACTCATGATATAGGTTCTAGCATCCTGAGCCTTGTCACTTGGAAAATACTTGAGGAATTTGGGTAGTGTTCTAACAAGTTTAAGCATGATTTCCTCGAAGCCTTCTGACTTATTCTTTCTTTTAAACATTTGAAAGAAAGGCCTTTTGGGCTGGCCCAACTGAGACATACTGAAAGAGCCCAGTTTATTTAGTCTCATTACCTCTGGCATTGAAGGGAAAACCAAGACAGCATCCAATCATTCCCTCTCAATCTCCACTGTAGCCTTTACCTTTTGAGCGAGTTCCTCAACAAATATGAGATATCCAATGAATATATTGGCATTAGAAAGATATTTACAGAACATGTTGTAGGTTCTTTGGTCCCTTAGATCCTATAGAAGGTACCCAACAATCTCAAACGAAACATCTTTTCTTTTCTGGTTAAGATTCCAGGCTGTTGCACTTACGGAAGCCTGGTATTGAGCTTCAAGAACTACATAGTCTATTTTCACACTAGAAAGACCTTAATTTCTTTCTGGATTGATTCGTCTCACCTCTAGGGTCCCTTGTGTGAATAAAACATTTCCAACAACTGTAGAGGTCACCTGATATGCATTTCAACCCAGTTGACAACTATTGAGAATTCTGATATAAAAGGAGAAATATGAGAAATCAGTTTGGAGCTTATATTAGTCTAAGAGCTATTTGGTCACTGAAGTCTTCAATTATTAGTTTTTGGGGATTGGTGTAATCCCTTTGGCCTTGTTATACCTCCCATTTACTCCAAATAATCTTGCCTATCTATATTGTAAGCAACTATAAAACTAGTTCAGAATTCTATTTTACAGAAAATTTGTACCCACAAACTTGCATGAAACAGTAACATTTTACAGTGCCTATAACTATAAAAAGACAAAAGCAAACTGTATACTTTGAGCACCCTAAATTCCCAATGAAAATACAATTCAAAGGTCAGATTACCCCAAGGAAAACTGCCCAGGTACAATTTGCATAACTCAAGCCATAGAGGATGGAAAACATTTCATCCTATATAGCCCTAAGCCCACCAGAAAGAAATACAAAAGTATTTGCATTTAAAATTCTCTAGGCTATCCCATGAAAACCAAAATGAACTAGGAAATTTTGTAGCTGAGTTATTCAACCATAGAAATGAGGTCCTAAAAACCCAACATCTTTGATCAAATTCCCGATTATATTTGTTTTCAATTTTCATTCTAAGAAGAGGTCCTATAGTATAGGTAGGCCTCAAGGAGGACTAAAGGTGAACACAAACATAAAACATCACAAAAATGAACTGTGCACATAATGATCTCAACAAACCCAGATGCAAATAAGGCCATTATCAAGTTGTATTAGCACAAAGCCTCAATGTTTCCAATTTTTATCTTGCATTTTCTATTAGGGTAAATGATTAGTGTCTTGTAGCAGAGGAAGTTCCAGTACTTCAACCTTAAGGAGAAGAATTGCAGTAGAGGAACTTCAACCTTTTTCAAGTTGTGATCAGGGAAATGGGTAATGTGTCTAAAATGGGTACAATTTTCAGAATAAACACATTCAAAATCTTATGAAATAGAGAAATGATAGTACATGCATCATTATAAACATTAAACAGAGAAACACTATAAACATATTGTTTCCTTAATTTTAATAATAAGAAAATAATATAAAGTTGAAGTACCATAAAGAGATCATTAATGCCTCTACTTAGAGATCATAGTCTGAAAAGTCACTCTTCTTTTATTTTTAAGTTTTAAGTTTTTATTTTAGTTCAATCCAACCTTCCCCAGCATGCCCCAAAGCAGGTTTCTTAGAAATTAATGGAATATCAGGAAACCATAATTTCCTTCACCATGAGGCTTTACTGAAGGGACTGGATCCCTCTTCTTCTTCAAATGATCTGTCTTCACTTTATCTTCTGCTCCCTAGGGGTGCAGCTAGTTAGGTAGGCTGGTTGTGACATCTCCATAACCACCACTGGGAGAATAGCATCACTCATCCCTATGGGAGGAAGGAGCAGGTCATTTGTAGTAAAAATGGGCTCAGAGTCCTCTTGATACTTAATTGGTTCCACTGATCAATCATAGAGTCCTCCCACTAGGAGGGCTTGCAATTTCTTCTCTTTTTGCATAAGAAGCATTTTCCTTAGGACAAGAAGCTGCTAAGTGCCAGTGCTAGTGCCTGAAATATAACCAGTAACATGTAATGGAAAGCAATATGTTCATGGTCCAATGCTAGTGTCCAGTTGTGGTCTTCATACTTCAGCATGATTTTTTCAGGAAGATCCTTGCTCAAACCAGCATAAATGCATATTCATGGTAGCAAGATTAAGTTGTATTGCCTTTTGTTATATGGAAATTCAGTAGAAGTATGAAATTTGGTGAATTCTCCGTACAGTATCTCTATGGTATGGTCAATGTGCTTTTATTGTCTTTGATACTATATGGTATACCTCATGTATTTGATACCTATCCACCCCTAAACCAAAAAAAGGCCTCCAAACCCCAAAAACATTAACAAAAACCTAAAAATGCCTATACATATAAAACTAAATCACCAAATTTTCAAGGAATGATATTTTTGTTGATTTATTGTGCATTCCTGAGGATGAAATTCTTCTAAAATGTGGAACAAAATGCATTTTCTTCATATCTATGAGATGTATACTTTTGTATTAGATCTGTACTAGATTTTCTCATTATTCATTTTTTCCATACTGAACCATATTCGAATCTTGCTACTATGTATGGAATCCATTGAATTTCCCATCTGAGAGGCCAATGTAATAAATTTACCTAGAGTATTACCAATGGCCAAAAGAAATTTATGGTTTCAAATATTCAACAGGGATGCTGGGCATTCTAACTCAGATCAGAATTGATGATAACGATTAGGTATATGGGTTGAATCCTAGTTTCCAGGCCCTTATAGAAAGACTAACTTTACCCATAAACCAATGGCCATTATTGACAGTTAATGCTGACTACCAAAGAGAGAAATTCTAGGATAATTAATCCTTTGGTGCAAGGGTGGATTACCATAATATCCTTCAAGAGAGAACCCTAGGATTCAAATACCAAGCCTGAATGTCTTTTAGCTTTTGCCATAAGCCATTGCATTTGCAGATCATCTAATTCTTCAGGAAATAATCTTCTTCCTTAATTAATAAGGGTTCAAGCTGCAGAACTGGTACCATGGTGGCCTTAATGATACCAAGGATGGGATGGAGGGCTTGAGAGAGAGAGAGGGGGGGGGGGGATAATTTTTAAAAGAGGACTTTCCATGGGCTACAACTTCGATGGGCAGAGCCTTTACGACCCCTTTTAAATTTAATGTAATACAATATATATTTTCACAAATAGTTTTTAATATTTTTTCTATGTTATTATCTGTTACAAATTATCCATAAAATCATGGCATTCGGTATAACAGTGAAGGGAGGCAGAGGGAATGAACTCAACACTGACTTTAGAATCAAATGTTGAATAGAGTGACTTGACAATGTGCAAACAAGAATTAGAGGATTGAATGAAGGAATGAGACAGATAATTTGAGAGTATAATATAGATGCATTGGTCTCCTCTGTTTTAATTTAAATCTTTAATTTATTGGTGGGTCACAGTAGGGCCTGCCATCCACCACAAAAAAGGAAGGAGGAAGAAGTTGGTTAGCATTTAGATGGTTTCACTAAGGAAGGAGGAAGCAGTTGGTTTAATTTAGATATTTTTCATTTTCTAGAATTAGACTGATCTACATATTAGTGGATATCTACAATGTTTCCTGTAGCTGTACTTTGCAATTGGTTAGCATTAATTTTTTTTTAATATAATTACAGAACATTCACAGAACAAGATCAATTTCATGAGGTATCAATCCCATATGGGACGAAGAATTTGATTTTAACGAGATTGAAGGTGATTAGTATTTGAAATTAAAATCCTACAATGTAGACTTTGTTGGGGATGAGAGTATGGGAAGCGCTCATGTGAATTTGGAAGGACTGGAAGAAGGAGAAACCAAGGATGCTTGGATCCCCCTTGAAAAAGTTACAACAGGTGAAGTAAGACTCAAAATTGAGAAGAAAAAGCAAGAGCAAGACACTGAGGTGAGTTCATTTTGGTTTATATGTAATGTTATAATCAAAGTTTGTTATATTTTTTTCATTTGTTCCCTTGATCACTCTTTGTATACTTAAATCTTATCATTCAAGTGACCTAACATGTATCCTTCCATGCTTTTGTTTCTTGTTTGATGATCTTGAAAGTTTGAAACATAATTATCACATGTTTTCTCATTAGGTACACTATTTGATATGTCTTTTTAGTTGTCATTTGATTTATGAATTACCAAGAAAGAAATATAATATTTTTTTTTAGTTTATTTTATATGGGTTTGACAAGAAATCATCTCCATTACATAATGGGGAAAAATACAAACTCAACATATCCCAATGGGACTTCAAAGTTTATGTAAGATGGCTAAGAGAGTGTTGTCTGCCATCGCCTCTATGAAAACCACGAACAACATTAAAAAATTAGGAGAGTGGGAAAATGAAAAATGAACATTTTATCTGTTTCAAAAATCCATTGATAATTACAAATTATAAAACCCAGATTCACAAAATTGTCTTTGTGGGAAGTTCTACAAGAATACCCAAAGTGCAGGAGTTGCTTAAAGATTTCTTCCATGGAGAAAAGGAGTACTATAAGGCCATCCAATATAATGACGAAAACCTCATACTTTGAGAATTCACTCACCTTAGTCTAGAAGTATTCCAACAATATCTAACCATACTTTCATATTCAAGTAAACTATTAGATATAATCCTTAGAAGTTGAGATAAGATAGAATTTATGAGACGATCATGTCATGTATATAGAATTCATGAGCTTTGGCACTAATTGTGGATAAGCTGAAAGATTATCTCAAATGCAATATCTGAAAGACTAACTTTTTTATAAATACTCGTGACACAAACTGAAGAAGATAGAAATTTCCACAGGTCGATTACAAGGAAGCAAGTGTTATAATTGCAAAACTTTATGAGTAAATGTGAGCAATTGAGGAATGAAATGTATGTGTGAGATCTTCCATTTGGAATACCATCTAGATTTATTTTACTCTCTCTGTCATCAACACCTTGGCATGTTCCATTTTCTACCTCTGAATGTAATGGAACAGGATGCAAATGAAAATTAACATTCCCTACCTTATTTTTTTGAAAAATACATCCTATATTCTTAGAAAAATATTTACAAAAAGAAACGCAGAAAATGACTAAAGAAGAAATAACTTGTAAGCAACTATGTAGCATATAAATTGCACTCTTGACATCTTTGTGAGCCAACATGCCATTCTTCTACCTTTACAAGATGTGGGAGAGAGCTGTTAATCATGGAGACTATAGTTTGCCTCTAGAAATGATATCCTTTTTTTAAGAAAACTTGATTTAAATAAATTTGTGATATAAGATGATAAAAAGGCAAAATAAAGTATGAAAAATTTGTTCTAGTGAAGTAAAGAATATCACCTCTGCTGAATCTGTGCCCCCAAAGGGGACAACCATCAAAACTTCCTTTCCACGATGTTCAACATGTGCATCCAACACACTTGAATTCCTTCCTATTGTCCAAAATGTAGTGGAGTCATCATCTACATATTTCATCTGTTTATAAAAGAGATGTCAAAGTGTATTTGGTAAACTGTTTGAAATCTCAATCATCAATCAAGCACAAGTTGAGACCGCTCCTGTCTAGCATGGATTTCAACAGAAGAGAACTAGGAAAAAATAATTATGCAAAAATCAATTTAAACAAGTAATTTTAGTGGCTGCACACTTTCTGAATAAGCATATCTCAAGGATTGTTGGATTTACTTCAAATAAAAAGCTAACCTTGATTTCACAGCTGGCCAAATAATCATATTTGACATTATTTGAACCTTGTTCGTAAATATGTAGTTTTAGGATGCCTGCGTTTTCATGTAAAACCATATTGAATGTATCACCCCATGTTGGGGATGAACCTTGGCATGCTTTAGTTCTCCTCATTAGATCTCCAAGTTCCACTTCTACAAATGTGTTTAACATTTTTCCACTGCTACTTCCATTTGAATAATTTCCTCCATGTGAATTTAGTCGTCTCTCTAAAGTAGCTTCTTTTAGATTTGACATGACAATATTATTGGCCGAAACAACTGTAACTGAAAGAATCCCAGCAATAGCACTTTTCTTGAAGTTTACAGTTGGAAAAGAAATGCATTTACGTCGAGTTTCAACCATAATTCTTATCAAGGTCTCAATGAAGAGATTTTCTTGAAAAAAGTGACATCAAACTCTTAATTACAAGCTATACTTCCTTTAGAAACACAATCCACAACTGTTCAATAAAGAATTCATGCATCTTCCAATATGTTCTCTTTCATTCTTTAAAGTTTGAATTAACAAACAAAAAGGCAAAGGAACCTGCCAGCGAGGATGAAACACCAGGTAGCTTTGACGTAGAGAGTGTCTAACTTCCACTTCCAAAGGAAACCCCAATCCCGACTTCTGGAGTTGATTCAAATGAAAATATAACAGCTTTCCCATCAACGATTGGTACAAATCGAAGCTGTAAACAGAAGAAGTAACCATTAAACTAGTAACAAACAAATGTAAAGTTAAATGTTTCTTATTCTTCTACCACCATTCTTCACTAAACAGAAAAACAAACAGTAAGGCCTCCTTTCACCAAATAAGATTTTGCATGCATGTGGTCAAAAGGGCCTAGGGTTGTCAGTGGGAGTAATATTGAAAGTACTTCAGCTCCATCGCATCTAGATTCAATTTTTTGAACACTTCGAAGTGGACGTCCAGGAAATCGTTTGAGTAGCTGGGCTGATGATAGTCAACATATTATAGGAATGAGTGGCACTACCATAGAATTGGGGATTGAGGAGCAATTTGTTTCTCAGTTACAGAGAGCTCAGCCAGTTGATGATACTCCATCAAATCAGGTCCATGATACCACTAGCTCACAGGAAAAAGGTGAAGCTACTACTTCACAAGCTGTAGAAGATGGTACTGGAATGACAAAAACTCTACAATCACAGGAAAATGATATACAGAGAAAAGAGGAACATGGGCAATCCCACATTGAAGATACTAGTGCCAATAATACCAACACTATTTCAACTCAACGTTTGCAACAGGATTCTTTGGAGCAAGGAACTCAGACTATAGGTGCTCTTCACCATGACCTTGAGATGCAAGATGAGTGCAATGAGAGAGTCATGCGTGATGTTGAAGCTGTGAGCCAAGATAGTAGTGGTAGTGGTGCTACATTAGGTGAAAGCCTTCGCAACTTGGAAGTAGAAATTGGAAGTGCCGATGGAACTGGAAACCTCGGACATATTGATGCATAAGGAAATATGGAAGGTGTGTAAGATGAAAACAGTAATAGAGAACAAGCCTAGCCAAAAATTGCTAGGGAGAGCAGTCAAAATGTGCCTGTTGATACTCCTAGTGAGCAGCAGCAAAATACTGTGGTGGCAAGATCTAATTCTATTGACCCTGCATTCCTAGAGGATTTCCCTGAAGAGTTAAGAACAAGGGTGCTTGCTTCCCAACAGAATCAGGTGGCACAACCTCCAATAATCAACCACCAACTACTGAGGAGATTGATCCAGAATTCCTTGCTGCCCTTCCTCCAGATATACAAGCAAAGGTCCTTGCACAACAGCGAGCACATAGATTGCTTCAAGTTCATCTCTTTGATGGACAACCTGTTGATATGGATAGTGCTTCAATACTGGCAACATTTCCTCATGAACTTCGTATTGAGGTATAATCTTCTTGTTGGTAGTTAACATTAATACTTTACCCTTTTACTAGTTTATTTTGTATTAATATTTGACTAAACCTGTTTATTGCACTGAGAGTAGGGAGGTGCTTACAACCTAGCATGGGGAGATGTTGAAAGTGTTTTGTTGTGTAAGGTTATGTAACATGACATTCCCATAAAATAATAAACAAAATTGCAAATGATGTAGGCTTAAACAAATATCTTGAACTTGGTTTTCAAATGGTTAGAAATGTAGTTAGTTATTTGGGTAGAAATGTGAGACAAATGGTTAGAAAATGTAGTTAGTTATTTGGTTTTCTAAACTTGTACTTGAACTTGTTTTGGACATCATGTAGAACCTTGATGTGACTGTCCATTATTGAGAGGAAAAAGGTAAAAACATATACTCTGATTTTTATCAAGCCTTTGGTGTTTTTTCTCTTGATTTTGAAAAATAGTCAAGTAGTGTCAAGTAGTGAGCGTTTAGCCATGTTTTAGACATCATGTAGAACCTTGATGTGATTGTCCATTGTTGAGAGGAAAAGGGTCAAAGGAAGAGTGACAAACTAGTGTTAATTTAGGAAATGAATGTGATCTCTATGATGTTGATCATTGTGGGTGAAGTAATGTGCATCCACAATATACATCGAAAGAAGCAAGGTGTATTGTAGAATGTATGTGAGGTATCATGTCACTATACCAGGTAGAAATATAAAGGGGTATAAAAAATGTAAATGAAAAAATGGATACATGCAATATATAGTGAAAATAGAGGTTTTTTAAAATTAGGAAGGCATATTGAGAGGGGGTTAAAAAAACGATTTTGGGAGGTATTTTCCAATATTTTTTGAAAATAGGGGTATTGTTTCATATGCCACGAACGAACGTGCTATGGCATGGTTTCACTAAGTGAAGACCCCATGAGACATATATACTACATGGACGAAAAATGATGTTTTCAAAGAAAGCGAAACATACATATACTTGGCGGGGGGGAAGAGGTGGGTCGGAAACAACCCTATGTTGGTGCTCTTCAAGCACCAATGGCTCAATGGTTGCCTGCATAACATAACATATGTCAATGTCAGATAATACAAAGAAAATTAGACATGTATATGATGGACGAAAAATGATTTTTCCAAAGAGAGCGAAACATAATTAAAAGCATAATTAACATAATACATATGTTTGAAAATCTACCTCTGCATGAGAGGGACTAGGATGAGATTCAATGTACTCATCCTAATCACCCTGCATAAAACATGTTGTATCAAAATTAGGATGTATTGAATGTTACAATCTCTACTATAAATATGTAAATAAAGTTGACAATTAACAAGTATAGTTCTTACCTCTAATGGTGAAGAACCAAACCCATATGCAATATTGACAGCTGCATCAATGTTCTCAACATTGATCAGTGGACTATGCGACTATGGTGTGCCATGGGACACCAACTGTATATTTTTCACATAATTTGTTAGATAATTAAATAGAAATAATTGCAAAACAATTGAAAATTGTGATATGAAACAAAATATAATATGAAAATAATGAGTTTTACTTACAAATCGAAGTAATCCATCATCCCGGAAGTCTGAAGCAGGGCCATAGCATATGCCTCCACACGATGTGCAAGGGTGTGGAGTAACATGACGCTCTGAATGCTTTGCATCTCCTATGTGATCTGTAGATGGGCCCGCCTTAAGAGTGCCAACCCCTTGGTCTACATTGCCTTGGACATCAGTCCCATTTTGAAGCAATGTATCTGCCAAGTCAAATAATGCCTCTTGTGAATCCTCAATCACAAGACCCGCAGGAGGATATAGCCAAGGAGATTTTGGTGTGTGTGGAAGACGTGGCACATGGTTAGGATCCATCGTGGCCCCTTCCCTATCTTGGGGCATCCCATGACCAACAACCTCGAAGCCTAAGATATCGAAATAGTTAACATGTTTCCCTAGGATGAATTTTGCATACAACTTCCTAAGAAAATAAAATGGGATGTCCCTATTCCCATGAGGGTATTCATTGAAGACCATATACCAACGATCCATCCAATTGGCCTTTATATTTGGTTCAACGCACCAGTCTATGGAAATGTTTGCTCGACTGGTGGGCGGAACCAATCTGGTGCTAGGGTCCCGAAATAATGAAAATAATTGGTCTTTTGTAATCTTTAGGTCTTTGATGTCTTTATAACTCAATCCATCGGAGTGGTATTACCTCCTAGATTCTTTGTACGAGCTAATGTTGTACAAAGCTCCTTGGGCATTGGCAATTGTGTTTGTTATTGTGTCGAATGCATCGGCTAAAGACTGTCTCAAATGATTCCCCCCTCTAATAGATGAGCTAAGGCGCCTCAATGACACCAAACGCGCAAGAATCTCTGAGTTTCGATCTTGTTCCCCCTCCGGGTTTGGGTTTGGGTTGATGTTTGGGTTAGGTTCTGGGTTATTAGAGGGTTCGTTTTCCACATTATCTTGCTCATTTCTGTTATGTGTTAAGATTTAAATAAAAAAATACAAGTTGTTTTACTTAATCATTCTTTGATTTTATTCAATTTTTTTTATTAAATTTGTTTTAAATAATTATAAAAACTATGAAATTAAGAAAAACAATAAAGAATTGAAAACTAGTTGAAATGGATAAGAGAAGTTACCTCCCTACCGATGCTTCACTCTGCAAATGACATTTGAGGCCCGCCTCCTCTGTTTTTTTTTTTTTTTAGTTTTCAATATTGTATATGCGATATATCTTGAGATATATCACATATAGCATTACGAACCTTAGCCTTCTGTTTGGGCTGTAGTTATTCCTAACCATACCATCAATAACGCATATGGTTCTCATTTACACTTGGAAAGTGAGTTTCTGATTTCTTAACTGACACTAAAAAATGGAACCAACTTTGTGCCAGCCCCCTTATACATATCTTAAAATACTAAATTTATGAAAAAATTAAAAACAATTATTTGATTATTGGATTTCAATTTTTATTTTGAAAAGTATTTTTGTAAAATAAAGATGATATCCAATCCCATGTTACCAAAAACTTAACACAAACCAATAAACAAAACAAAACAGTATAGAAACTTTATTTTTCATATCTCTGTAATTTTCTTATGAGCCCTTTGTCGACCCAGTTGAGATTATGCAACAAGACCTGGCATGGTTCAAGGGAATCAAGCATACATATTTTAAATAAAAAAATCTAAGACTGCAGGACAGCTCCCCTCACCTACTGTTACAAAATATATGGCTGTGACTTCCATTTGTTCTAAGACCACTGTACAATATTATTTTTCTAAAACTGCTTCTGCTACAGCGCGCTTATTTTGATCACAACGATCAAGAAATCACCTTTATTATATTGCAGCGATACTACAACATCGGAATTTACATGAATAACCAAAATCAAAATCAGAGCATCTTCAACGGCGGGTTTCGTCCTTAATCTCGTGACCACCTTATTCTAAAGAGTTCTTCCACTGGATTGAATTTGATATCAATCTTGGATCTTACAAGCCAAATTAGGTCATCGGCTTTATGTAATTTGGGTTGTTCTTATTGATTATCCTACAGTTCTGGCGGATCTCTCCTTCTGTTCCTGTCAAGACTCCAATAACGCTCAGTTTGCTCATGGAGTAAGCGATTGAGAACTTGTACAGATCGAAATTATTGGCATTCTCTTTCGCAATAGCAAATGTTGTATTGTTATAGGCGAGAGCTTGATCAATCCCTAACAGAGCTTGGTGGCTCTCAACTTGCATGTAATAACTATTATCAAAGACGTAATCTTCACCCGACGCCGGGGTCATGAACACTGTAGGGTCCTTCTTTATGTTCTTGGTCGCACCCTTCAGAGGACATTTATACTTCAAAGATGCAACAAGGCTTGCATTCATGCTTGGGTCGGCTTTCCCAGTTCCCTTGAAATTGTACAGTCGATCTCGGAAGTATTGGCAGTGGGCCTCGCCAACATTATGTACTCCTGAACCAGCAATTTACATATAACAATCAACGATAAAATAGGGTTCTACCACTTCAGAACTTTTTTTCTCACACTGAAAAAACACTATATACTATACTTGATATTCAACATTATGTGAATCAAAGTATACAATATAACTGAATTCACCGTTCTCCCATTCAGATTCCTATCAAAATACCTCTTAGTTACTTATAAAATAAAACACTCCGGTAGTTTTTACAGTTCTTATCTGGGGCATGAACATACTTCCATCTCAATCGGATCTATTAGGTATTACTGTTCAACAAATGATTGGCATGGCAAAGACTGACTTACCTAAGAGAGTGACAAGGTCGTCCATTTCCAAGCCTTTTGTTTTAAATAAGGCAATTGCATCCTGGAGGCTAATATCTGGCCCTGGTAGGTTTACTTCTTTCATGGAGGATATGAGCCCATCTTTCCTTCCAGTGGGTACTGGGTAAGCAGGGCCTCCTGCCTGCAATTTACACCTAAGTTGTTAATTCAAAACCAAACTGTGATTGTCTAGTCTAAGAAGTATATATTAACCAAAATGAGCACATTGATGTAGTGAATACAAACTGCAAAATGCACAGAATTGGCTACTGACCAATGCTAACACGTCTCTTGCTGCCAAAGCAATAATATCAGCACAGGAGACAACGCCGGGACATTTCTTTTCCAACACAGTCTTTATATCGTCGATCACATTGAATGCCCTGAGTCCCAAATTCTGTGGAGCTTCCTTCTCTGGTTTGCTACCATTATAGCCATCCAGAAGAATGGATGCATCGCAGCCCTGAATAACACAAAGTCCGTGTAGGATTGTTTTTCAAATGAATTCATGAAAAATCTATAATGTTTTTTACATTATTTAAAAGAACTGCTTTACGACACTATATCCTACATGTTTCACATTGGTTTTCAATGAATGTCACAACAAAGCAAAACTGTCTAAAGGCAGCCGACTCAATTTCAACAACCATCAGATCTAAAATAAACCCTAGACACAAAGACAAGAAACCCTAAACACAAAGACCACTAAGAGAAAAATATACATGGTTGAAAAAATAAACCCAGATCGAAAATAATCTGCTAAGTAAAACCAACATCAGATTTTATGAAATTAAGAGGTCTTACACGAACAAAACAGTCGGTGTAATGCATGCGAAGCAGCGCAGCAGTGATTGACATATCGTTGAAATACCATTTCTGCACAACTTGCTTTACAAAATTCTCTACAGCGGGACATCTCCTGTTCTTGTCATATTTGTAGAAGTGAACGATTGTTCCATTAGTTGGAACTGCAGTGTCTGTTCCCCATACCAATAATATAGCACTGTGTGACAGTAATCCAAAGAAAAAGAAACAGAAAGTGGCGGGTAGAGCCATTGCAGCCTGAACAGCTTTTGTCTAGTCTCCCTCTACAGTACTCGAATTCGATATATAAGGCAATGATCGAATTGCCCTTCAAGCGAGTTTTAAAGCTTTTCTTTGGAGGGGAAGCCCCTCTCATTAGGGATCCATGAAGATGATGCCCAAATCTTGCGCCGACGGTAACGTCAGGCATCACATGTAGCCATCAGAATACACACTATGCCTGTTCTTGATAATCTGTCAGAGTGGTTTCGTTTAGCGTGCAGTAAAGTGATATGCAAGTGGAATGGGGTATCTCATCAATTCTAAAACTGACGGGGAACACACGCATTTACAATAACATTATAAAATGTTATTTCGTTTCGACCAAGCACCAAGGGGCGCCAGGGTCACGAAAAGCTGAGCATATGACAGAGTGCAGCTCATTTCACATAAATAAATCATTCAAAATGGAATTCTTATTCGTTAAAATCGGCGAATTCCCATGTTGTTGCGAACTACTGACGATCGGCTGATTTATGCAGCTCGAAATTGGAATCTTATCGGATTTATAATCAAATCCATTCCATCCTTCGTTTCCTTACATTCTTTGTTGCTTTGCAGGTCCTGTTCATGCTCAAGGATTATGAGAATATTTCACAGATAAACAATAAAAAAGAATATAGACTGAGAAGTCAAGGAAGCTTTCATTGGGATCCATAATGATAAGTTGCCAGTTGGATTAAGTCACGGATTTCAAGTTTCATTCTCACTAAAGCGTGTTGAGCCTCTATTAGCATATGAGGCTGTCTCTCACTTAGAAGACAAGTTGACATTGTAGAACTTATTAGAAATGCAGAAACTGTGAGAAGATTACGTAATTCAGTTTTATTGACTCAAATTTAATACCATTCATGGTTATCCTGGCCTGGTTCAGAAGGTTATGAAAACAATATTCGAATATCACAAATTACGTCACTCCTAAACTTAGTGTCTTCGTGAGCGACGTAAAGAGAGGAAATTGCACGAGTCAGCATGAATGTTTTTGGAAATTAGTGTAATCAAAATATCGAAGTCCAATTTAATTATTTTTCATTATTAGTGGATAAGTGTGCATAGGTGGGAGCACAACACCTCTTCTTTCCATATTTGTAGGTGAGATGGAGGTGGATCTAAGTTCAAGCGGGATTGGTGGAGATTTTTTGTTGTTGTTTTCACTGTGGGTTTTTACTTTGTCGAAGCTCAACGATCAAGCAGCCGTAGAACGATTTGTAACATAAATGAAAGGTTTTATTGTGGTGAGGTGAAACCCCAAAATTTAATGGAGGGGAACTAGATGTTCCCAAGAATGATTAATACAATCTAGAATAAAAGAATATGAAAGAAGGAAACAATGGCAATCACACAAAAATTGGCATAAAGATTTATGTGGCAAAACTTTATACAGTGAAACATCCACGAGGAAAATAGTATCCCAATGCTTATTGCTCAAAGAAGGAGATTACAACAACTTATAATCATTTTCTCACATTCACTCAAATTGTTTTGCCTCCAAGGGCTTACATGGAATTATAGGATCTCTTACACAATTGCATAGAACTCACCAATTAAACACACTCCTATCCATATTCTAACTTAAGTTGATTGGTCTCAAAGAAGAATAATAGGGATCTAGAAGATGCCCATATACAATTCAGTGCAAAATTGATTATCGCCGTTTCAACAATCTCCACCTTTCACTACAACAAAAACTTGTGATTAGCATCCCTTTTAGCGTCCACTATCACTTTTGGTGTATTTTTCATCATTTTTTGGACAAAGTGGACACTTTTCCACGGGATGGCGCTTTTAATGGCGTTATGTGCGTCCCTTTTTAAAAGTTGGCGCTATGTTGGACGTTAATTAGCATCCCAATTAATGTCCCAATTAGCGTCCAAATTTGCATCCCAATTAGCGTCCCAATTAGCATCCCTATTAGCGTCTCGATTAGCATCCCAATTAGTGTCCCTTTTTAAAAATTGGTGCTATTTTGGACGATAATTAGCATCTCAATTAACGTCCCAATTAGTGTCCCAATTAGCATCGCAATTATCATCCCAATTAGCATCCCAATTAACGTCCCCATTAGCGTCCAAAAAATTATGATAACTCCGTATAGGAGATAGCTCCTTTTGTGAGCAGGAAGTGTGATGTTAGAAACCTAACTACCATATAGGAGAGTTTGAAACAAATAAGGAGTACAAGATCAATAATGGTTGAGGAATCCAATGCTATAGAAGTTGCAACTACAATAGAAACCTGATAAGAAGACATTTTTGTGTCGGATCATTGGTGTCTTAACATACTTTTGAAGCTATAATATGAGATTTTATAAATGGGGATACTCATGAGAGTAATGCAAAGGCTAACAGTACATAAATTCTTTGGGTTTCTAAGGGTTTTTAATGGCCATACCTATGGTGGCTGCAAAAATTATTTTAAAAAATATAAAATATGAGTGGAGTCATTCTTTAACATAGAGTAGAGATGTTCCTGAATGCAAGTGCTTACAAGCCCCCCCATATAGTCAACCCATGGCAAGATTCAAAGTCGATAGGTGGTAGACATGCGTGTGGGAAGATGGGAATTGAAAACATGGTGGTACACCGACAAGGAATGATATTTAAATGCAAGTGCATGTAAAGGGCTCTCAATGAGACTCCTTGCATTGATGTTTCACATGGCATACATCCTACAAATTAATGGTGAGGTTTCTCCCCACGTGCGAAAGCATGGGAATGATATAGAAACCTTGGCAAATATTCCTACACGGTATTGTTTCTTAATTGTGTAGGCATGGGAAGAGGCTTTAAACATGATTCTTTTTATGGCTCTTGCATTGTCTTACTGGTTGTGATTTTTTTCTCCATGGAGGAACGTAGCAAGAAATGAGCTCACTCAAAAATTGAGAGAATGCAATAGACAGGGCATCGATAGTAGCGATGACAGAGACGTGTCTTATTATGAAACCCCTATTGGAAAAAATGTAGGGTACAACATAAATAGTTTTAATGTGGGCAATGGTATTTTTTGTGGTGAAGTTATTCCTACGATGGTGGACGATTGGAGCCATATGGTTCATATGGCATGGGCACAAGTTCGAAACCCCTAACATCATTTGATGATCATGGGAATTTGGAAAATATTAATTAGAGGAAATTTCAACTCAAAATGGGCCTTTTAACTTTTATTCAAATTCCATGTCATAATGTGTTAGCCAATGAAATTGCTTTAAATTTGAAATACTGTATAGGTCTTAAACACCTTTTTAATATAAATTTGGGGATAGGTATCACAAAAAAAACTACTTTTTTTGTTTGTATTTTTGACATATCTCCCTGTGTTTTTACTCAAATTTTGATCGGGAGAGCTTGTTGGATGCGGAATTAAATTCCACATCCAATGAGTACCCACTCAGTATACTTTTGACGGACCTCTCTACCCCAAAAACAAGAAATACCTGAAAAAATGGAATGATGACATCATCATTCCATTTTTCAGGTATTTCTTATTTTTGGGGTAGCGAGGTCTGTCAAAAGTATGCCGAGTGTGTTGGATGCGGAATTTAATTCCACATCCAACGAGCTCTTCTGATCAAAATTTGAGTAAAAACACAGGGAGATATGTCAAAAATACAAACAAAAAAATAGTTTTTTTCTTTTCTTCCTCCAAAATTAATAAATATTATTTTATTATTTTATTAGTTCATTTTAGGAGGCCCATTTTGAGTTGAACTTTCCTCTAATCGGGCCAAGGCTGCTCCAAAGGATGAAACACATGATGGAGGGAAGGAGGTGCATAAACTCAAGGTGGACATACTCCTAGATTCAAGTTCTCAGACTATCTTGGATGTGCTATACCAAGTCATAATCCTTCCCTGCTTTTGTTTTTTGAATTATTGTTCATGAGTGGATTTATTTTATATTGGCGAATTTGTATGTTTCTAATTGTAAGTTTTATTAGAGATTCAGAGTTCAAACATAATCACTTGCAACTTGAATCAAACACTTTATAAGTAAGTAAACTACCATGAATCTTGGGTATAGAGTACAAAATTAACACCCCAAAAATACACAAGATGATACTTGGCCCAACCAAAGTATTTCTTGCATGATATCATTTCTTAGAATTTCCCATAAATCGTCTGTTGAGAGAAAATCTTTTTGCCTCTGTTCAATGTTTTCCCTCCTTGTAGAGGTTGTCCTTGAATGCTGAATTAAAGTCATTGATTTCCAATTGGGATTATGTTCCAAAATCGAAGAATTAATGCAAGGGTTGTTTCATTTATTTGCTTTTTTATTTCTTACTTCACTCTAATTCCCCACCTAGTCCCTTTGAGAAAGAGAGAAGGGTAGTTAGTTGAACTCCCTTGAAGTGCTTCACAATGGATGTTGGAGATTACTATCTGACAAATATCCAAGGGGTATTTGGGCAGTGTCACTTGAGGTTAAACCACCTTGAACTATGGGGAATGATTAGTGTCATGATTTAGCTTAAATTTCTCAATATTTTTCTAGTTGGGGGTGATCTTGTAACTTCTCACTCTCAATCGCATGATGATGTAGTTCCATTTCTATCCAACATGTTGGCTATTGATCCTGTTTACGCTTTTTTTTATTATCAAAGCCTTCGACTGGGCATCCTTAAAAGTCCACTTGTGACAAGAAATAGCCAAGTGACTAGTACCAATACAAGATCTTCCAAGTGAAATCCACTTGCTCATAGTCCAACTTTTGGGACCAAATATTACCTTGCACATTCCAAAGAATTTTCTTTGGAAGACCAAAACTCAGATCCACCTTAACACAAATCCTTGTATAGGTAGTTTTAAGGTTTAAAATGGTTTATGAGGAGATTGAAATAAATTTTCACAAACACTCCTCAATAGTATCATGGGATTTTGTTTTCTAGAAAAGTAGAGAAAGGTTCAAAATCCTCTCCCAAACTAGGAGATACAACTTTAAGGCTTTAAACAATATTTCATAATCCTCTACAAATTTTCATTGGAACTTCTCAACAGAACTATCAAGGGAGTTGCATTATTGAAATGTATTGCAAGGCTTGTAATCCTCACCCATATTGGGAGTGAATATAAAACCTTTATGTAGGGACCAAAGGATTCATGCCAAGGCCACAAAAACAATCTATTGATCCCCTAGATATGGGGGTTATTGTCTAGTTTCTTTTTTCTATCAAGAACTTCTGAAAATCCTTAATGAAGAATTATTTGGTACATGGATGGATGAAGGAATCAATAAAAAAACATCTTCTAGGATCTTGAGATCCAATAATGATGATTTATCTACTTTGGCCAAAAATGATTGAAGCAACAAGTTAGTTCATGGGAGCTGAAATGGTCTTTCTTAGGATTGACCATTAGAGGGTTGATATTGGTGGTTGGAGCCTTGAGATCACATTCTATACTATAAACCTACAATAGTGAGGAAGATTAATGGATTTGTACAACAATGTCTCTAAACATGGGATGATCCCTCTTGTTTCAAGAAGAGGTGCTTTAGACACCTGGCTTCATCAAAGCCTCCATGACACTAGCTAGGTTTCCCCATTCCAAGGGTTGGGAAACATACACAAGTTGAGAGGAACCTAGGACAAGGAGATGATATTGTAGAGCCCATTCCTTTATGCGAGGTGAGCGATGAGGAAAATGATCCTTCCCCCAAAGGGTTAAAAGAGAACCCTAAAGGTGCATGAATGAGGTCATGGTTAATAAGTAGAGTTGCAACATGTGAATATAAAAGATTATAAGAAGATGAGTAGAGAGTTCCATGCCTTTGAGTTTGACATTCAAGATTCCCAAGATCCTAGGAATGAGTGGGAGGAGAGGGATTGGTGAAGGTCTCTGTGAGTAAAGTTTAACTATCATACAACATTTCAAACAAGATGTGGGTTCAAAATATCCTAGGGTAATGCCACATAACAATATAAACAAGGAAGGAGCATGTGCATATTTTGATGGTGCTTCTCAAGCTACCCCTTTGATAGTCACCTATGCGGGATTCTATATTAAGTGACTCAATTGATTTCCATTATTATGAAATGTACTTTTAAGCACATGTTGAAATTCATGCAATTTACATTTTGTTTTATTTTAAAAAATTGTAACAATTAATTTTACAATATATAAATTTGATAGCATTATATTTACACTAAATGTATCAAGAATTATATTTTCATGGTTTCTTCATTACTTTTTTAAAACATAAATATCATTCAAATATTATTATTTAATTTTTTTTTAAGTTTTAAAAATAAAATATATATTTGTATTTAATAATTTATATGTTATTTTCGTGTGTGTGTGTGTATATATATATATATATATATATATATATATATTTAAATTATATTTCCATACTAAAATTTCTTTGATACGTTTTAAAAATATAAATATCATTAAATATTATTATTTTAAATTTTAAAAATAAAATTTATATTTATATTTAATGATTTAATAATATATATATATATATATATATATATAATTTTATATTTATCAATTTTAAAAAGAAAAAGAAATGCAAAGCCTCCCAATCATTTTCCCACTATACTCAAATTAAAATCCCTTCAAATTTTCCCTCTCTTTCCCTCTTGATCAAGAAAGCAATGCTTCAAGGAGTGATTGTTTCTTCAATGGATTGTGCATGATTGTTTCTACTCGCTATGAATCTATACGGGTCTCGCTCTCTGGTTTTGGAAGATATTGTTTTGGGAAAAATGTTAGTCTTTACAATGTGATATACATTTACAGGGTATAAATTTACAAATGATGGATCCATACTCATAAATTGCTAGGGTTTTGGTTTTTGTTTTCTAAGAATGTCTCGAAACAAACTAGCCATTGCCTCCGTCAGTGTATAGACAGAAAACCCATCCACACATTGCACTCAACATCGCACAGGTTTGGAAACACGAGTTCGTCTAGAAAAAACAGTTCAATTGTACACGCATCCATTGAACCAGCATGGTACAAAGCAATGGAACAAAGCAGCGAAATAGGTACAACGGAGAGCTAGGACCACAGGGTTTACCTTACCTGAGCTAGCTCTGCTCTTCTCTTTGAGGGAAAGAAATAAAGTCAATTAAATTCTTTGTAATGCCCCAAACATAACATTGAATTATTGGATAAGGGATTCACATAGAGCTGTTGGACTACCTTTGCCAAATGCAGAGGGACGCAGTGAAAGTCATCAAGTTGCCTACTTACAAATGGATTGGACCCCAGATTGATAATATGCATATCAGAACCAGTCGAAAACATCAATTCATGAAGAGCATCACTGCTACTTCCATGGATAATTACAATGATGTCGACGGACTCTTTGATGGTGAGTCCTCCCCGATCGAATTTGTTTCTTTGGTAATGATTTTATGTTTTAGGATGTCCATCTGTGTGAACATTTATTGATTTAATGACATTTGGCGATGGTAAATGAGATTTTGAGTGCTTTCATTTTTTTTCTTTGATGGAAATATTTTTTTGAAAGATTTTTGTTTTGGAATCACAAAACCATACCCATTTTTCATTTTTGTACGATGCCATAGAATCCAATACTCAGTCCCTTCCAGGCAAAGGTGAAATATTCTAGCATCGGAGTCATCCCTTACAGGAAATCCCTAGAAATCAAGAGTTGGTATTTAGATAATCAAGTTACATAAAAAATTTCACGCATTCATATCTGATTGTATTTCTTATAAATACCATTTCAAATGGTATTTAGATAATCAAGTTACATAAAAAATTTCAGGCATTCATATCTGATTGTATTTCTTATAAATACCATTTCAAATCGCAAATTGGTTTCATACATATTGCAATCTTGGAAATGATATACAATACATTGAACTTGTTTAGAAATGTATTATTAGAATATATCTCCAAATATCAGTATCATTAGAAAATATCTACATATATCATATTCATTAGAAAGCATCTCCAGAAATCAGTATCGTTAGAAACAACTCATCTTGTTGTCATTTCATCTCAAGTCAATCACCTTAGTTGAAATGTCTCTCTTGACCAAGAAAGAAGGGCTTCTCAAATAAGAATCAAGCCCAATCTCAACATCCTCCCAATTTGATCTGGTCCATTGGGAAATTCCATCACAGGCTGCAGCTCATGCACATCGAGTAGGGAGCAAACAAGACTTTATGCTTGGAGGTAAATGGCATCCTGTAGTGGACTGGGATGAAATTGATCCAGAGGTTGATCCTGATGAAATGGCGAAGGTAACTTGTTTTTTTTTGTGTGGATTTGTTTGTACTTGAAAGACACATTATTGGAGTTTTTTCTTTCTAAATTTGTTAGTTGTAGCTATATATCAGTAGGTTCTGTGCAAATACCTTTAAATATCTTTAGCTGCTTGTTTATGATCTGTGCTCTAATATAGATAAAAATTGCATTTATTGGAGAACTTTCTAAGATACTGTCATAAGACTGCAAATTTATGTACACCGACTCAAAGAGATATACTTAGTTGACAGTAATCAAAAGGAGTTCCAACGGGAGGAATGAAATAGATTATATAAGAGATGCAGTTGCAATCTCTTAATAAGTTATCTCATTTTCTTTGTGGAAACACTCTAGTTGATAATGGAAGTTTGGCTACCTCTATAATTCAGCCAAATAATAAAACTTTATTTACTATCATATATACGATCTGTTATATCAATTAATAATAAAAATAATACCGTATCGATAAATGAAGCCGAATAACATCTCTAAGTTTGCTCGAATGATGAAGAACGATATCCATAACCCCCAAGGAACTGCAGTCATTTCGAAATATTATCAGATCTTATTGAGCACATTGTTTGAGACCCAATTTTGATTTTACCTCATGTCTAAACTTGAAGAGATAAGATAATATAAAAAAAATTGATTTTACCTTAAAAAAAAACAAGATATAAGATAACTAATTCCCATAACAATGCCATATTTGAAATAGCGGGTGAATGGATTAAAATGCATACCATTGTGAATGCAGTTGAATTGTTCAATGAGTCTAGGGTGAGTACCTCGAATAATTGAGCAATTGAATGGAGCGAGGAATAGAGAGACCTCAATGTGAAAGTGTTAAAAATGCCTGAACAACGAAATTGGCACCTGAACAAGTACCGAATTTCGATTCTTATGAAGAGACTGTGATTTATATTTGCAATAATAAGTATTATGAATGAAAGAATCAAGGAGTTTATGCTTATACTAAGGAACCCCTTTCTCTTCCTATAAATAAATTATACCTCAAGAGCTCTTGCTCTTCTGTACAAAATTACTGCAGAAGTTTAAATATAGGACCGACAAACAATAGATTTAGGGATCCATAGAGTCCGTTATCATTAGAGGAAATTTTGGGTCTAAAATGGGCCTTATAATAAGAAAACATGCCAACAATAAATTTTGTGAGTTGGAATTCAAGAACCAATAGAATTTCAATAAACTGAGTCAACCATAATGGTTAAATTGAAAAATTTGTCATAAAAGAAAACTAATTTTTTTTGTTCGTATTTTCGACATATCTCCCTGTTTTTTAAATCAAATTCTGAGCAGGACAGCTGTTTGGATGCGGAATTTAATTCCGCATCCAACGAGTATCCACCCCTCTACCCCAAAAATAAGAAATACCTGAAAAACGTGATGATGATGTCATCATCATGTTTTTTTTCCAGGTATTTCTTGTTTTTGGGGTAGCGGGGTTTGTCAAAAGTATGCAGTGTGGGTACTCGTTAGATGTGGAATTAAATTCCGCATCCAATGAGCTCTTCTACTCAGAATTTGAGTAGAAAAACAGGGAGATATGTCGAAACTACGAACAAAAAAAGTAGTTTTTTTCATTCTTCCTCCAAAATTAATAACTAATATTTTTATTATTTTAACTATTATTTTATTAGTTTCCTTAGGGGGCCCATTTTAGACCTCAAATTTCCTCTAATGCTTTTCAATTAAGCTAAAAACATTATATGTACCTACAACCATGACTCTGTACACAGACTATAAGATATAGACTATAAGATAAAATATATGTATTACAAAAAACGATAGAATTTGACTGCTACTCTTAATTTCTTATAGTGTAGTAGTGCGGTCCAAAGATAAGATCACACTTGGCCAATTACATAACCGGGCTCCACTCTTGTCCAAGTATCAAACCCTAATTCACTCAATGCAATATATAACGATTACTAAAAAGATAGATTAATGCAGTCTTACCTGACTCTTGTCCAAGTATCAAACCCTAATTCACTCAATCCAATATATAACGATTACTAAAAAGATAGATTAATGCAGTCTTACCTTGTTATCACAGGTAAGAAGAAGAATCCAATACTGAGTCCCTTCTGTGCAAAGGTGAAATATTCTAGCATCAAAGTCATCCCTATAGAGGAAATCCCTAGAAATCAATACTTGGTATTTAGATAATCTAGTTACATTAAAAATTTTAGTCATTCATATCTGATTGTATTTCTTATAAATACCATTCCAATTGCAAATTGGTTTCATACATATTGCAATCTTGGCAATGATATACGATACATTGAACTTGTTCAGATATGTATTAGTAGAATATATCTCTATATATCATATCATTAAAAATATCTACATATATCATATTCATTATAAAGCATCTCCAGAAATCAGTATCATTAGAAACAACTCATCTTGTTGTCATTTCATCTCAAGTCAATCACCTTAGTTGAAATGTCTCTCTTAACCAAGAAAGAAGGGCTTCTCAAATAAGAATAAAGCCCAATCTCAACATCCTCCCAATTTGATCTAGTCCATTGAGAAATTCCATCATAGGCTGCAACTTGTGCACATTGAGTAGGGAGAAAACAAGACTTTATGCTTGGAGGTAAATGGCATCCTGTAGTGGACTGAGCTGAAATTGATCAAGAGCTTGATCTTGATGAAATCGGAAACGTTACTTGTTTGTTTTTGTGTGGATTTGTTTGTACTTGAAAGGCACATTCTTAGAGTTTTTACTTTCTAAATTTGTTATTTGTAGTTATATTTCAGTAGGTTCTGTGCAAATACCTTTGAAATATATTTGGCTGCTTGTTTATGATGTGTGCTTTAATACAGATAAAAATTGCATTTCTTGGAGAACCTTCTAAGATACTGTGAGAAGACTGCAAATTTATGTACACTGACTCAAAGAGATAGACTTAGTTGACAACTTGATAGTAATCAAAAGGAGTTACAATGGGAGGAATGAAATACATTATATAAGAGATGCACTTGCAATCTCTTAATAAGTTATCTCCTTTTCTTTGTGGAAACACTCTAGTTGATAATGGAAATTTGGCTACTTCTATAATTTAGCCAAATAATGAAACCTTATTTACTATCATATATTCGATATTTTATATCAATTAATAATACAAATAATACCTTATCGATAAATGAAGCCGAATAACATCTATAAGTCTGCTCGAATGATGAAGAACGATATCCATAACCCCCAAGGAACTCCAGTCATTTCGAAATATTATCAGATCTTATTGAGCACATTGTTTGAGAACCAATTTTGATTTTACCTGATGTCTAAACTTGAAGAGATAAGATAAGATAAAACAATTTTGATTTTACCTTAAAAAAAACAAGAGATAAGATAAGTAATTCCCATAACAATGCCATATTTGAAATAGCGCGTGAATGGATTAAAATGCATACCATTGTGAATACACTTGAATTGTTCAGTCAGTCTGGGGTGAGTACCTCGAAGAATTGAGCAATTGAATGGAGCGAGGAACAAAGAGACCTCAATGTGAAAGTGTTAAAAATGCTTGAACAACGAAATTGGCACCTAAACAAGTACCGAAAAGTACCAAGTTTCAATTCTTACTAAGAGACTGTGATGTGAAAGAATCAAGGAGTTTATGCTTTTACTGAGGAACCCCTTTCTCTTCCTATAAATAAATTATACCTTAAGAGATCTCGCTCTTCTGTACAAAATTACTGCAGAACTTTAAATATATGACTGGTAAACAATAGATTTATGGATCCATAGAGTCCGTTATATTTTCAATTAAGCTTAAAACAATATATATACATATAACCATGAATTTGTACACAGACTGCAAGATAAAATATATGTATTACAAAAAACGATGGAATTTGGCTGCTACTCTTAATTTCTTATAGTGTAGTAGTGCGGTCCAAAGATAAGATCACACTAGGCCAATTACATAACCTGGCTCGAAGTATCAAACCCTAATTCACTAAATGCAATATATAACGAATACTAAAAAGATAGATTAATGCAGTCTTACCTTGTTATCACAGCTAAGAAGAAGAATCCAATACTCAGTCCCTTCCGTGCAAAGGTGAAATATTCTAGCATCGGAGTCATCCCTATAGAAGAAATCCCTAGAAATCAAGATTTGGTATTTAGATAATCCAGTTACATAAAAAATTTCAGGCATTCATATATGATTGTATTTCTTATAAATACCATTCTAATTGCAAATTGGTTTTATACATATTGCAATCTTGGCAATGATATACGATACATTGAACTTGTTCAGATATGTATTAGTAGAATATATCTCTAGATATCAGTATCATTAGAAAATATCTACATATATCATATTCATTAGAAAGCATCTCCATAAATCAGTATCATTAGAAACAACTCATCTTGTTGTCATTTCATCTCAAGTCAATCACCTTAGTTGAAATGTCTCTCTTGACCAAGAAAGAAGGGCTTCTCATATAAGAATCAAGCCCAATCTCAACATCCTCCCAAGTAGGGAGAAAACAAGACTTTATGCTTGGAGGTAAATGGCATCCTGTAGTGGACTAGGCTGAAATTGATCCCGATCTTGATCCTGATGAAATCACAAAGGTAAATTGTTTGTTTTTGAAAGGCACATTATTGGTGTTTTTTATTTATAAATTTGTTATTTGTAGTTATATTTCAGTAGGTTCTGTGCAAATACCTTTGAAATATCTTTAGTTGCTTGTTTATGATCTGAATAAAAATTGCATTTATTGGAAATCTTCCAAATAATGCCAATGAGGACTTCTTAAGAAAACATTTTGAGCCCTTTGGGAAGGTACTGTTTTCCTCATTGTATCAAAATCCTAGCACGAAATATAAAATCCTAGCATGAAATATTTATTCTCTTAATTGTTGTGATAATCGTATATTTAACTAATGTGTAGAATTATGTTATTTACTATTCCCCCAATTTTATGGTATGGATGCAGTTGGAGAGAGTTGCAATATCTAGAAAGAGTAATATGCCCATTGGGTTTGTTTAGTCCTTTTGACAGATGATGTAAATATTTTGCACATTGAATTTGTAATTTTTTTATTTATTAAGTTTGTTATTTATTAGAATCATCAACACAAATATTGTTGGTTTTCTCTAATAATCACATAAACAAGATAGATGGTTGCATGAAATGTGCTCCCCCAGAAAAATCATTGTTTTCACCTTATGTGTGATTAGTAACTTATAAGTTGCAAGCCAATATAATCTAAGCCTGATAATCACCTATCAATTTAGAGGATGCTAGGTTTAACTTGCCCCTTTTTTTGATTCCATTTGTAATTTCGATTTCTAGTGAATTACTTTGAATCATTTCTATTCCTATTTGTAAATTTCTGTTTGAATCATTTCTATTCCCATTTTTTCCCCTTTATCATAACCCCCTTTATTCTTATAGTTGTCATCCTTAGCACTGTTGACATTATAAAAACTTCTTTCGATTAATGTTTCCTATTTTTTTTTGTTTTTTATCAATCCTTCAATTTTGGTGCTTTATCTTTTATGCCTTGCATTTTTCATTATATCTTTTTTAGTGAACATGTAAAAGATGCCAAATTGTCTTGTTCAGGAAACAAGGTATGTTTATGGATTCATGTGTGGAATTACTTTGAAACTTGATTTTTGGCTTTTCATTAGTTTTTCTCATGGTATATTGTAAAGTTGTTTTGGGTAATGCCAAAATGCTAAAAAAACCCTGTTTTAAAAATCAGTCAACTTGGACTTGGACTCGGTCGAGTTGACCCTGAATTGAGCTTAGAAAGTCTCTCGTTGATTATGTATTTTTTCCAGAGATGTATTGCATAGTACCCTTTATGCCATTTTGATATATTCACGTGTATATACATGAGCATACTTTGGATATATTGTTTCTAATGCTTTATGGAATCATGGATTAGAATCTTTAAAATATCGTTTTCTTTAAAATTTAAATATTTATGCATTTCTCAGTAAACCGAGTCATTTAACTCAAATGCGAGTCCAAGTCCAAGTTTGAGTTGATCCTTGACTGATTTTGAGTTTTAAAACATTATAAAAGTAATTTCACATTCAATCCTCAAGTAGAGTTTTGAATTTTCCCATGTTCATATGGCATGATGAACATTTTAAAGGTTTTGTAATATACAAGTAGGTTGTTATTGTTCAAGATTGTAGACAAATGAAAAGCACCCTATCTATCAACTTCATTTCTTCCTATCTATCAATTGCAAATATGTACCTTTGTGAGGGCTAATATGTACCTTTGTGACCAAAAATGTTGTCAAGACATGTTCTCAATTTCCTTGATCATTGAGTGAAAAATCAAACTAGGTGACCTAGCTTATTTAATGAACACAAACCAGGCTAGTTAGCTTATTGTGTTTCATTTCTTTCTCAGCTAATTGTGATATATATTTTTTACTCTTTTCTGACTTTTATTTTTGCATTATGAGACAATTAGGAAATCAATGAGCTGGATGTCAAAATAATTGAAGGACCAGACAATGGCCCAAAGTTCAAGTTATAGGTTGTAGAATTTAAACATGACCAATGAACTAAACTTGTGATTTTATTGTGTTGAGGTGTATTATACTGGCCAAATTGATGTGTAACATGTCTCAAAATAATAAGATACAAATAATAAAATACAAATATTAATAAAAATACGTGAATTTTTTTTTTTTTAATAAACTAGCTTATATCCATCGTAACCTTGGATTTATCAATTCGCTCATGGTGCAAACCTCAAGTGTTAATGCTCTCAAAAAGGTTTGCACTTTGATGTGTTTGATCCCTTTTAGTGCTTGATAGATCCAAAACTAACATTAATCTAACCTAGTATATCAATCCAATTATTCAATCATGTTACTTTAAGGAAGGAAATTATCTTTCATAGAGGACGCTGCCTGAATTTCATGAGAAACATTTTGGATTATTCAACATACATAATTTATGCACATGCGTTTTGGTGTATTTGGCATATTATATTACTCAACAGGAATGACTACAACATGTGAATCGAGATGTGTTTTGTTTATTGATATGGCCATTTATTTATCAATTATCATTCATGATTATTTTAAAGATACTCATCTTGTCGGTGATGGGTTTCAATATCAGGTCACAGTTGCAAATCCTAGATATAAGGCTAATAAGTGTAATTGCGAGGAAGCTCAGAAGGTTGCGGCTAATCAATCTGATGGTTTGGTAAAGGTGCCCACATATATTACAGCTAACAAATCATTGTATTATTTTAACTTGAATGCAAAAGTTCCCTGTCTTGATGCCAAACCTATGAAGGTGTGAGTCATATTTGTATGTGAAAATTTTGTGTTCCTATAGCTATTTTTAGATTATTACCAACCTCTAGTGGTGTGAACTATATATGGAAATCCTTAATTTAATGTGAGACTTGCAATATCTTGGATATTTGAGTTGGGTGCCAAGTGTTGTTTGTATGAGCTTATCGCTTGCTATATGTCTAATGTTAAACTTATTTAATGTTGTATTGAAGGTTCCAACTGTGGCAGATCCATATGAAGTAGTTGTTCTTTCATTGCCTACTTTTGTTACAGATCACTTGCTTCAGATCTTTTGCCAAGGTCTTGCTACACGATGATGTAAGTGGTAGCTTTTGTATGCTTTTACAGACTAGTTTTTGGTATAATAATAGCCTGTTATTATGGCATAAAATTAAGCATGTCCCTTCCACTAACATATTTTGAAGATGTACCTAAAGTGGAATGAATTAGTGTTTGGTCAAAATTATTGTTATTGTCCAGAGGAGAACTCCTATAAAGAATTCTGTAGTACTAATGGTCAATAACAAATAAGGAATGCAGCCAATCATTTAACCGAGACATATATCTATTCCAGAAAAATGGTTCAGTGTTATTATTATTTGCCTAATTTATTTGGATATCTCTCATCTCTTCTAAAACCTGAAATGGATTTATATCTCTTATCTCTTCCACATACACAAAAGTCTAAGACTTGAAATTTTTATCATTATGACTTCCAGGAAGCAATGAATTAGCCTTTTGAAAGTCTCTTCTTTGCTTCTCTCCTTCACAGAAATCATGCACAATGCTACTGAGCACATATTAACCAGTAAGGCTGTTGTCTTTTCTTCTAAGTAGGCATGTTGATGGGAATTTTACTCCTCTTTGCATCTCAGTCTTTTCCCAAAACCTATTAGCACAGTAGATTTTTTCATTTTAGACTGTGTTCCTATTTGGATTCTTCGAGCTGGACAAGCTCATATCTTGATTGGGCAGATAAATATAAGATAATTTTCCTATTGTCCAACTAGTGACCATATTTTAGTAAAAGGGACTACTAGGTACATCAGGAACAATATGTACATATTTTCCACTTGCATTAAGTTACTCATTAATGAAAAGGAATCTCTGTCTTTTTCTTTGAAGGAATTGAAGCTAACAACTTAAATATATTAATTGGGATCTTGGAAAGGATAATAGCATGTTGTCCCTGCCATCTCATGTTTTGGATCTTATTTTACATGAATACAATACAACTTGTGATATTGCTGCTGACAATGGTCTTGTTAGTGTCTTGCTGGATATTTTGTCTAGTTTTTACCCGGATCCATAAAAAAGTGACAGCCTTCCAGATTTTAAGTATGTGATCCCCATGCTACTAGTTGTTGATAATTTTCTATAGTTGAAGCAAAAATTTGATTCTAATATTATGATATTTAAACAGTGCAAGAAAAAAGATGGTGATGTTGAGAGTACTGAGAACTTAGAGTCTAATCATCAAAATCGTACAAATCACATGTTGGTTGTGCCTGAAGGGTACGTAACTATTGAAGAGTAGAAAAAAACTATTAACATAGTCTGCAACTTCATTCAGATGAATCTTACCTCAACTGTTGTACAAGATCTTCTCCAACTATATGCAAGGATAAAAAGGGTGCATGCCATAGCATTGTGTTTCCTTGAAAGAGGTGGATTGGTTTCTTTGCTCATCTTTCCTATTAGTTGCTTATTTTTAGGGTTTAACAATATTTAATCAACTATTGCTTGTCATATTCTTGAGGATCCTCATACACTTCAGGCAGCTATGGACTCAGAAATTTGACAAGATATTGTAGCTGCTTTAAATCAAGATATAAGTGGAAGGTTGAGTCCTCATACTTTTATCTCAAACTTAGCTCTTGTTATCTCAAACTTAGCTTGGTTGAGTTGAAGGTGATTTTCTATTTGATCCATTTCATGTGATGCCCATTGAAAATGTTTTTGGGGAAAATCAATGATAGGGAAGTACTACCTCTATCTATAATCTTATAGGAAGGACTGATGATTGTGGAACGACATTTCAACATCCACTTCTCATTAGACCATCTACCCCATTTAGATCAGTTTTTCATTGAGCAATATGTAATTTTTAAAATTTATTGTCGTTGAACATCTGCTAGATTATAAATTGTTTTTCTTGGATTCGAACTTTAGAATTCATAGTTTAATGACATATATAATGTAATGTGTCTATGATTGCAGAGAATGATAGGGTTGTAGCAAAGAGTAATATTGAAATTACTTCAGCTCCGTACCATTTGGATTCTATTTACTGAACACTTCGAAGTGGGCGACCAATAAATCATTTGAGTAACTGGGTTGATGATAGTCAACAACTTAGAGGAATGAGTGGAACTACAATAGAATTAGGAATTGAGGATAATTTTGTTTCTCAGTTATAGAGGGCTCAACCAGTTGATGACACTTGATCAGATTAGGCCCATGATACCACCAGATCACAGGAAAAAGGTGATGCTACTGCCTCACAAGCTGTAGATGTTGGTACTGTAACGATATAAACTTTACAATCATAGGAAATGATATACAGAGAACCAAGGAACGTAATCAGTCCCATGTTGAAGATAATACAATCTATCATCCTTTGTCGACCATTATATACTCAAAGTTGTGTATTGATCCTTTTTACCATTATAGAGGACTCTGTAAGTTAGGTTCCCAAATTCTTAAATGGTTCTAGCTCAATGGAAGAGTGCCTGCCTTAGAAGTAGGAGGTTGGTCGTTCGATTCCTCCGTTCCCTAATGATATTATAATTTTCATTAAAAACAACTAAATTAGTAAGCAAAAAATAAGAGATAGGTGACCAAAAAAAATGACAAAAACTCGTATATAAAATTACTAAAAATGACTAAATTAGAGACCAAAACATGAGAGATGCGAAACTAGGCATTAAAAAGAATGCAACACGTGGCACTAATGATGAAGCCAAACATGGCGTCGATATGGTAGAAAAATAAGACGTTACTTTGGATGCAAAAAATGGCACTACATAGCAAGCAAAATATGGTGCAACAATAGAAGAAATATTTGGCATCATTTTGGTAGCAAAACACGATGCAAAAAAGGAAGCAAAAATTGGTGCAAATTTGGAAGCGAAAATTGACACATATTTGGTAGTAAAACATGGTGCAAAATGGGATGCTAAAGTGGTAGCAAAAATGGATGCAATATTGGATGCTAACATGGTGCTATTAAGGATGCAAATATGGCACTAATGGGGGTGTTATTTAAGAAGCAAAAGCGGACACTCGCCAGGAAGCAAAATATGATGTTATTTGGGAAGCAAACCTCAACGTTGTTTAGGAAGCAAAGTTGGACGCTATTCTGGAAGCAAACCTCGACGTTGTTTAGGAAGAAAAGTTGGACGCTATTCTGGAAGCAAAAAAAGAGAGGCTATTCTGGACGTCATAAAGGATGCTATTTAGGAAGCAAAAAAAGACATTTTTTGAGATGCTTTAAGTTTTTTCCATGACGTGTCCCATTTAGTGTCTAGTTTGACCACTCAATGTAAAAAAAAATTACACTAAAAAGGGACGCTAAATGGGACACTAATTGTAGGATTTGTTGTAGTGTTTACAACAATTTACCTGATACCTTGCCCATTGTTTAGTCATCACCTTTCATGCAAGACAAGAGCCAAGCACCACCACAACTTCTCTAATGTGATTGGGCTTGTATGTATAATTATTTTGAATGTGGACCTTTTCAAGAACCACTCCACCTTCACTAATAGCCTTTCTTATAAAATGGTATTTTACATGAATATGTTTTTTCTTAGTGTGATTTTCAGCCAAATGAATAGCACTTTGACTATTACAAAATATCTTTAAAATATTTTGTATCCTTCCAAACTCACCTAGCAAACCTTTCAACAAGATTTCCTCTTTGCAAGCATGTGAGACAGATATAAATTCTTCCTTTGTGGTGAATAAAGCACGGATTTTTTGAAGCTTTGACATCCAAGTAATAGGACTACCTGCAAGATTAAAAACATATCCTGAAGTGGATCTTCTTTTGTCTAAGTCACTTGTAAAGTCTGAATCGACATAACCGCTTACTAAATATCTAGAACTAATAAAAATGATACAAAAATTACTTATGCCTCTAAGATACCAAAGCACCCATTTCACTGTTGCCCAACACTCTTTGCATGGATTTTCCATGTACCTACTAAGAGCTCTAATTGCATGTGAAATGTCAGGTTTGGTACAGACCATCAAATACATCAAAATAACTACTACATTATCATATGGTACATGAGACATAAACTCATTTTTTTCATCATTACTAGGACACAAACCTGAAGAAATCTTAAAATGGGAAGTCAAAGGGATATTTACTAGTTTCACATGATTCATATCGAATCTCTAAAGTATTTTCTCAACATACTTTTGTTCTAATAACCATAGCTTACCATTTTTTATATCTCTTGTGTATTTCCATGCCCAATATTTCTTACGTTGCTCGTAGATCCTTCATATCGAATGTCATAGCCAGCTTACCCTTTAACGTGTTGATTTCAACAATGCTTTGGCTTGCTACAAGCATATCGTCAACATATAAAACCAAAATAATGAATGTATCATTTTTCTACCTTTTAAATTAAATATAATCATCATACTTACTCCTCGTAAAGTTTTCACTCACCATGAAGGAATCAAACTTATTGTACCATTACCTAGGACATTGCTTTAGCCCATAGAATGATTTCTTGAGTTTGCAAACAAACCTTGTTTTTCAGTTTTGAAAAAACTCTTTTGGTTGTTCCATATAGATATCCTCATATAAATATCTAGGTAGAAATGTAGTTTTAACATCTAGTTTCTCTAACTTAAGATCAAATAAAGAAACTAGTGCTAACATTAATCAAATAGAAATAAGTTTAACCACTAGTGACAATATTTCATGGAAATCAATACCTTCCTTTTAAGAATATCCTTCTGAGACCTTTCTTTAGCTTGCAGACCCACTTGCAACCAACAACTTTTATGTCCTTTGGAAGTTCTACCAAATCTCATGTTTTTTTACTTTTAGGGAATCCATTTCTTCCATCGTTGCTAATTTCAATTAGCACTTTCAGATATCTCCATTGCTTCCTAATAACAACTAGGTTCCCCACACTAATACATATGATCAATTTTGCGACGGTTTTTCGTTGCTATTTCCATGTTTCTTCCTCTCAATTGCAACAATAACCATCGTGATGTTTCGTGGCACTTATTTCGTCTCTATAACGATGAACATTATAAGACATCGATATAGAGACGAAAACTGGTTGCCACGTGTCTTCTATACAGTGGCCTTGAAATTGATTTTTTTCAATTCATTTTCTACATTTCTTCGCTATATTGACAAACTTGTCGTCCCTATAATGACAAAAACATGGCCAAAAACTGCTAGGAAAAATTTTGTTTCCATGAAAAACCATGGAACACTTTTGACGAACGTTTGTCTCTCTATCAACGAAGTCTAGAATTTGAACAGAAATTTCTTCCTTGCAAAACTGTGGAAAACCAATCTCTATCAACAAAATTTGTAAGTTGAATGGTAATTTTTCCATGAAACCACGTTTCTATAGCGATAGTATTCATGGAAAGCCACCCGGGATTTTGACGGTTTTGTAATACCCATGATGAAAGTTCGTCGATATTGCGACGAAGACTGGAGGTTTAAAAAAAATATAAACCATGGAAAGGCACATTCCTTTCCATGGTTTTGGATCTTCAATAAGTGCTTGTGATTGATATGTAGTCTCATGGATTTTTTGTGTCTATGGACAAGTGAATCCACATATATAGTTCAAGAATCAGCAGTCGATAAATCAATACCTTGGATAACTTATCCCATTCAATTATTTCTAGTGGCATGATTATATGCCTAGATTAAATTTTGTAAGAACTTATTCAAAATATAGCATATATTGTATATTGGTCTGATGTACACATTTCCATGTCGGTTTCTAATTACTTGCAATATTTCCATACTTATGCATCGCAACCAAATAGGGGCCTTACATAATGGTCTTATTCATGCCCTCTGTGCATATGAAAATGATATGGTTTCATCTGGGTCCAATGTGCATCCTATGATCTTCCAAATTTTTTATCAGGCAAACAAAAAGGTGATAGAAAAGAACAATGACACATAGAAAAACCAAGCATAAAATAACAAAAACTGAAAATTACAATAAGTCTCTCTACCACCATTCAAGTGGGCTATATCATAGATGTTGCAGGTATTACAATGTTATCTGCAATGGAAAGTGTTAACACCATATCTGTCTTGTAAATGCAGTAGGCTCTAGGCTCTAGCTTCTATTGAGATGCATTATTTGCAATTACAAGATCTAGTTCCAGAAGGAAATGTTAAATGGATTGGTACGATCAATGTACTAGTTGATGCTACAAGGGATTTTAGTAGTGAAGAATCAGGGTTTGAGAATTTATTAGTGTATATGTGAAAATATCCTCAAATTTGAGATCTAAATTAATAAATTAAATGTTGCTACAAACTTGCAAATGATATGTCTTTTCCAACAACCAACCAAGATTTGTGACAGCAGAATGTTTTAACCTTTAGTTGGATTTGAAATAAGGTACACATGAGGCTAAAACTAGGGAAGATCTAGGAATTTCACTTATTAATCTAAAGTTTTCAACCCTGAAAATCAACCTTTTAATTTTGTAGACCAGATTTAATCAGCGCTACAGAGCATATTTCTAGAAGGTAATTCCGAGCCATAAACTGGGGAAAACCTACCATGCGATTTGATGTTTTAGGGATGATTTTAATACATGTAAATGACAAAATATTTCAGATCTTATAAAATAGAAAGTGAAAGATGAATTAATATTTAAAATGGCATAAAAGCTATGATTAGTGCCTAACAAATCCAAGTTAGGCAGATGGGGTCAATTGAGGATCTCATGGAGGCTTTAGTGATTAAAGAGTAGATAGGGTTGAATGGTTCAAACCCAATCTGATCCTTAATAACTAGATGCACTTCTGAAATCTTCAATAGGAAAATCCTAAGCTAGACATTAGATATGTGTAGCTTCAGAGATGGAGGATAAAGGATAATTGGTCTAACTAGGTTTTAAAACTCGGGACGCCTCTTCCCCATGAGAAGGTTGGAAGAAGCTTGGACAATAGGAAAAGCACCTCCTTTTCCACCCAAAAAAGGATTCTCATGCAATATTTTGGTTTGGTAGAAAATAAATGAGAACAAAAAATTCCAAGATTTTGGTAGAAAATGAAAAATAAAACACATTTTTGAATAGTAATTTAAAGAAGTGATAAACAAATGGAGCCAAAAGCTAAGAACAAAAATTTTTGATAGAGGGAAAGTGGTTAAAAAAATAGAGGTGGGAAATGCACAGAGAGAACATACGAGTGCTAAAAGTAGGAAATGGTACAGAAAGAACACAACAAAGACAGTTTAGTATGATATTTTTATGTTTCTATACAAACATTGGATAGGAAGCTTGATGAAGAGGCTAGAAATGAAAATAAAAAAGTTATATTATACGACAGGTACAAGCAAGTCATATAAATTATTAATGCCTAGGGAGAATGTAGGCAATACAAGAACCATTACCTTATCCATATCCTTTCTCCAGGTCCATTATACAAAGATTGGATAGGAAGCATGATGAAGAGGCTAGAAATGAAAATAAAAAAGTTATATTATACGACAGGTACAAGCAAGTCATATAAATTATTAATGCCTAGGGAGAATGTAGGAAATACAAGAACCATTACCTTATCGATATCCTTTCTCCGGGTCCATTGGCCCATACCACTTGCAAAGAGTTGTCCTAATAAATGGAAAACCACTATGTTTGCTGGCGATTAAATTTATAAATTAAATAAATAGTCCATTCCTAGACCTATACACAAGTGGTGATGTTTCCATCTTTATTCGTTCTCCCATTGCATCTTCCACATAGACTTGGGGAACCCAGTGGATCTTTCTTGACCCCTTTTCTATTATTTATTTCTCACATTTTATCCTAACAGTCCTTACAAAATCGACGATCAACATATTTTCAATGGCATCCTCCAACTGCATAGTTAAACATAGTTACCGGATTCAGCCCTAGGCGTAACCGCACCCGAATCGGATTATTCTGAATCAACTTCTCGAATTCTTCATTGGATTCTTACACCTCGTTTTGACTAATATAAAGTTGTTTACATATGATAATTAAGGTTAATTAGGGTTAGGGTTCCGAATCCTCGATTCCTAATTTTGGCAGGAGTGTCGAATTCGTATCGGATTCTTTGGCCGATTCCGATTGCACCCATGGTTCATGTAAACTTGGAGTTAAATTCAAACCATTAAGAAGAAAAACCCTAAACATGAATTTGTTCTCCTCAGGTTCAGGCTTGGGTTTCTTCTTAGGAAGCACTCTAAGTTAGCCCTCATTACTGCTTCTTTTCCTCGTGGTAGAAGATTCTGCAATCTTGGACACAAGAAACGACAAACCGCAGAGGGAATATTGTGTTATTCTATTGCAATGCATGCCTACACTTAGAATTTGCAACTGCAGAGTTAAACATAGTTACCGGATTCGATCCTAGGCCTAAGCACACCTGAATCGGATTCTTCCACCTCTTTTTTACTAATATAAAGTTGTTTAATAGGATAATTAATGTTAATTAGGGTTATAGTTTCAAATCCCCGATTCCTGATTTTGGGAAGAGTGCCGAATCTGTATCGGATTCTTTGGCCGATTCTGATCACACCCACAGTTCATGTAACCTTGGAGTTAAATTCAAACCATTAAGAACCAAAACCCTAAACATGAATTTGTTCTCCTCAGGTTCAGGCTTGGGTTTCTTCTTAGGAAGCACTCCAAGGTAGCCATCATTGCTGCTTCTTTTCCTCCTGGTAGAAGATTTTTCCATCTTGGACACAAGAAACGGTAAACCAAAGAGGGAATATTGTGTTCTTCTATTGTAACTCTTCCCTACACTTAGAATTTTCAACTGCCACGAGTTAAACATAGTTACCGGATTCATCCCTAGGCCTAACCGCACCCGAATCGGATTCTTCCACCTCGTTTTGACTAATATAAAGTTGTTTACATAGGATAATTAAGTTTAATTAAGCTTAGGGTTTCGAATCCCCGATTCCTAATTTTGGGATGAGCGCTGAATCCATATCAAATTATTTGGCCGATTCCGATCGCACCCATGGTTCATGTAACCTTGCAATTAAATTCAAACCATTAAGAAGAAGACATACTAAGAAGAAATAATAAGTTGATTCTTTTGAATCAGATTCTCAAATTCTTCATCAGATTCTTACACCTCGTTTTGACTTATATAAAGTTGTTTACATAAGATAATTAAGGTTAATTAGGTTTAGGGTTCCGAATCCCCAATTCCTGATTTTGGGATGAGTGCCGAATCCGTATTGGATTCTTTGGCCAATTCCGATTGCACCAATGGTTCATGTAACCTTGGATTTAAATTCAAACCATTAAGAAGAAAAACCCTGAACATGAATTTGTTCTCCTCAAGTTCATGCTTGGGTTTCTTCTCAGGAATCACTCCAAAGTAGCCCTCAGTGTTGCTTCTTTTCCTCCTGGTAGAATATTCTGCCATCTTGGACACAAGAAATGGTAAAACAAAGAGGGAATATTGTGTTCTTCTATCGCAATGCTTGCCTACACTTAGAATTTTCAACTGCAGAGTTAAACATGGTTACCGGATTCGGCCCTAGGCCTAACCACACCTGAATTGGATTCTTGGATTCTTCCACCTCATTTTGACTGATATAATGTTGTTTAATAGGATATTTAAGGTTAATTAAGGTTAAGGTTCTGAATCCCTGATTCCTTATTTTGGGATGAGTACCGAATCCGTATCAGATTATTTGGATGATTTCGATCACACCCACAGTTCGTGTAACCTCAGAGTTAAATTCAAACCATTAAGAAGCAAAAACCTGAACATGAATTTGTTCTCCTCAGGTTCAGGATTGGGTTTCTTCTTAGGAGGCACTCCAAGGTAGTCCTCATTGCTGCTTCTTTTCCTCCTGGTAGAATATTCTTCCATATTGGACACAAGAAACAACAAACAGTGGAGGGAATATTGTGTTCTTCTATCGCAACACTTTCCTACACTTAGAATTTGCAACTACAAAGTTAAACATAGTTACCGTATTCATCCCTAGGCCTAATCACACCCGAATCGGATTCTTCCACCTTGTTTTGACTAATATAAAGTTGTTTACATAGGATAATTAAGGTTAATTAGGGTTAGGGTTCTGAATCCCCAATTCCTAATTTTGGGATGACAGATGAATCTGTATCGGATTCTTTGGCTGATTCCAATCGCACCCACAATTCATGTAACCTTGGAGGTAAATTCAAACCATTAAGAAGAATACATACTAAGAAGACATAATAAGTTGATTTAGTGCTTATAGATGCAAATGTAAATGATATCAAGTCAATGTATTCAATTCAAGATATATGGAATTAGTAGCAAGGTCATCCAGTAGCACTTTAGCATACAAGAGATCTCTATCAGTGTAACCATATACAATTCAATTGCAGTATTTAACCAACCAATAGCCTTCCGTTCAAGTATGAGGACTCATATAAATATAGCAACAATAGTGCAGTATGACAGTTCTAATTGTGACAATTTTATAGCAGCAGAAGAAGACATACTAAGTTGATTTAGTGCTTATAGATGCAAATGTAAATGATATCAAGTCAATGTATTCAATTCAAGATATATGGAATTAGTAGCAAGGTCATCCAGTAGCACTTTATCATACAAGAGATCATTATTTGTGTAACCATATACAATTCAATTGTAGTATTTAACCAACCAATAACCTTCCATTCAAGTATGAGGACTCATATAAATATAGCAGCAATAATACAGTATGACAGTTCTAATTATGACAATTTTATAGCAGCAATGAAGGTTACCAATCTAAGGTGTATAAGAGTTTTAGTTTTGCATTCAATGTAAACCACACCACTCCAAACCTTGAACATTATTCTCAGAATTATAGGAAAGCCACCAAATGTATGTTCTAGACTTGTAGCTATGCAAATAATTTAAATTTTTAGACTTTATTTACCTCTCTTAAACAATATCACCATCCAACTAATAGTTAACCTTTGATTCAGTTCGGTGTTTGCTGTGGTTGTAGGTAGGGAGGGCTGTCAAAGTTTGGCAGTATGCAGTTTATTGCAGATTGTAGGCATCAGGTGGAAATGTGTTGATATAGGGCCGTTACAACCTTGTTTTCAAAATGGTTGCTGAAATGGTAACAACCAACATAGATTCCTCTCAAATAGAATACCTGGTGGCCCTTTAAAGAAAAATCATGGCATGGAGTTATCTTGGCACCTAAGAGAATTGGGTTTTCAATTCCCTAGAGCACCAATTATCGTATTATAATTAACACAATAGCCACTTTCATATCATGTTAAAAACATTCACAGTCTAGCTTTGAACTGTCAATTCATGGAATTTTGACATGATTCCCAAAAGGAATGAACAAAACTAGAAACAAACCCACATTTTGAAGACATGCCAACTAGATAAATACCCAAAAAATTATATGAATCAAATCCATATTTTATGGTGAGGATTGAACTTGCTTACCCTGATCATAAGCCATGATGTTTGCACAAATCAGAAGCACCATCGAGAAAGTAAAATAATTGGGCCTCATCCCCATCATTAACGCTTGCCAACACATCTTGAGAGTTTCTTCATCTTTCCCATTTAGAGCATACCCTGCAATCATATAGCCCATAGTGATCAATTACCCCCCAAAGGTGAAATGACAACAAGCAAACACATGCATGGAAGCATTAAAATATCTCATTCCCTTCTTCCTTTTCCTCAATAACTGTTGGTTTTATTTCTCACATTGAATTTCCCAAGTTCACATGGACAACTCGTGCTTCATGCTTGCAAGGATATTTGAGCCATTTCATCTCCACCACATCGACAAAAAAGAATAAAACCATGAATAGAATAAAAACACAATAGGTAATCAAGAAAAACATAGAAGGAAACGAACCTGCAGATCTAAACATTACTGCCATTCTAGAAGTGGGGAAGGTGGTTCTAGAAGCATGGGCTCACATGCAAAGGGAGTGGATGATGCACTAATAGGAAAATTCCGTCGCCTGCCCTTCCTATAAAAAAACATCATATCCTGTTCCAAATCCTTCAGTGAAAGTTCAAAATCAAAAACCCCCAAATGGGAGCCGAAGCAGATCCTATGCAGGTGTTTTTGAATGCTAATGAGCTATAGCGCGGGTGTTTTTGAATTCTACGTTTTTTTGTTAGTTTATTTGCATAATTTATATTTTGTGTTTTTTTTTGTATTTTTATTTTGCACATTTATCTTTTGTCTAGTTTTTTTTGGGTTTTTCTTATTTGCATATTTTATATTTTGTTGCATTTTAAATTAATTATAGTTAAACAACTCTATGTTTTTAATTTAGTGTAGTTTAATTTAATTTAATTTAATTTAACTGGGATTTTTCCATAATTTGTATTGGTTGCATTTCTTATAGTGAGATCCTATACATAATTCCCTTCAAGGACTAACATGATGATGATGACGATGATCAAGATGATCATGATGATCATGAAGACGATGAATATGATGGTGATGATGACAACAATGATGATGATGATCATCATCATCATCATTTGTTTCATCGTCATCGTCATCTTCATCAATATCATCATCATCCTCTTCATAATCATCATCATCTCCATAATCATCATCATCGTCATCATGATCTTATTCATCATCATCATCTTCCTTATCATCATCATCATAATCATCATCTTCATCATCAACGTCTTCATTATAACCATCATCATCTTGATCATCATCATCATATTCATCGTCATCATCATCAACATCTTCATCTTCATCATCATATTCATCATCAACATCATCGTCATCCAATTCATCAACATCTCCATTATCATGATCATCATCTTCATCATCATCATCATCATCATTTTCATTATCATTGTCATCATCATCATCATCATCATCATCATCATCATCTTCATCATCTCAATTTTAGGAGGAGCTCAGTGAATGAAGACATCTACATGATAGGGGGAGCATTAAGGATTGCTCCTAACACCCATTCCAAGGACTAATATGACAATTCAATATGATCCGAGGAAGTAGTAAAAACAAAATACAACTTTTTGAGCCCTTTGAAGCCTCCTATTCTTAGATTTGTGCACATGAAGAATCAAGACTTATGGACCTAGTCCGGTGTCTTAAAAGAGGAAGATCCAAACTGAGCATTTTGGTAGTTCCATAAAGTGCATTCTATATAGGAGTGAATAATCACTCATAACCATTCTATTATAATGTTGGAAAATCTTAGAACAATTTAGTCAAGACCAAGATAAAGATCTTGTCATCGCATCTTCATCATCATCATCATCTTCATCAGGATATTCATCATCATCGCCATCATCATCATCTTCATTATCATCATCATCATCATCATCATCATCATCATGATAATCATGATCATCATATTCATCATCCTCATCATCTCCCTCATCATCATCTTCATCATGTTCATCATCTTCATCACCACCACCACCACCACCATCATCTTCATCATCATCATCATCATCAACATCTTCATCTTCATCATCATCATCATCATCATCATCATCCTCGTCATGCTCATCCTCATCCTCATCCTCCTCCTCATGATCATGATCATCTTCATCATCATCGTCATTTTTGTCATCGTCATCATCATCATCATCATCGTCGTCGTCGTCATCATCGTCATAATCATTATCATTATCATCATCATCATCATCATCATCATCATCATTATCATCATTGCCATCACTGTCATCATCATCGTCGTCGTCATCTCCCTCTTCCTAATAAACATATTCATCTACGTCATCATCATCATTTTCATCATCGCCCTCATCATCATGTTCATCATCTTCATCACCACCACCACCACCATCATCATCTTCATCACCACCACCACCACCACCATCATCATCATCATCATCATCATCATCATCATCATCATCATCATCATCTTTAGAAAGATGCTCGCCCTAAATTATGGGTTAGAGTAAATGCCCACAGCACATGGGGGTCTTGTAGTGTGTTGGTTTGTATACCTAACTATGGTATTATTTCTCCTTAAGCATGTTTGAAGAAAAAGTTGAATCTGCCAAAATGAGGTTTCAGAATAAATTCTGGAGAAAGTCCTGAAAATGACTAAGTGTTGTAAAATTGGCTCAGATAGCCTTAAGAAAATGCCCGCCACAAATTGTGTGTTAAAGAAAATTCCCACACCATATGGGGGTCTTGTAGATTGATATTTGGACTACCTAAGAATTTCTTCAGACTATATTGGAAGTAGCTGAGGAATAACTTATGAACCTTCCAAAACAATGTTTTAGGCAAATTGGACCAGACTAAGAAAATTGTCCAAGTGTTGGAAAAACTGGCTCATGTGGCCTTGGGAAAGCTGCCCGCCATGCCTTATAGGTGTATGATAAAAATTATCTAGAGATATCATCCTATATATTGTTGAAGAGGCTATCTAACCATAGTATCATTTATCAAAGAAGATGTTTGATGACAAAGATAATGGTCTTCCAAAACAGAGTTTCAGGCTATTTTTCACTATTCCAGTATTGGCAAAACTACCTCAGTGGCCTCAGGGAAATGCCCGCCCTATCTCATAGGACGATAAGAAAAATAATATGAAAGTGTTAGGATATAGATTGTTTATGGGTGCATCTAACCTTGGTCTCATTTATCCTATGGAGTGTTTTATGACAAAGATATAAATATGCCAAAAGTTAGAAAACTATTATTTTGCATTTTAAGAACACAAGAAAATTGGTTGTGTTAGATTCAGGAAATTGAAAAGGAATTTTGAAATGCCCGCAATGAGGGGTTATTTTGATGATAAAATTCATCAGGTAGCATAGTCATGTTCCTTGGTGAACTGACTATCCAGCCATACCTTCAGGTTGTCTTATGGTGGTCTCATATGCAAATAATCAATCTGCCAAAAATAGGGAAAATAATATTTTGCATAGTGAGAACAAAAGAAAATTGACCTAGTGTTAAAAACAGGAGTTTGAGAGATTAGTTGGAAATGCCCACCAAGGGCTGTCTTTGTGCAAGTAAATTTATCAAATGCCATAGATCCATTCTTTGGTAGGTTGTCCATTTGCTCCTGACTTTAGGTCTCCATAAAGTGTTCACACGTGTGAAATAGGTGTTTTCCAAAATGGGAAGAAATATGTTTTAATGTTCAAAAGAGGTTGAGAGGATATTTTGAAATGATTGCCAGAGGTTGTGTGTGTGTCAAGAGATTTATATTGTGATATGGTATTGTTCATTGTTGAAATGGCTATCTAGCCATGCTTGTAGGTTTCCTTATGGTGATCACATGAGGGAGAAATCAATCTGCCAAAGTAGGAAAAAAAATGTTTTTACAAGTTAAAAACAATTTTGTCTAAGTGTTAAATTAAACAGTTTGGAAGCCTATTTTCAAATGATCTCCAGATAATGCGTGTGTATCAAAAATTTCAAAAGGTGACATGGATATGATCCTTGTTGAGGTGGCTATCCATCCATACTTTCAGTTTGCATTATGATGGTCATATATGCAAAAGATGGACCTGCAAAGTTAGTGAAAAATAATAAACAGAGTTTATTAAATAAGAAGCTACAGGAATGTATTTAGAAAGATAAATAGAAATTTAATAAAAAGAATTAAGACACAGTTTTTAAGAGACACGTCTTACTATTGGAGAGATGCAATGTTTAGAAGAATTTTTAATTGATTATTTCATTAAAAAAATAAATAACAAACAGAGATTCGAAGAGGTGTCGAAGCATGCTGACATGGCAAGGTGTAACTGGAACAAGACATGAAGGACAGAGATGACTAAGGACATGCATAATGACATTGACAATAAATCATGAAAAGCATGGAACATGTAGAGAGTCAGATGACCCATTTTTTGGTCATTTGAGGATGATTTGGGCAAGATAAAGATGTTGGTGCAAAGATGACAAGGAGATGGTGACATGATAATAGACAAGAAAACTTGATGACAGAGATGGCTGCGGGCATGATAAGATTGGTATAAAAAATTGAAATTGAGTTGAAGCCTTAGCTCACTGATTCACCCACCCCCCGCTCAGTGAGCATTGTATCTAAAAGACTAAAGTTTTCATTGTTGCCAACAAGTGTTGTGCAATGGCCTTTGATTTACTCACAAGGAGACCTTGATAGTTTGGGTATTGGAACACTGGGTGGCCCTAATGGACCAAATGAAATTTGTCCTTCTACTGTGGAAAGTAATTAACACCATGTCAACAGAAAATAGCTTAGTGGAGCATCGGGTCTATAAAAAAAAAATTGGCTAGAGTCATTGTTGACTGGACCCTCTTGTTGCAATTACTCTGGTTTAAATAAAAGGAGGGAGTTGCAAGGTTGTTAAATTCATTCGTGAGGTACATGACCCAAAGAATACAACTGTTATTTTGAGCCTCAATGTTAGTTTGTATCCCCCAAAAAAGGATGCATGCTTACCTTTTATGAATTTACGGCCAGATGATTGTTTCATAGTATGACTGATCTCGCTAGTTTTGGATATGGTTGATAAAGAAATATGGGCTCAATCTGTGCTCAATCAATCACCAAGAACCTTGTCGCAACTATAGAAAATGTGCTAAGTGATACAGCTTGGCATGCTCCCGCAAAGGAGCTATAAACTTGATTTCAATTTGATTTCACTCTCTGGCATAGTTTTATCAATCGACCTCTGACAATATAAAAGGTAAAATTATCTATGGTGACATTGTATAGGTAACTAGGTTGTAGTAGTAGAGATAGCTTCAATGAGGTAGTCAGTTTCATGGAAATTATTATTTATCCATGGAGACATCATATATGAACAAGTGTAAACATGTCTATGCAAAACATAAGGGTACATGGATGGCCTAAGGCAGGAGTATAGGTGGGTTCTGTCATATACATAAAATAGTATACCACACATATCCAGTCAGACCTAGACCCAAGAAAAAAGATGCAACAATCGTGGAAAAAAGAAAATCTATTTTATTATTATTGAGGGTTTCCATTTTAAGATTTCTCTCTATGATCGGACTGAAGATAGAAGCAAGAATTTTCTTTGACGGTCAGCGCTAGCTTCATGCTTGCTGGCTTGAATATGAACCGAGGGAGGGCTGGAATTCACTTCTCACCCATAACAAGTTTACTCCATTATGCAAATAGCGAGTTAGTTAGATGTGGACGAAAATGCATGAGTTGACCCGCGTGTAAAAAACCAAGAGTCATTGAAATATTGACCCAAACTCTTTTTGTTGAAACCCCCTCGCAATACTTAAAACCTCCTCCCCACCCCTTTTTATACCTCAATCCTTATAAACCACCCTACCCACCCCCACCTTAAACACCTCATCACCCCAATACCTGCAATATATTGGTTTGATTTTTGATAATTTTAAAACCCACAATATGAACTAGTGTGATATGATATTGGTCAACAAGTGAAGCCCCAGTGCTCACACATAGCCAAGAATACAACAAAAATCAGCCAAGCCAACACACTTGGGTTTATCAGGCTGTTAAAAAACAAGCCAATATACTGTTGGGTTTATCAAGATAATTAGCTAAGCCAGCTAACAGTTGAGTTTATCAGGCTACTCAGCGAAGCCAACTAACATATGGGTCTATCAAGCCACACATCCAAGCCATATCACTGTTGGTTTTATCAGACTACAGTCAGTCAAGCCAACATTCACATTAAGGACCAGCCAATCCAACTAACAGATGGCTTTATCAACTTGCAAAGGAGATGGAAAGCTTGAACTACTAAGTTAGTGAGCTCAACCACTGGGCTATGGACACCTGCACTAGAATAGGATTGGCTCCTAAAAAATCTACACACCCAACACAAGGAAGCATCCCCTTCTCTGATATAAATTCCCTCAAGCTATTCCTTCCATTCTAGTTTTGTTCGGGGTGTCCAAAGAAGAAAACCAGCCCCTCTAGATCTATTTGTGAGGTTCCTTCCTACACTAGGTTTATCAAGCTAGTTCATACCCAATTCCACTCCAAACTATTTTATACCAAGGAAAAATATGCATACACAACAAAACACAATGTCAACATAACAAAACAGGCTTCCACTCACTCTGTGACAGAGGAGACCATTGCACAACAACACTAAGGATGGTAAAAACAAGTGAACAACCCAGAACAAAACATGGTTCTCCAAGAACGATGAACGCACAATGTGCATGCATAGAATGGAATAGGGAATGATCAGAATGGACCACGATGTTCGGTGAGATCCAGATGATGGATTGGGCATGCACCATGAGGAAAAAGTTGAAAACGTGAAGGATGGATGATAAAAAATGTCTCGCCTCTCCCCAAAACGTGAGGGAAGATGAAAACATGAAAGCATGAGGGAATGGGCATACATTTTTGGGTGTTTTATTTTGACACATGGATTTTCCCCAAATGGATAAGGGTTAAACTCCCCCCCCCCTATCCTTAGGAAATCATGCCCCCATCTCATTATTTGTTGCATTGGCATAGCTGGTTGTGGGTTTTTAATTAAATTGCATATTTATATGATGTCCAAAAATTACAATATGTCGGCTTGCATAAAATACCATCGGCATCGATTTTAATCGTCGAAACATAAAGCGCTAAATCAATGGTGGGGATTTGGTTTTTACCTCCACACCATGATTAATTACAATATTTACATCATATATATTTAATGAAAATGGGGTCAAAAACTGGGGTGTTACATTCCCCTCTCCCTTCAACAGCACGGTCCTCAATGCTTTACAAAATTAAACAAAAATGCTACATAGGTACCGACCTCAGTGCTCCACAGAATTGAAAAAAAATGGTTGTGTCAATCGCATGGCATCCTCTAGCTCACATGTAGCCTCTTCAGGACCGTAGTGCTCCCATTTCACCTATACCTGCTCTATGGCTGGGTTTCAGAGCATTGTGACCTTCCTATCGTGGATGCGCATTGGCTCAATTTGGAATTCTCCCTTGGGTTCCACCTAAATAACATCCCAATTTATCACATGGTTAGTATCATGTACATATCTCTTAATCAAAGAAACATGAAAAACATTATGATCCCTAGTGATAACAAGAAATGCAATTCTATATGCAACTAGTCCTATTCTTTGAAGCACTTCAAATCACCCACAGTATCTAGGTGACATCTTGGCACAACTTCCAAGCTTCAAGGAACTCTTTTTTCCCTCACTCTGAGGTAAACATGATCCGCAACAATGAACTCTCTTTTCACCCTATGATTATCTACATAGCTTTTTTGTCTATCCTGGGATGCTTTCAGATTCTGCCTGATCTTTACAACCTCCTGCTCCATCTCCTTGAGAAATTATGGACCAAGCAAAACCCTATTCACTAGATTACCCCAAGTCACTAGTGTCCTACACCTCCTGCCATACAAAAATTCATATGGACTCATCCACAAGGATGCTTGTTGTCCGTTGTTACATGCAAATTCTACCAAGTGTAAATAATCTTCCCACTTGGTTGGTTTTTCCATCACATACATGTGAAGCATGTCTTCAAGCACTTGGTTAACTCTCCATGTATTCCCATAAGTCTGAGGATGGTAGGCAGTGCTGAAATTCAACTTTGTACCCAAATATGCAAACAATCCCTTCCAAAAATTGGAAGAAGTGAACTTGACATCTCTGTTAGAGATTATTGCCTTAGGAAATCCATGCAATTTGAAAATCTCCTTCATGAATATATTTGCAATGTCATCAGTCTTATGCATGGACTTAACTGGTATAAAATGTGTTTCCTTTGTCAAATTTTCCACCAAAACCATGATGGAATCATGTTGTCTCTAATTCATTGGTAATCCTGTAATAAAATCCATGTAAATAACTTCCCATTTCCATTCTGGAACTGGCAAAGGATGCAACAAATTTACTGGGTATTGATGCTCAACCTTCACCTACTGACATTTCATGGACCTTGAAATATATTCAGCATTTCCCTTTTTCATTCCTGGCCAAAAGTACTTCTTTCTAGTTGTAGCAATTATCTTCTGATATCCTAGGTAACAAGAATATGGAGCTTGATGGATCTCATCCATAACAACCCTCCTCAAATATGCTACATTTGGAATAAAAATTATGTTCTTATAATTAAGGAGTCCATCTTATTCTAATTTATATCTCTCACACTTCTTTTCAAGGCTTTGCTGCTGCAATTTGTCCTTGACCTACACATACAATTCATCTTCAACAGCATGATTAACAATCTTTTGTCTCAAATCTGACTGGAAAATACTAAGAGATGCCACATGCATTTCCTGCACCTTCCTGCTGAGTGCATCAGCTACCTTATTCTCTTTTCCTTTTATGTGTTTGATTTCAAAATCAAACTCACATAAAAACTCCAGCCCTATAGGTTTCCTAACATTTAGAGTAGGATGATCAAACAAATACTTCAGACCATAATGGTCTGTCCTTAGCTCAAATCTCCTTCCCATCAAGTAATGCTTCCATATCTTGAGAGCATGTACTATGGCTGCAAGTTCCTGATCATTAGGGGCATAGTTCTTCTCATGCTCCTTCAACTTCCTTGACTCATAACATATTGCGTGGTTGTCTTGCATAAGAACTGCTCCAAGTCCTTGACCGCATGCATCATTACACACCACAAAATATTTCTCTAGGTTTGCAACTTTCAAGACTAGTGCACTTGTGAGAATATTATTTAACTGCTGGAAGCTTTCTTTACACCTCGATGTCCATTCAAACTTTATCGCCTTCCTTTGCAAAGAAGTGATGGCATGTGAAACCTTGGATAATCCTTCAATGAATCTCCTATAGTATCCTACATGTCCCATAAAATATCTTACATTTGTCACATTTCTTGGAGTAGGAAAATTCATAATGGATTTAATCTTGTCAGGGTCCACAGATACATCCTCTTATGAGATAATGTGACCCAAATACCGAATTCTATATTTATAGATGTCACACTTGCTCAACTTTGCATACAACTTATTCTCCTTGAGCAATTGTAATGCCAATCTCAGATGCTCTTCATGCTCTTCTTCATTCTTAGAATAAATAAGAATGACATCAAGGAAAACAAGAACAAACTTGTCCAAATACCTACTGAAGACACTATTCATAAGGCACATAAATGTAGCTGGTGCATTTGTGAGACCAAATGGTACCACTACAAACTCATAATGTCCATACCTTGTTCTGAAGGTTTTCTTATGAATGTCTTCATCCTTGATTCTCACTTGATGGTAACCAGACCTCAAGTCAATCTTGGAAAATACCTTTTCTCCTCTCATTTCATCAAAGAGGTCATCAATTATAGGAAAAGTATATTTGTTCTTCATAATGGATTTGCTCAGTTGTCTGTAATCAATACACAATCTGAGTGTACCATCTTTCGTCTTCACAAACAGAACTGGTGCTCCCCAAGGAGACACACTTGGCCTGATATACTTCTTCTCCAATAACACTTGCAACTGCATCTTCAGCTCTATCATTTCCAGTGTACTCATTCTGTAGGGTGTCTTAGACACAGGTGCTGCTCCTAGAACAAGCTCAATTGTGAAATCAATGTCTCTCTTTGGAGGAATCCCTAGAATATCCTCAGGAAAAACATCCCTGAATTCCTGCAACACATGAAAGTCCTCCAACCTAGGAGTTTCATTCTCTATTTCCTCCACAATATGAGCTGCATACAACTGGAAACCATTCCTATAAAACTTCTTCAACTGCATTGCTGAAATCTGCCTCAAAGAAATCACCTTTGGAATGCCTCTTACAACTATTGGGTTCCCTTCTCCATCCATGCATTCAAAAGTATTATTATAGTAGTCGAACTTCACCCTGTGAGCTTCTAACCAATCCATTCTAATGAGAAAATCATAGGAACCAAGTGGTAGAACATTCAGATCTACACAAGTGACCAATCCATTCATCACCAATGGGCATTTCTCTACCACATCACTAACCTTTCTCTTAGTTCCAGTGGCTAGCTGAACTAACCATGATTTGTTATGCTTTACTTTCTTAAAATAAAAAATCTCCACTACTATAGGAACAATGTAACTGTGAGAAGAAACAAGGTCAATCAAAATAGAAACAAATTGCTCAACAATCATACCTGCAACTTCAACCACAGTTGACTAGTGATCTTCTTGGCAGTCTTTCAGTGCTGCATAGATCCTAGGGACGACTCTTGCTACTTAACCCACTGTTTCAGCCTCTTGAATGTTGTAAGCTGGCCTTGCATTCTCATTCTCAAGTGGACAATTCCTGCACATGTGGGGTCCTCCACATTTCCAACATTGGAGTGGTTCTCTGTTCTGTTGTGGATCTCTTGGATTTTCTCCTACCACTCTAGTTGGTTGCTTCTCAACTTGGGATGGTTGCTTCTGCTAATTCCTAAAGTTAGAAGGTTTGAAACCTTTCTTCCTTTCATCATGCTTCTCATTCTTTTTGTCCTTCCATGTCTTATGGTAATAAGGTTTTCCTTTGATTTTCTCATATCAATACTTAGCCTTCCTTATTGCCTCTTCCAGAGTTCTAGGTTCATAAAAATAAATTATCTCTTTGTAATACTGAGGCAATCCACTCAGGAAAGGATGGATTTTCACCTTCTCATCTTTGATGTACCTGACATACCTCAATAATTCCAAGAACGTATTTGCATACTCTTTCATGGTCTACTGTCCCAACCTCATCTCATGGAACTCTTTGATCTTATCATTGTAGTACCTATCAAAGAGGTACTTCTGCTTGAAATAATTTTGGAACTATTTCCACACAATCTTCCTTTCATTAATCTTTTTCACTTTCCTGAAGTGCTCCCACCATATGGTCGCTCTTCCAGTCAAATTGAAGATGGCTACTCTAGCCTTCATATTTCCTGAATGGTCTTGGACTTGGAAATATTTCCTCATCCCAAGAATCCAAGATTCAACTTCTTGACCATCCTTTATCTCACCATTGAAGGTAGAAGGCCTTGCCTTCTTAAATTCATCACATGAACAGTTCTGGTAGAGCCTCTTTCTCTTATTCTCACGAGAAGAAGAACTTGAACCACCAGTGGATCCTTTAGAGTAAAAGGACCCACTAGGAGATCTCTTTCTTCTTCTAGTAGTGCTCTTACTTCCTTCTGGTCTCACTGTCCGATCCCCATAGTTCATCCACTTCTGAATGTCTTTCAAACTTTGCAGCATGGTTGCATTCAGCTGAATCTGCTCCTCTAGAGCCTTAACTAATCTTTCATTATCTGCCCTGTGACTTTGCATCTCTACCCTTATGCTTCTCATGCTGGCTGCAAAATATGGGGGAGTATCTTGAAACCTCCTCCCAGTAGACTCTGTCTTAGCATTTCCAACTCAGACATTTTCCCCCATAGCATCTTCCTCGTATTCATTGGGGTTTTGTGAATCATCACACATGTCGGTTCTCATGGATCAGCCAAACTAACTTTATCGAACTGCACTATCTAGAATGTTTCCCTTTGAGGGTGACTATAATTCTTCAAAATGTGTTAATAAACAAAATTTTTAGCTACATAATAAAATCAGAATTAAAAACCATTTACCAATAGTTCTGTTAACTGTTCAACTTGGCCCATCAAGTCCCAATGCTGCAACCTGCAACTCTGATACCACACTATCACGTTCCCTCCCATCCATTATAGAGAGAATGTGACCATAACTACTCACTCTAATTGTTGAAGGAGCATCCATATTCTCGAAGTTCATTGAATTCTGTATGTATTTTGATGGATTCCCAAGTTTTGTAGAAATATGTAGAGGCATGAATTCATCTTGCGCTCACTCTATTCAAGTATGAGTATAAATTCTCTAAATTCCCAATAGCAGAGAATTAATCCTATCAGTGATAAAGTCAATGATCTATGAATAAATATCTCAGAGGAGATCAAACGACAGAGAAATATCACAATGGAAATCAACGATCACAATTTGTTCTGCATATGGGAACAGATCAACAGCTGAGAATCAACCCACAAGAATCAACGGTATGGAAATATTGAGTTTGCAGAATCAGGGAAATATGGAAATTGCGGTCCAGCATCTCGCATCCCGCATTCTGCATGCGAAATAGACCATTGTGGAAATAATTAGTTGCATAAATAGATATTGTGAAGCCACATCCTGCATCCCATATGCAAAAAGGAGAGTTGCGGAAGGAAATCTGCGGGGAATAGAAATTACAAAAGGAGATTTCCACATCCTGCATCCCGCATCCTACAAGTTGTGGAAAGAAGAGTTGCAGAAGCAAATCCAACTTGTTAACATAAGTCTTGGGCATATTTGATCATTCAGGCCATCATCAATCCGACAATCTAAGCCCAATAACGTAACTTAAAAATGCATTGAAGGAAAACATACACAGATGAATACAATTCAATTATACAGCGGAAGCAATTCATTAATTCAGCACATTATGCATGTTCATCATATTTCATTAAGAAAATACAATTGTAGATATTAACGCACAGATACTTGTCTTTGAAATATTTTTGTTCTGTAACCAGCCACATCGCTGCAACGTTCTACCCAACCATAGTCCAGTGCGCTCATCAATCTCTCAGCAGCACTGCCACCCCTGATATGGGCATGTTTACCACAAGGAATAAGGAACACTAGAAGGCTCACACATAGCCAAGAATACAACAAAACTCATCCAAGCCAACACAGTTGGGTTTATCGGGATGCAAACAAGCAAGCCAATATACTAATGGGTTTCTTAAGCTAATCAACCAATCCAGCTAATAGTTGGGTTTATCAGGCTACTCAGCCAAGCCAACTAACAGATGGTTCTATTAGGCTAAACAGCCAAGCCATCTCACTGCTGGGTTTATCAGACTGCAGTTAGTCAAGCCAACATTCACATTAAGGACCAGCCAAGCCAACTAAAAGATGGGTTTATTAGGCTGCAAAGGAGATGGAAATATTGAACTCCTAAGCTAGTGAGCTCAACCATTGAACTATGGACACCTGCACTAGATCGGGCTTGGCTCCTAAAAAATATACACACCCAAAAAAGGAAGCATCCCCTTCTCTTCTACACAGTTCCTCAGGCTATTCCTTCCATTCCAATGTTGTTCAGGGTGTGCAAAGAAAAAAATAAACCCCTTTAGATATATTTGTGAGGTTCCTTCCTACACTAGGTTTATCAAGCTAGTTTAGACCCAATTCCACTCTAAACTAGTTCATACCAAGGAAAAATATGCATACACAACAAAACACAATGTCAATACAGCAAAACATGCTTCCACTCACTCTGTGACAGAGGAGACCATTGCACAACAACACTGAGGATGGTAAAAATAGGTGAACAACCCATAACAAAACATGGTTTTGCAAGTAGGATGAATGCACAATGCACATGCACAGAATGGAATAAGGAATGATCAAAATGGTCCACGACATTCAGTGAGAGCTAGATGATGGACTAGGCATGCACCATGAGGAAAAAACTGAAAACATGAAGGATGGATGATAAAAAACGTCCCGCCGCTCCCCAAAACGTGAGGAAAGATGAAAATGTGAATGCATGAGGGAATGGGCATATGTTTTTGGTTGTTTTAATTTGACACATGGATTTCCCCCAAATGGCTCAAGGTTAAATATCCCCCCCACCTTATCCGTAGGAAATCATGCCCACATCTCATTATTTGTTGCAATGACATAGCTAGTTGTGGGTTTTTAATTAAATTGCATATTTATATGATGTGCAAAATTATAATGTGTCGGCTATCACAAAATACCATCGGCATCGATTATAATATTTGAAACATAAAAAACTAAATCAATGGTGGGGCTTTGTCCTTTAGCTCCACACCATGATTAATTACAATATTTACATCATATATATTTAATACAAACAGGGTTAAAACTAGGGTGTTACACATGCTTTCATATTTTAAAGTTATGTCTATATTGTTTACCAAAGAAACAATGTTTGCATAACTTTAAATTTAGATGTTTTAATTTCAAGAAAGCAACTTACGATCTGCAAGTATCTTAATTCCATTCTCGCTCATATGGCCTAGACGTTGGTTCCATAAATGAGAAGAGTCTCTTGCATCTTCAGATTCTACAATTGCATGACTTACCTCAATGTTTATGTCAAGCTTATAAAGCTTCTCGATTCTGTTCTCCTTCATGACAACTAAGATTCCCTTTGACACCTTCATGACTACACCTTGATCTACAAACTTATATCCAATAGAATCTACAAATCCCATGAATATTAATTTCTTTCTAAGTCCGAAAACATGCATCACCTATTTTAGTGTTCTTATAGAACCATCATATATTTTGAAATTGATACTACCAATCCCAACAATTCTATAAAATATATCTTTTCTCATAAAAACTATACCACTATTAATGGGTTGGTAAATTGAGAACCAATTTTTGTGAAGACACATATGGTGAGAGGCACCCGAATCTAACAACCAATCATGATGGTATTTTGTAACATTAGAAATAGGAAGTACCTCTTCGACCATACCTAAACTTTTTTGTGTTGCATTTGCTTCCTTCCTAGAATCTTCTTTGAATAAATCATCTTTGGATGCTTTTCTTGTCCATCAATCCTTCTTCAGATGGCCTCATTTATTACACTACCAACACTTCATATTTCCCTTCTTAACTCTTGATTTGGATCTAGATGCACCTCTCGAACTCTGTCCTCATTCTCTAGATCAATCTCTAGCCACCATTGTTGTTGTTGTCAAAGTTTATGAATTTTTTTTCATTTTAACTCCACATAATAAATCTCCAACAAGAATATCATAATTAAAGGTTTTGTTGGGCCAGGAAAAAGCCAAGGAAAGTGCACAAGGAAGAAGTGTGTGTGCAATAAAAACATGAAAAGCATGCGCATGACAGTAGGGAAAAGCAGGATAAGAAGGAATCAACACAGAAAAAATAAAAACATGCGTGCGACGGAGAAAGAACAGGAGGAAAGCTATGACAAGGAAGGCAGATACGAGTCAGTGGAAGAGGAAGGTGGAGAAGTGAAAGCTAGAAGGCATAAGTCAAGGAAGACTGTAGAAGGACAAGCCAGTAGAAGAAAGAAGGATAGTTTTGCGGCTAGTTATGACTAGTACAAATGAGCTGAAAGATGTTTTCGTGGCTAGTTAAAGTTGTGGTTATAAATGTCTTCTAGGACTTTCATGGCTAGGTATGGGATGACATTTATGTAACAGAAAATATTTTGTAAGGTTTTAAGTCTGTAATAACTGAGTTGTACTTAGCCAACCATGTGAGGTCTTGTAAATATTATAAACAGGAGGAACCTGCTCTATATAAGGGTTTGAAGAGATAGATAAATCCATGTTAGTTAGAGTCTGTTAGATTCAACTAGATTCAGTAATATTGAGTAGAGGTAGAAGGATGTTGAGCAGCGGATCTTGCAGATGTGTGCGAAGACGGCTAGTAGTAGAGTAATATATAGCTGAGTGCACAGATGGTAAGTAGAAGATTCGATCCAAGCTATGTGCAAATCAGTAGGAGTAGATAAGAATAAACAAGAGAGCATGAGACTAAGAAGATTGAGTCAAGACATATTTTAAGAACAGTCTGCAGGTAGAAGACTGCAAGGTGCTATATCCAATTCTCATGCCAGATGAAGAGCACCTTGGTGGGTTTCCCAGATGGGTTTCCACATTATTCCTTGTGTATATGAATTAATGTTGTTGAATGGTGAATGTTTACATGAATATTTGCTTATTCTCAGTTGTTATAGTTACTAAGTGAATGTATGTTGCATTTTGGTTTATCTGTGACTGAATGGTTAAGTGTTGATTGGAATGGTATTTATGAATCATGGTTAAGTTGTTAAGTCCAAATATAGTCACGTATTTTGCGATTGAGTATTAGGGGTCAGCTGCATTGCGTTGTCGCACCAGCTGTTAGGTTATAAGGATGAGGTTGGGTTACTCGCACGTCGCGATGCCTCTCAATACTATTGACATGTTGCAGTAAGACTCCATCATGTCGCCTTTGTCAAGCACCTTTTCCCCATGCCAAGGGACTATACTCCCTCATCAACTGCGGAAATCATGGTTCTGGCAGTTACCCATTATATATCTCAGGTGAGACTGTGCCTTCCTCATGGGTGTTTCTGACTGAGCCTGGTCTGTCAAGCCGATGTCTTGTGGTGTCATGTTGGTATTATGTTGTTGTTGAATTTCGGGTTGAGACTAGAAGGGGGAAGAGGCCAACAAATGGTTCTGTTGTTGGGACCCTTAATGATTTGAGTCGAGAGAAATGTTGTGGCATCCAACAAAGAACGAGATAGAGGACGGGTTTGAGTCCAAGACATTGACATTCATGCAAGAAGAGAGCACATGATCTCAGCTAAGTGCAGAAAACTGGGTCGATGAGTATATATATTATGATGTTCACGAGGTCTTCTTTTCAGAGTTTCCCATCGTGCTGCACGAGTGGTTGTCCAGGTTGGCAAGAAGACAAACCAATTTCCATAGGAGAGAAATAGTCGAGTGGAATGACCAGTTGGTTCATGAGGTAACCATTGTAAGTAACACCATCTCTAGAGCTGTTGCTTTTTGGGTTGACAATATTCTGCAAGGATATATTATTGAGTTTGCAGTAGATCCTATAACCTCATATAGTGAGGTCGAAATAAATTTTTTGCAAGGACCGAGGAGAAGGTATTTGTTTTTTGTCAGTACTTGGATCAAGATGCTCGTTTATGAGAATGTTATCCTGTAGCTGAGTAGTTGAGTCATGTACTATGGAGGAAGGCCATGTCACAGACGAACTGTCAAGAAAATGGGAAATGGTGAGTTGAGATGTTCCCAGGAAGTACGGAACTTGAACTAGAGGATGAATTCCTAAGGAGTGGAAGGAAGTTTAGATATGGAAAAAGGATAAAGATAGAGGAAGGTCAAAGAGATCCTATTTTGTTTGAGGAAAGTGAACACAAAATTCAGTTGTAGGTATACGAAGGATCTTGCGATAAAGAGGAGGACTATCGGCCAATTTCAGAAGGAGCAGAAGACTCTAAAGAGTTTGACGAGACACCAAGGTTAGGACACAACTACATCACATCGGGAGTACCACCAGAGGTAAGTTCTAGAGTCTCATCTCTTGAAAGATTTATTAATATTGATAGTGCTAGAATTGTGACTAGCATGTAGGAAGGAACACCTCTGTTAAACCCATTACCAAAAAATATTGACAATGACTCAATGGTTGGGCATGATATTCAGTTACCCAAATTCAATGGAAATGGATCAGAGGATCCAGAGCAGCATTGGTTCATATGTGAAGATGTGTGGATGGTTCGATTAGTTCAAAATGGAGACTTAAATAAACCGCTGATGATCACGACTCTAAGTGGTCATGTGATGGATTGGTTTATGAAGTACTACATAGTACCATTAGGAGCACCGCAGAAGACCCTTAAAGAGTTAAGGTTTCGATGATCTTTTAGTTCATAAAACCTAAATCTAAGTCACAGTGTATCACTGAGATCAAGGAGATAAAACAAGCCTTGGAAGAGACAATATGGGACATTGACCAAAGATTTAAAATGTTGAGGGCCAAAGTAAGTTTCCAGATTTTGGATGTTCAGCATAAAGAGTGGTTCATTGTTGCATTGTTACCACACATATGAGGGCCATTGCTACAACAAAAGATTGATTTGCAGACCGAAGCACTGGAATTGGCAATGAATCTAGAGGCCTCACCAATCGGTGATGGTGTCGTAGGGATGGTGCAGATCCAGTCACAATTGGCTAATCTGACGATATAGCTTTAGGATATCAAAAAGGGAAAGGAAGCACATGAATACTTATGGTGAATGAAATGCAGCACATATGGAAACACTAAGGATAACTGTCTGACCTTCATGAATTATGTTTCATCTGGTGCACCAAACCCATTAAATGGTCAGGGGCTACCCTGTTGTCACATATTCCAGTTTAGAGGGCATCATGACGAGTAATTTTTATATTTGCATAAGGTAGTAAGTACCCCAGAAAACCTATTTTGTAAATTCTGTAAGTCAGAAGGACATGAAGAGAAAGATTGCAGAGCATACGAGCTCTTGAAGGAAAAGATGGTAGACACATACTTGATGAAGAATGAGGGGCAGGCTCAGGCTGAACCCGCGCAAGCATCATATCATCCTGTGCAGTTCCCACCCACACAGTATCAGAAAAAAGTATCAATATCAGTATGCACCACATCAACCATATGTGCAACAAAATCACTATCATCCGCATTACTAGTAGAATCAGTACCCTCCACAACAACCACACCCTCAGGGAAGGGGTGGTGGAAACTTCAGAGGTAGAGGAAGTGGAGGAGGATATGGTAGAGGGAGAGGTTAGGTTACATGCTATAACTATGGACAACTAGGTCACTATGCTAGAGATTTCCTAGAACCTATGAAGACATGTTCATACTGTAAAAGGCAGGATCACAATGTGGAGCAATGTCCACAGTTGATTGCAAAGTGGCAGGATAGGACCACCGCAGGTCCTACTCCTGCATAGAATCCAAATCTGAATCCTAACTTGAATGTCCAAATGATTACTGCTGAACCACGGGATCCGAATGTTGTTGTCATAACATGAGGAGGTGCTCCAACCGGAGTCGATCAAGAAGCTTCGAAAGAACAACTGTAGCTGTAGGTACGAACTGCGGTTCAAAAGAAGGTGTCATTCGATGTCCAGAAATAGAAGCAAGTATTCATGGATGTGTGACCAGAGTTTATGGATCCAAAAGAACCATTGACATTAGAAGAAGGGAAATTCCTGAACGATTCCAACACATATTCCAGAAGAAGGCCCCACAAAAGGTTAGTAAAATTAAAACCTTTCTATCAAGTTTCTTAGCGCTAATACAAGATAAAGATACCATTGCAGAACTACAAGAACTGATAGAAGAAACACCAGCAGAGCCACAACCTGAGAAAAGAGTTACCCAGGTCAGGAAGAAATTCAAAACTGGGCGCGAGTTAAGAATTACTACGTAGATAGGATATTATGATATGGACTATATCATTTTAGACCAGGGTTTTGATATCAATATTTTGACACTACAAACTTGGGAAAGTATGGGAAAACTGCACTTGGACGGTCCTCTGTCAAGCTATGACTTGGAAATCAGGAAAAGGTCCTACCCATTGGTCGGTTGAGTTAGGTCCCTGTCGATATTGAAGGTTTGTGCACATTTGCAAACTTTGAGGTCATTAAAATTGTTGATGACACAAATCCATATTCTGCATTATTGGGGATAGATTGGGTTATAGACAACCAAACCATTATAAACTTCAAGAAAATGATCCTCTCATTTGAGGATAATGAGATGAGAGTGGCTTCACCAATTGATTCATTAGAGGACAAATATACGTTGAGTCTGTCTACAATGATGGTCAGGTTGACTATCTCAACCAAATATACAATGTCACTGCATTACAAGAAGACTACATCAATCCAATAGCGGATGGAAACCTGAGCTGAAAGAGTGCTAGTTATTGCACATCCAACTGAGGGGAGGCTTTGGAGAATTGGAAAAATAGACTACATGAAGTCTCTATGAGGAGGTGTGCAAGAGTTACAAGGTCTATGCGATGGGTGGAGAATGAGCTGGAAGAGCTACCCACCTATGAGGGTTTACCTAACCTTTTGACCTTCTTAACTGAGTTTGAAGAATTTGTAACGGAATCAGAACATTTATCGGTGATAGATCATGCGCTAAAATCTATGCCTGCTAGATGGTGGGGTCCGCATAAGAATTTATAACAGATTAGACACAGTGCATAAGGTTGATGGAAGTCAAGTTCAGTGAAGAAGTCACCCTCGTAAATCACAAGTATTCAAGGTTGGAACATCTTAACCATTGTCGCATGGTATTTTCCAAATACCCACAATAGGAGTGGGTTTATCATTTCATACATACATTGGAAATGACACCTAGAACTTGGTATGCATCTATGGAATTGCAGCAAGGAACTCAGGATTGGGAAGGGCTAGCTAAACAATTCATGCACACATTCGAATTTGTTGATGAGAACCTTACGGTGGATGTTGTGCTTCAAATGATAAAGGAAAAGATATTCGATGAAATACCCATTGAAGAGGCCAATTCTCACCAGTGCAGTGTGACCATTCAGAAATGGATGGCTTGCTACAATCTTGACAAAGACCCAGATGATGATCTGAATCACATAAACATATGGAATTCAGAAGGCACATGCGAAGTAGAAGGAAGTGTCATTTCGAGCGACCAGTTCCTGAAACCGCTGAAAGTCAAGAAAGTAAACATTGGATCTCTTAAGAACCCAACGTTCACAAATATATGAGATTATTGGGATGAAGAGACTATCGCGAAGATCATGGACTTGCTGCATGAATACCAGGACCTATTCCCTACCAACTTTTCATAGATGAAGGGAATAGTAGGATATTTGGGGGAAATGAAAATACCCCTGCTACCATATGCTAAACCCAGTCGGACGTGACCTTATAGGTTGAACCCAAGGTATAAGGAAAAAGTAAAAATAGAATTGGATTGCATGCTCAACATAGGAATCATTGAACCTGTCGAAGAATCAGAGTGGATCAACTCTATAGTGATCCAGGATAACAAGACAACAAGTGAAGTTAGGATTTGTGGTGACTTGAGGAAGTTGAATGATGCATGCTTGCACAATCCATTCCCAACACCATTTATAGATGAAGTCCTTGAAAGTGTCAGTGAACAAGAGATGTATTCATTCACTGATGGCTTCTCTGGATATCATCAATTCAATATTGTGCAGGAAGATCACCACAAAACAACCTTCATCACCGAATGGGGATGCTATCAGTATACAGTAATTCCCTTTGGACTCAAGAATGCACCTGCTATTTTTTCTAGAATAGTAGTCTCTTCTTTTGGATATTTTATTCATAAATTTATTGAAGTCTACTTTGATGACTAGACTGTGGTTGGTCTAGTAAGAGACCATATTGAGAGTCTGTGCATGATGCTGGACCAATGTTGGCAGTACTAGATCGCACTTAATTCTAAAAAGTGTATTTTATGTGCACCAATTGGTGTATTGTTGGGTCATGTCATATGTCACGATGGTATTTTGGTCGACCCAGTAAAGATTACAATAATTCTTCACTTACCACTGCCTACATCAGTCACACAACTCAGATCAGTGCTAGGACACACAGGCTACTATAGGAATTTCATCAGAGGATATGTAGCGATCACTGCGCCTATGGAGAAACTGTTGAAAAAGGATGTAAAGTTTCATTGGATAGCATCTTTCCAGGAAATCTTGGATAAATTGAAGACAACAATGGCCACTGCGCCAATACTTGTATTTCCTAACTGGGAAAAGGAGTTCCATGTGCATGTCGATGCGTCGTCTCTCGCACTTGACATAGTATTGACACAGCCATGAGAGGGTGCACTTGATCACCCTATTGCTTTCGCAAGCATGAAACTATCAACAACATAAAAGAACTACACGATGACAAAATGAGGAGTCCTTGCAATGGTCTACATGCTTCAGATGTCCTGACACCACTTGTTGGGTGGCCTATTTTCAGATGTACACTGATTATTCAGTGCTGAAATACCTAGTCAACAAGCTAGTGTTGGGGGGGAAGATCTATAGATGGCTTCTCTTGTTTCAAGAATTTGACTTTGAGGTCATCATTAAACCTGGTCAATTGAATGTTGGAGTAGACCACTTGTCAAGGATAGAAAGTGGTGAAGAGCCAACCGGCTTGGAAGATAATTTTCTTGATGCGCAACTATTTGTGATCCACATGATTGACGTTCATAACCATGATTTTAATGCCATAAATCAGTTTTTTAGCACAGGATATGCACTTGAAGGAATGCCAACTAATCAAAAGAAACACTTGGTCATCAGAGCTGTTGATTATACATTGATCGCAGGACATCTGTATAAGCTGGGTACGAATGAAGTACTACGTCGATGTGTTTCTTACTATGAACGACCTTGGATTATGAGTGAAGCACATGCTAGTGTCACAGGAGGACACTACGTAGGAAAAGCAACTGTGCATAAGATATTGCAGGAAGGAATATGGTGGCCAACCATACATATGGATACTAAGAGCTTTTACAGGCCCTGTGATATCTTCCAGAGGACAGGAAAACCATCGCGCCACGATGAGATGTCACTTGCGCCGCAGACAACCCTCCAAGCCTTCGACAAATGGGCTGTTGATTTTGTTGGACCGATTAGTCTACCAGGGAATAGAACTAGAGCGCACTATATTATCACTGCAATAGACTATTTGACCAGATGGGCTGAAGCTATGCTTGTTAAATATTGCACCGCTACAACTGCGATGAAGTTCTTATTTGAGAATGTGGTGACTCAATCTAGCTGCCCAAAAATTTTACTAAGTGATCAAGGTATGAATTTTGTTAACAAATTAATTAGTGAGCTTAATGCATATTTTCATATCCAGCATAAGAAGATGACACCATATCATCCTCAAGCGAATGGAACAGTTGATGCCTTCAACAAGATCCTAGAGAAATTTTCAGTTGTGTTATGGGCATATCGCACAACTTGCAAGCGGCTAACAGGCCACACCCCATTCAGATTGGTATATGGACAAGAGGTTGTTGTACCAATGGAGTACATTGTGTCAAGCCTAAGGATTGTTGTGCTGGCGGAGATGACTGGTGGCGATGCCGTTGAACAAATATTGTCACAGCTTTTTCATATGGAAGAAGAATGCTTCGTCACAGGATATCACCAGATTATAGAGAAGTAGAGGCAGAAAGCATGGCACTATTGCCATATTCACATTAAGCCATTCAAAGTTGGAGTACTTGTGTTGCTGTATGACAACAAATTTTTCAAGCACCCAGGTAAGCTAAAGAAACATTGGCTTGGGCCATATGTGATCGCGCACATCACTGATGCGCGTGCAGTAAAACTTCAGAAACTGGATGGAACATACATTGCAAGGATGGTGAATGGAAGCTGCCGGAAGCCTTACTACAACAGTTGCGACATGCCTGGATAGGACCGCACTACATGGAAAAAAAAGAGGGAAAAGAGAAAAGGAAAATATTATGTCGCACGTCTGCAACAAGCACATACAAAAGCGCAAGAGAAAGAGGGAAGTGTAAGGAAAGTACGCATGGCAGGATGGACAGAATCTAACAATTAAATAATATCTAGAAAAAAGATTAAGGTGGTTATGACGACTTAGAGACATAAATTCGATAAGATATGAGGAGTATGGAGGCATGCTTTTTGGTCTCGTTATCTGTCCTTGCCATAACTTCCATAACTTTGCTGACATGTACAACCCACAGATTGAGTAGCAGAGTTAATGAAGGAATGCGCTGGCCAAGAATCCCATGTGATCGATTGGACATCCACCTTCGATTTCATGACAACTGCAGAGCACTAGGGCACGTATACATACAAGGCTTCACCATCAAGCATTCTTTTACGCACACAAAGAGAGCTGAAAGAACCAAAGCTGAGCATTTGTAGAGTCAAACCCTTTTAAATACTAAGCCAACACCCATGGTAATTGAAATCCCCAGTGAGAGTGAGCTATCTGACGCAACCATTATCTCGGGTTTCCCAATCGACAAGGAAGAAGAAGTAGAATCGTCAGAGGTACAACAACTAGAGTTGCAACCAGACACTGATCCGATGGCGAGAACCAGGAGGCAACCTGCCCCTTTGACCATGCCTAGACCCGCGGCTACTCCTCGACCTCTGATCACTGTTGTTAATATTCTGATCCATGGTTCATGCCCTGTGCCGAACCTAGTTCAAAGACCTCCAGCTACACCTACAACTACGCAACCACTTAGGGATCCAAGACAGGCTGGAGAGAACGCATTCGGAGAGGCCTCCCAGCCTGTGATTTCAAGGAAATGGAAGGCAAGAGCAGTTCCATACAATACCAGCAAAGTGCCAATGGAGGAATATCCAGAGGAGGAGGAATTTATGGAAGAAGACTCACAACCACACTGAGGACCCAATGTTGAGGATGACGAAGAAAATTTCCCTCATTACGTACGACCAAGGAGAGATGATGCTGAGGAAGTGGAGCTTCCAAAGAAGGCCAATATAATTCTGATAGCATCAAGAATCCCTAAGAACGTTCCCCTACTAATGGACATAATGCTGAAGATCATCAAGTTGACCCTTGGAGACTTCGACACTCGACAACAGGAAGGGTTGAAAAGAGTGGACTGCATGGTCACAGAACTAACTGGACCGATTGGGCCTGAGGTGCTAAGGCCAATGAAATGGGCTGAGGGCATTGACCATCCTGGTTTGATGAACCTGTTGTTTTTGCCCCATTTCAACCACGGTCTACAGGTCAACACATATGTGAAATAACTTCTTGTCTGTTTCCATAGAGGATGCCTTTGTCTTGACCGGCCATACTGGGTCGACGTCGAGCTTATTTCTACCATAATCGGTCTTCCAAAGGAAGGAGAAGACCCCCTGCCATACTTGGCCCATAAATATAACACCAAAATAAAGAAGAAGTATACACTTTAACATGCAAAAAGAGGCTTCCTGATTCTCCCTATCGAAGACAGAAGCATGCGATTCGTTGCAAGGATCCTCTCTTGTAAGATGCTACACAAGATGAGGCCCACTCAGTGTACTGGGCAAACAATCAAGCTTGCAGAACTGTGCGTGCTAGGCGGGATTTTCAACTGGTCACGGTTCTTGTTGAATGAGTTGATAGATGATGTAGGGTAGGCCCATGAGGACCCTAACTACAAATGCCACTACTCCTCGCTGCTCATCTTGATGTCGTTCACCCTATGGGCCGACTCGTCAGATTACTAACAAATGGACGTCCCACTACCTTACCATGGGGAAAAGTACCAGAACTTGTGGGAAGACAAGAAAGATAAGATATGACAGAAGGATAACAACATTGAGTTCTTTTTGCACGCACAGGCGCTGCGCGATGTTGTCCATCAATCTCATCGAGCCCAAGACGTGACGGTGCATATGTATGCAGCCTTCATCAATTTCTAGGCCACCAAGCATAACATGGTTTTGGAGCTGAAGAAGGACCCAACAAAACAAGTACTGTAATGTCCCGGTTTTGACCCCATCACATTAGATGTATATGATGTATATATTGTAATGATCATGGTGTGGAGCTAAAGGCCAAGGCCCCACCATTGATCGGTTATGCTATGTTTTGGATTTAAAATTTGTCACCAATGGTATATCAAGGCATGCGGCATATATTATGTTGGCCATCATGTAAATATGCATCATAATTAATTAATGGACACAACCAGCTACGGTCGCGGCAACTAAATCGAATGGGGCATGATTTCCTAAGGATAAGGGGGGTGAAATATTTAGCCTATGGGCCAATGGGGAAAAGCCAAATGTCTATGAGAAAACCCATCAAATTTTCAACTACCTTTCTTGTCTTTTTTTTCTCCAATCATTTATTTCTGCCAGAATGTGGTTGAGTTAGTTATTGCATAGAATGGGAAGAGTATGGGAAACCAAAATTCGAATTGGGCAGAGACCCATTTTTGAAAAACGTGTTCTGACTTCCTTGGCAAGAAAAATGCCCAAAAACGTATGCCATTCTGCTAGGCATTCACGTTTTTCAGTTTTCTCACGTTTTGGGAGCAGCTGGAGTTTTTCCTATGTGTTTGGATCCCACGTTTTGGCTGTTGGCTTCATTTTTCCCATGGATTGGAGGTCGTTTTTGTAATGCCAGGGCCTGGGTTGTCTTCCTCACGTTTTTGCAGCTGCTGGTGCATTTTCCATTCACGTTTTTGTGATTTCATGTGTTTTCACCATGACTGTGAAGAGCCATTCACGTTTTTGGCTGTCTCACTGACCTTTGGGTCTCACGCACTGGCTATTTGGGACGTTTTTCCCTGCTGTGAGTTGTTTTCCCTGATAAGCTTCAGGACTGTGTGTTTTCCCCCATGTTGTGAGCCGTTTTTGTTGTTACGTATGGGGCTGTGTAATTCGTTTTTACTGTTCAAGCTGTGTTAGCTAAATTGATTGCCTGAATGCAATGGTCAGTCTTTGGACTGTGTGAGGAGTAAGGATTTTGGCTTGGTTGCTTGATAAACCTGGTGCTAGAGACCACACAGACAAAACTAGGGGGCTGGCCTTCTTCTCCATCACCCCTGAATAGCACTGGAAGGGAATGCAGGGCATGAGGGACTGTGTAGCAGAGAAGGGACTGATTCCTTGTGTTGGGTGTGGATGGGTGTCTTAGAGGTCAGGCTAGTTTTGGTGTGGGTGTTCTTGGCTCAGTAAGGGGCTCACCAGCTTAGCAATTGCCTTCTTCAGCTCCTTAATGGCCTGATAAACCCAACTTGGTTGGCTTGGCTATGTGTTTTGTGTATCCTGGTTATGTGTAAGCCTGCTAGTTCCCTTATTCCTTGGAGAATCATGCCCAGCTCGGGGGTGGCAGCGTTGCTGAGAGATTGATGAGCACGCTGGCCTATGGTTGGGTGGAACGTTGTAGCGACGTAGCTGGTTGTGGAGCAAAGCTTTCATAAGATAAGTAATCTTGTGCATTTTACCTCTGCAATTCTATATTACTGTTAATTAAAATGAAATGAACATGTTGAATGAATGCATGTCTGAATGCTGTTATTTTCCGTTGTGTATGATGATTAAATTGCATCTGTGAATGATTAATAATTCTGGGTGCATAATTTAGTTCAAATTCACTTAAGCATTCTGTTCTAGGCGTTTTTACTTCCTGTACATGTTCATGGGCGGATTGCCCGGTCCGATAGAGCTCGTAGATCGCGTCCTCTTTGCCGGTCGGAGGCTTGGGGACGTGACAAGTACACCATGCACGGTTCATATTCACTGATACTGATGTGGACGAAATTAGTAAGGAGTATCCAGATGAATGGCGCGGCCCACTAATGGAGCCACTACTCGAAGGACAAAATGAAGAAGACCCACCAGTGCACCAAGTTAATGGCCAAGAAAATGAAGGAGGTGATGATCAAGAAAATCAGTCGCAAGATAGGAACAAGGAAAATGATAATACAGGAGGGGGTGCCTCTGATCATAATGATTCAGAGTGCATGCCTAGTCAGGAGAACATCCTAGCCCAGCATCAAACACAAAAAAAGGATAGGAACCCCTGCGAAAGAAGAGGAAAGCAAATAGAATAGCTAAGGCAGATACCTTGACTGAAGAGGATGTACGTGTGATAGAAGAATTTGTCGCAGATGTCACAAGTGACAACCTCACCACTTTAAGGATGCAACAGACAAGGCTGGCTGATCAGGTGTCACAACACCTTAATTAGCTAGTAGAGGCCATTAACGATGTCAAAGCCACTATGGAGGCTGAAACATATGGCATGGATCCAAATGTCCCATTCGTCATGCCCGAGCTGGTGCCTCCAATAAAGGTAAAAATCTAGGCACAGGTAATGGATACATGAACGACTAAGTTTTATACAACCATGTTATCAACCCAAATGGCACTTCTCCGTCCGAGTGCCGACACTTCATCTGTTTGCACACAAAAGGACATTTATGGATTGAAGGTCGCTTAAACGGTATAGATGGGCATGACATGAGATGCATTCACTATCCACCCAGCTTGCCATTTTACCTTTTTATATGTTGATTGTTGTACGTGACTCTTCCCATAGCAACTCGCATATGTACGTGACTATCTCCACAACATATCGCGTACTGTATGCGAGTATTGTCATTGCAACTCATGTACATATCGGTACGCGGGTTTCCCTTATAGCAACTCGTGTGTCATACGTGGGTTTCCAGTATCAATACTCGTATACACATCCATTCGACATTAAAAATAATAAAACACGATTAATGGAGATTTGTTAAGCCCTAATGATTAACTATATTTATTGTCTCAACCTCCTCAACCTTCAAAACTTCTCTATTTCCCTAAGTATAAATAGAGGCCTTGGGGAGGGCATTAATCAATCATACTTGGAGAGCAAAGTTATGTTGGTGGTATATCTTCAAAAGTCTTTGGAGAAATAGAACTCAGAATCCTTTGGTTGCAGAGGAGTCCTTGTTTCAGGCGTTGGGTTGTACACTTATCTCATTCACTATTGTTAATAAAGAGAATCATTCTTCCAACTTTGTGTTGAGTCTCTTTCATGTATTATGGTTTGATGAATATTTATGATTAAGCACTTTATATATTTTTTCTCTAACTTGTCATATATACATGTATAATATTGTACTTGGAGGATTTGCTCTTTGCAGGTGAAGGAGGTGCATCCATGAAAGCTTTGGAGAGGAGCAGAGTGGGAGAATACAAAGCTTGGATCAACCGTCGTTAATTAGATGAGTTCATCATATCTTCCTATTTCCTTTCTATACTTTAAATTCAATTTTCTGCAAGTTTTAAGAGTAAGTTGGTAACCCCAGACCCTCGATTATAAGGGTGTTTATTCCTAAACAACAAGCCATGCATGGGTTCAAGAACATGCACATAGAATTCTCTAAACTAGGCTTAAACGAAGTCTATGAGATCCAACAGGCAGTCACTACTAAAGTACGGATAAGGGAGAATGTCGTTGCCTATTAGGAAACAAAGCAACAAAAGAAGGCAAAGGCATGCAAGGCCCTCCTTAGGGACAAAGAGCAGGAAATTACTGCACATGAGCAGAGAGGGGTTTCACTCGTTGAAACTACTAAGAACGCTATCGTCGAGTTCCTACCAAAAGCAAGCCAGGGAGATGAAGATTCAACAGCTAAGTTTTCTCGGCTATCATGCATCACAATGGAACTAAAGAAGTAGGTTGAGGATCTTTAGGCTAGGCAGGTGCCGATCACACTTCCTGAGGTGCTCGAGGAGAGAAGAAGAGGATTGTTTGAGGATGCTGGGAAGATCAATAAGGCAGAAACACTAAAAAAAAAGGTAGTTGGCATTGTTTCCATGATTTTGGAAGGGCTCTTGGAAGATGAAATTGCATAAAACATAAGGGAAATCATGTGGCAGGAAGATGAGAAAATCAGCGCAACAAAGGAAGAAATGAAGAAGCTTCCCTTCCATGAAAAGGTGATAAAAATGGTAGAGATCAAGTGACTATAGCAGGAATTCCAGACTCTATGTGATCAAGAGAAGACTAGGTAAGCTGAGGTGGAGGCACATCAGTCAGAGGCCATGTAGCTCACAGGCCTTATTCAGCAGCAGAAGCTGCAACAAATTGTGCAATCACTAGAGGCAAGACCGTCGGAACATATCAATTTTGACCGTGTAGAACAATTGGCCACACAGGCACATGAAGTCACAGAGGAAGTTGCTAAAGTGCAATAGATGGTGAAGGATTTCTAGGACAAGGTTGGTCCTTTCGTGCAGTCTGAACTTGCACCAGAATCATAAGTTTTGGTGAAAAGTAAATTTTTACGGCAGGACATTCTTGTAGACAAGTTCCTTTTCTCTTAGTGGCTTGGGACGAGCCACATGTGAGTGTTGGGGGCCTGTTGGGCCAGGAAAAGGGCCAAGGAAAGTGCACAAGGAAGAAATGCGTGTGCAAGAAAAGGAGGAAAAGTGTGCATGCAAAAGAAGGGAAAAGTAGGCTAATAAGGAATTGGTGCAGAAAAGATAAAAACACATGTGCGACGGAGAAAGAACATGAGGAAAGATGCCACATGATAGCTGCGACAAGGAAGGAAGATCCGAGTCGGTGGAAGATGTAGGTGGAGAAGTTAAAGCTGGAAGGCAGAATTCAAGGAAGACTATATAAGGACGAGCCAACAAAAGAAGGAAGGACAATTTTGCGGCTAGTTACGACTGGTATAGAAAAGCTAAAAGATGTTTCCGTGGCTAGTTAAAGCTGTGGTTATTGTCTTCCAGAAATTTCACGGCTAGGTATGGGTTGAAATTTATGTAACAAAAGATATTTTGTAAGTTGTTGAGTCTGTAATAACTGATTTGTACTCAGTCAACCCTGTGAGGTCTTGTAAATATTATAAATAGGAGGAACCCGCTCTGTATAAAGGTTTGGCGAGCTAGATAAGTCCCACTTAGTTAGAGTCTGTTAGATTCAACTAGATTCGGTAAGATTAAGTAGAAGTAGAAGGCTGTCGAGCCAAAAATATCGCAGTTGTGTGTGCAGATTGCTAGTAGTAGAGTAATCTGCATCTGAGTGTCCAGATCGGAAGTAGAAGAGTCGATCCAGGCTATGTGCATATCAGTAGGAGTAGATAGGAATAAACCAGAGAGCATGAGAGCAAGAAGACTGAGTCAATACATATCTTAAGAACAGTCTACAAGGTTCTATATCCAATTCTCATGCCATATGAAGAGCACCTTGGTGGGTTTTCCCAGATGGGATTCCACGTTATTTCGTGTGTTTATGAATGAATGTTGTTTAATGGTGAATGTTTACATGAATATTTGCTTATTGTCAGTTATTACACTTACTAATTGAATGTATGTTGTAATCTAGTTTATCTATGACTGAATGGTTAAGTGTTGATTGGAATGGTATGTATGAATCATGGTTAAGTTGTTAAGTCCAAATTTAGTCACAAACTATCTATTGAGTATGAGGGGTCAACTGTGTTGCACTGTCGCACCAGCTGTTGGGTTATAAGGATTAGGTTTGGTTGCTTGCACATCACGATGCCTCTCAGTAATGTTGACGCGTTGCAGTAAGACTCCATCATGTCTCCTTTGTCACGCGCCTTGGCCCTACGCCAAGGGACTATACTTCCTCGCCAACTGTGGAAAAATTGTTTTGGCAGTTACCCATTAGATATCTCGAGTGAGACTATTCCTTCCTCGTGGGCATTGCTGACTGAGCTTGCTCTGTTGGGACGATGCCGTGTGGTGTCATGTTGGTATTATGTTGTTGTTGAACTATGGGTTAAAACAAGACGAGGGAAGAGGCCAACAGGTTTCTGTATTATTAAATAACATAGAATTTATTAGAGGATCCCTTGAGATTAAGGAAAAATACATAGCGAGGTAACTTCCTTTTCTTCATCATCCAGTTTTACATCCAAGTTGTCCATTTGACAAATCAAATCATTAAAAGTATTTAGATAATCAAGGATTTCCTTACCTTCATCTATTTGTAGGGAATATAGCTTTGTCTTTAGAAAAATTATGTTTGTCAAGGAACTTGTCATATAGAGGATTTACATCTTATTCCATAAGCCAATTGTTGTTTCTTCTCCACCAATGTGTAACATAACCTCATCTTCCAGGAACAACCAGATAGTGTTAAAGGATCTTGAAACCATCTCCTCGCATTCATAATCTGACATATCCTTGGGATTCTTTGATTTTCCTACTAACGCTTTCTGCACTCCTTGTTGCATAAGTAGATCTCTCATTTTGAGCTTCCACAACTCAAAATTAATATTGATGTTGTACTTCTCCACCTCAAAGTTTTCACTCTGCATCTTTGCCATTTTCTCAAGCAACTGTAGAAAAACTTATAAAGCCAAGATCCTTAAAACAATGGACTAATATTCCAAGGATTAATTCCAGTTGAGATATAATATGAATTAAAATTTTAAAAATAAAAAATTTATATAATATATTTAAAAAAAACTTATAAAAGGTTCCACCTTATAACTCCCACATTATGCATTAAACATTTTTGTGTCGAAGGGGCGCATTCTACAGCCCAGTAGGGGAAACTGTGTAATTCCTTCCATGATCATTGTAGAGCTGACACGTGTCATTTAAAAAAATATTATAAAAAATAATATTTCTGCTCAAATTAGATTTAAAACATTTACAATGGCATAAATATATAACGATACAAATTAGATAAATTGAAACACTTCCTATGATGCGTACACTCCAAAAAGGGGTTTGCACCTCAAGAGATTTGATCCCTCTCAACACTTGGTACATCCCCTTTTAATATGGATCTATGATGGTAATAATAAAAATACACCTTTTATAACCCCATAGTTCTTGAATAATCCAATGTACGCTTACCTCCACCATATACCTTTAAACCATTTCCTTAAACTATTAAATAAATACTTTGGAAAACTTCTTTAAAAAAATATTTATAGCATACATGGTACATGTTTCAAGAAATCATGATCCTCCTTTCATGTCAACTTACCAAAGTCCTCCTGTAAAGCCAAGAGTGTGAAAAAACCTTAGTTTATGAGTATAGATCCTCTCGATTCTTTAATGGACCAGAAGTTTCAAGAGGTTTGAATTTCACAAGTGTGCCACTACTTTATCGCTCCCTCCAAAGGGTTACGGGTGTGAATATTTTTAATTATCACTCTCTAGAGGATCTTCACTCTGAACCAGGAAAGGTGCAACTTCAGTAGGTGTTCATACTTCACTATGTAGCTCCAACAAAAACTCAGGCCTCTCCAACTGATATATGATCTCCAATAACTCGGATATGATACCACTTGTTGAGAGTATAAGTTAAATAGAACAGAGATCGATAAAACATAGAATAAAACAATGTAAATCACACAGAAATTGACATAGAGATTTACGTGGTAAAACCCTATACAAGGAAACATACGCAGCGAAATAATATCGATATTCTTATTGCTAAAAAAGGATATTACAAGAACTTACAACCTTTTCCTCACATTCACTAAGATTGTTTTGCCTCTACCGACTTATATGGATATATAGGATCTCTTACACAGTTACATAGAAATGACCAATTAAATGCACTATAATCTATATTCTAACTGAAGTTGATTGGTATCAATTGAAAATAAAATAATAGGGATATAGAAATGCCCATATCCAATTCTGTGGGAAATTGGTTGTCATCATTTCAAAGAGTTGAGATTCCAGTCGATATATTGCAAATCAATTGAAATATAAGTGGACAACAAACTTAGACTAGTTGAGGGATTCAAACCATGTATATGGTGTTTCTAATATGGTTAAGTGATATTGTAAAGCAAGAAGATTTGCTTCAATAGCCGCCGTGCTTGACACCATGTGTCCCCTACTTTGTAGATTCTGCATATATAAATGGGCTCGCAAGGCATGCTCATTGAAAAAATAAAATGTGTACGCATAATAGGGAACATAGACATGTTTCTATTTAAATGGGTTCAAATCCCTTTTGAACTTCCACACAAAAATACTACATTTTTAACCCAAATAAAATTCAGCAGACGAATGCACATGCACATATGAATGTGTGTTTGCGTTCATGCATGTTAAAAAATAAGGGATGGCTAATTCACATTTGTCGAATCAACCTCCCCAAGAACGACAATAAACGCCCCTTCTAGGAGAAAACATGAGCATGTTCTATGTTGGAGAATCCACCCACACATCCATTTCCATCGTCATATACTACATGTCAGCTGAAGTTTTTGATGCAATATTTTTTTTCATTTTACAAATTTGTTTTTGCTTTAATTTTTTTTTTAATTGCATCTATTATTCAACGAATATGGAGGAAAATCTCGACCCAAATGTAAACCAAAAATCTAACCTCCCATAAGGCCTAAACAATGAATTAAATCAATGGTTAGATGAGTTGAGAAAAACCTAATTGGGGAACTTTGAAACACAGAAGAACCATCCTGTTATTCATTAGCCACTTCCCTTGACACCATTGTGGCTTCCATTTACCATTACCAATGGTAATTATCAGATATATCCAAATATAGGGAAAGGATGTGGGAATTTTACTCAATTGGAATTAGCAAGGAAGAAGTTAAAAAATTAAATATAACCAAACAATCCATTTTTTAGATGTTCATTAACCATAAAGCCAATGAACCACTTGATATGAGAAAGAGACATCTTTGCATGGATTGATGCACATTCTGGCTATGGAGAGACCACTGGATGGATCTATAGTTTATAGTATTTGATAATCCTCCATGTAATAATATGGAGGTTCCCTTGTATTTTCTTGGGAAAATATGGGTTGGGTTCATTCTTGGTTTCCATGTCAATTATTTTCACGTTGGTGAATTCCATGGGGTCGGTCTTGACTCGGCTCAAGATCGAAAAACTGCTAGACATAACACATTGAGAGGGTATCCTACTCTTACGAACATTCCTAACCCCTCCCTTCATCCACCTTAGCTCAAAGATAGGATCCAAGATACTGTTACTATGATACCAACCTTGACACGCAGTCTAGCGCAACACAGTGCATTTGTAGCAACATTTTGTCGAGAGACATCCTATGATGATGTTATACCACATGGTGTCAATCCATCATATATTCAAGCTGTATTTTTAGATCCCATACCAGTTTTTCCTTGTCGATGCTTGCATTGCCAACAAACTTGCTATGGACCAAGAGAATATCATATTTAGGACAATTTTTTGAACAAAGTTAGCATGACATAAGTTCTATATATTCATTGTTATTGTATTTAATGTTGCATTTGACAAATATTTAGTAGCCTTTAACTTTAATTTTTTTTTTAATTTTTTTTTTTCATGTACATCTCTTCTGAGATGACACCCCTCTTTCTAGGTGGTGGGATTCCTCATCTGCTGGACTTGATGTAGGTTGTTATAGCTTGTTTGCTTGGGGCTCCTCACACCTAGGTATTTAGATGAATTTATGTTTTCCCCCTCAATATGTGTGTATATATGTTTTCATAAACTTTATTGCCATATTAAATGCAAATTGAACCGTAATTCTTGTTCTTTTATAATTTTCATTAAGTGGCATACTAATCAAGCTCTAAACATTAAATCAAGCCTTATTAATCGTCAAACATGTTGTGTAAATCCCTAGTTTGGAATTAAATATAGAGACCTATACTCCTTCTACGATGTATGTGGCATGTTATAGATCTGTAAACACAGACTATAATCCCTAAAAGTAATAGTTAGGATAGAAACCCATGGTTTTGGTCCTAAACCATAAATTAGGTGATTGACCCCATCACTATTATGTTGAATTGTTAAAATTGGAAACATAATTTTCGTGTAGGATAATTTTATTTATTTATTTAGGTCCCATGCTACTATCTGCATACATATGCATGATTGGTGAGTGGTACAAATAATGGTTTGTGCAAAAATTCATATTTTTACCCGCAAACCACAACTGTGACCATCCGACAAACCCTTGTTGTGTCAAATCCCATAAATTGGGTCCATACTCTTCTTCTAGGCCACTGTAATGTTCTTAAAATCCGTAAATAAAAAATATCTGTCGGGTCAATATCACTGCTAAGATCTAAGGGACATCTTATTCTTCACTTCGGAATTATAAAAACTTAATAGGAACTATACTTGTATCCTTGTTATGATTTTTTCACGTAGGTTATTACATCCTATTCTGATTACGATGTTATTTACTATTGTTTACTTATGTACTGTGTACTTGTATATTGATGTTCTTATTTGGTTTAATGATGCTCTGATGTTGTTTTGTTTATGATGGATGTTATTTTATGAAACCTAGTCTTTATTTACTAAATGACGAGGCTAACTTACCTCTGCATCTAAAGGGGAGGAGTAGCTGTATTTTTCCTAATGACTCAGCCGGAAAGGTAAGGAAATTCTACGATTTGGGCTTACTTAGTTATCACGAACTAATGCATGATGTATCCATGGTTATTGTAGGTGTTTTGTCACTAATCCTATGCTGCATGTGCACTAAAGGGTGAATAATACCTATCACGTAAAGAAAATTTTCTACAAACCCTAAACACTAAGGGTTTAGGTTTTGCTTGGTACAAAACTTAACCAAAAAGAACAAGGGCATAAAACTATAGGGAAGGGGCTAAATCTCTAATATTTAGTGGATGATTAGCTGTTGCATTTAAATGGGCCATGCGAAGGCTACGTGGCTTCCTCCATGCTGTCTCCAACATAAAACCAAGGATAGTGTTTTGGAAGCCATTCTTTCGCATGGTAAGGTTATTAGAGAAGGGAGCGAGGTCCATCGTTGGGGCATTGCTAACAGAGGCGTGGTCACAATGTTTATTCAAATTTTTTAACAGGTATGTATTCAACTTCTGTGGTTTTAAAAATCTTGAGCTGTTCATTTTAGTATTTGGTTGTAGCATACTTCTGATGCACCTCTGGCTTTTGTTGCAGGTTTTGATGGCTAAGCAGCTAGCGAAAGTGGGGTAGTGAAAAGGTCATCATCTATCACCTGGTAATCCCATACACAAGGTCCTTCAACCTTCTATTTGGTCATATTTGTTTTTTGAAAGGAATTGGGGTTTCTTTGTCTATAGTTTATAATGGCTATGCACTTGGGAAATTCCAAGGTTTTGGGAATAGAATGAAGCTTAGGCTTAATCGTAGATTTGGGGTTTTTATGATTTATGGCATGTTTGGGTATTTGTAATGTGGTAACAACTATGGTGAATTTATTTTTTAAACTAAACCTTATGTTGGAAATTTTATAGTGGTTTTGTTGTTCTATGTTCCCGACCCTTCATTGTTTTAATTTATGAAATCGCAGTCAAGGTTTAAAGTCGAGGCATTTTTTAATGGTGATAGTATTATATAAATATGGTTGCTCCGTTAAATGGTTTTAGTAACTCCAAATTTTCCTTTAAATTGCAAGTGTGTGTAATCAAGGGTGTAATTGGAAAATGTGGTTTTATTATTTAATTAATTTATTTTGGCACATCGTTGCCAAGAGCACTTTATTTAATTTTATAAAGAGGGTTTTGAGATATCCATTCCCTTGCTAACAATGGAACTATGATAATGTTGTTGATAATTATTATTGGGGTGTGGATTATTCTAGGTCTATGCCCACGCTGTGTATTTTATAATATGTTAATATTTAAAGGGTTTTTACCTTAGTAGCAGTCTGACTGTCAAATTTATTCATTGTTTTCCATTGTGTGTTTCTCTTATGTATCATAGAAAATGGGCAAGCCCTATCTCTGTTCTTTATTTACATTTTAGACGTGGTTTAAAAGTAATAGGTTAAAATATCATTACTGGCAGCATGAACTTATGGCTTCAACATTGGAATATTATCATGGTAACTTTAACTTGTGTATATGGAATGGTTGTTATAATGTTGTTTTACTTCCTTTGAAAAACATAAGATGGCTTCAAGCCAACGCTTAGTTTATGGCATTCGATAGTTGAACATTTATTGAATTTTTAAGAAGTAAGAGAAGGATTCATAACTAATGTTTTTTATGGTTTAAATATTTTATTGTGTTGTAAGTATGACTTACCTACACCCCAACCAATGCTTAAGAGATTCATTGGTTGGTTGATAGCATCAGGACCTGGTTAAATTAATTAAGTGATTGTATACTTGTGTTTAGTGTTTTAAGAAGGCTTCCGGCTGATGATATGCATGTTTTTATGGAATACAATCGTGGTTCTAGAAATTTGTTATATGTCTTCTTAAACTCCCATGGATTCAATCCCTGGTTCACGATTATGTGTTATCTTTAACCCGTCGAAGTTCTTTTTAATGGATAATTTATTATATATTTATTTCAACACTGGGAATGCTAATATGGCAGCATTTATAAGATTGTCCTGTCGATCGTTTATTTTGATTTAGTTCTTTTAATATTTTAAGCAGTGAATGCTGCACATATTTTATATAGTAAATTGGTGGTGTTTGAACATTGATAATACGTTGGGTTTTGGATTCCAAGGGACTTGATCCCTGATCCGTGACTCTCGTTAATAGTTGTTCTTTCCATCATTTATTTGATATTTCATTTTATGATAGTTATTATTTTTGTTATAGTTGTGAGCCTTTGCGAATGCTCTGTAATATTATACTTAAGGGTTCTAGTTTTACTTTGATTTTATTATTTTGCGTGAGGAAATTATACAAGTGATGGGATATATGGTTTATATGTATGGATTCAATACTGTTTTCTATATTTTCATAAATGTTTGGTCACTAACTTTATCAGGACTAAATCTTAAATATAGGCTAAACCCTTACATATATAGAAGATTTTAAAACAAGTAAATAACATAAACCTTATAAGAAATTTATCCTAGAATTTGTATAAGAATTTAAACTAAGATTCTATCTTAACTAATAAAAAAATCTAAAACATTTATTCATAATGATGACGGGTGAATTACAACTCCCCATACAAAACCCAATTGGTGTAATCACAACTTGTAAACATAATCAGACCAAAGATAAAAGATGAAATATAGGAAATCTCTTACCTTCAACTATGCAGCTTGAAATGGCTTAAGAACCCTGCACACTTCAACACCCAAAATTAATAAAACACTTTCTATCTCTCACCTTAGTAATAATAACTAGATAACTTTGGAACTACAATGTTCCTTCCAACCATGACTTGGAACCATTCCTGGTTCTAAATCGGATCCCCCCGATTTGGCTCCAACATGCAAGAGATCTAGAACTCCCAAGGATGAGGATGCTGTGTTTGGAAATAAGGCTCTCTATAAGATTGCTTGGTTTTCAAAAATGCTCTCCAATTCCATCCAGGAATAATAAATAGATCCCTAAACCTTCTCTTGGCTTTTTCCTTATAGATAATATTTTGGGAAAAAGGCCAATTGGTTTAACTTCAGTTAAATCAATATTTTATTGTTTTCTTGAAAATAATATTTAATATGGTTTTTATGTAATATATATTTATTTTGTTTAACTAGGAAATTTNCTCATAAGTGGGTGTAGACTTTCACTTAGACATCTTACCTATATTTATTTAAAAATAACTCATGTATAAACATATATTATATAAACTTTAATTATTATCCTCTATTATTATCCATGCATCATATATCGTAGTTATTTATTTTGATTCTTCCCTTATTTTATGCTATTTATTTTATCAAGGCCTCAGGCAGGGTTTGGTCAGTCAACTAGGTTAGGTAGCTCTAGATCTTCTTTGCATGTTGGATTACCTCATATTCATGGTAGTTCTTCCAGGCCTTGATGAGAAGTAGATTTGAAATTTCAATTGATCAACTTAAAATAAGTATGATAAGGGTTGGTGCTATTCAGAGTCTTTCCATCTCAACACCTTTAATTACATTAACCACTAGAACTATTCAGAGCCTAAGCTCAACACTATCAATTGGGTGTTACAGTAGTGCAATTCCAGAGCCTCTCGCTCAACACTAATACTAGGATTCACTTTTACAATACACGTAGGGATACAATGGACAAAGATCCGATGTTCCAGAGCTTATGATCAACATCAAGTGGAGTGCTCTAGGGCTTATGCCCAACACTTCCATTCTTACTAGTTGGGGTTACCGATGTGCTCCAAAGCTTACGCTCAACACATAGTTTCGTAACCCATGTGCTCGAGAGTTTATGATCAACACATAATCTCATAACTCATGTGCTCTAGAGCTTACGCTCAACACAAAATCTCATAGCCCATATTCTCCAAATATTACACCCAACACATCATAGAAATCAATCATGCATTCAATCTTCTGCACACTACAACACATATAATCATCTCAGTATCTAAATTAGGGCTTGTGCCCAATCACATAATAATAAATCTAATACATCGAGGCCTATGCCCAGTACAACAATAATATTCTTTGTCCATCAGGGACTATTCCCAACATATACAATCCCATACAAGACAATAAAACATGTGCATTGGCTCATGCCTAGTATATCTATCTAATCAAGATAACTCATGTGTAGTGAGACTCATTCCCAATGTAGTCAAGGTCAAAATTCAGGATATTACATCCCTGCCCGCTTAGAACAACACCATCTCGGTGTTCTAGGGACTAGAAGTGAAATCATGAAACAAGGCAGGGTAAGCCTCTTTCATGGTGGCTTCATTCTCCCATGTGGTCTCATCGGGACCAAAGTGCTTCCATTTCACTTTCAACTGGAAAATAGTTCACTTCCTAAGATGCACTTCCCTTTTGTCCAGAGTGTGAAGGAGATATGGCATAAACTCCCCTTCAGGTTCCACCTATAGCATGGACCAATCAATCACATGTTTAGTATCATATACATATTGCATCAATAGAGATGCATGAAAAAAATTATGAAACTTTATATGAGAAGGTAAATCTAATTCATACGCCACTGACCCTCTCTTGGCAAGTATCTCAAAGGGTCCACAAAATCTTGGTGCCAACTTTTCGCACCTTCATAGGCTCAATGAGCTTCTTTTCGCTTTTACTTTTAAATAAACGTGTTCACTGACTTTGAAGTTTTTATCCTTTCTTTTCTTATCCGCATAACTCTTCTGGTGGTCTTGTTCTTCCTTGAGGTTTTGTTGCACTTTGGTGACTAATTGTTCTAGGTATTTCAAAAAATATGGCCCTAACACGAGCCTGTCCACCAAGTTATCCCAAGTTACCGGTGTCCTACACTTTCGGCCATAGAGTACCTCGAAGGGACTCATTTTGGCGGAGGTTTTGTATCCATTGTTATATGCAAACTCTACGAGGTGAAGATAACAGTCCCACTTTGTGGGATTGTTCATCACGTACATTCTAAGCATATCCTCCAAAATCTGATTTACTCATGCCGTTTGTGTGCGGATGGTAGGCCGTACTAAAATTTAACTGTCTCTAAGCTAAAGAATAAATATATCCAGAACTTACTCGTAAACTTGGTATCTCGATCCAAGATTATTGCCTTGGGTATCCCATGCAATTGAAATATCTCCTTTAGGAATATGTCAACAGTGTGAACTGCTTTGTATGTTGACTTAATTGTAATAAAGTATGCCTCTTTGGACAAATTATTGGCCACTACAAAGATGGAATCATTCTGCTTGTTTCTCTTTGGTAAACCTGTAATGAAATCCATACTGATAACCTCCCATTTCCATTCCAAAATGGGTAACAATTGTAGTAACCCTGAAGGATGTTGGTGCTCATCTTTGACTAGCTGACACTCTTGGAATTTTGCGATGAATAGTGCTATGTCAGCCTTTGAATTAGGCCATAAAAAGTATTTCTTTACTATCGATATCATATTTTTATATCCTGAGTGCCTCGAGTAGGAATTTTGATGGAACTTAGTTAGAATGATGGACCTGATGTCTCCTCCCTTTGGGACATACAGTCTCTCTTTGGACCACAATCGTCCCGTCTGATATGCCTTATATTCTTTTCACTGTTGGAATAACCTATCTTCCTAAATATTTTCAAGGAAATCAACATAGAAACGTTCAACTCCACTTGTCGTTCTAATCTTATCATGCAAATACGAATCGGTTTGTGGAGCAATCGAATCCGATTGTCTGTTAGTTGAATCTCACTATCATTGTATAATGAAATATGAATAGTAAATAATATATTGGATGATGGGTAAAATGTACAATAAGCTCTCCTTTTATAGGCTTGAGCGTGAAGGGTTACACCCCTTCATATAATTAACTAATCTATTTTAATAATTTATTTTATATTCATTACATTGCCACTCCCTTTAAGGAAGCTTTGTCCTCAAAGCTTAGATTATTGTTGCCGTCTTTTCATTTTTGTTTTGTGTTGAAACAACGTCATTACTTCCTTTCTGTCTTTTGTTTTAGAACTTGTATTAGGTATGTGCTTGTTATTTACACCATAGTTTGTCAATTGCCTTTTATTTGTTACTTGAATTTGTACTCCATTCTATTTATTATTGTTGTCTTGTTTTCCATGGACATGAATATGAGGAACATTTTTGTGACTGACGATATCAAACTTTGTTTTAGAAATCACTTGTCCCACTATACTTAGGATGTCATCACGTAATTTTTTCCTTTTATTATCTTTATGATTTATCTCGAGAAGTGGCGTCTCTTAAGGCTTCTCACACTCAAAGTCACCAAGTAGTGTTACATTTAGGTTTCTCGAGGGTGGTAAAACAGTTAAGGTAGAAGATGAATCTATGATATTTGATTTTTCTGACTTGGATTCCTTGGCATACTGTAGGATACATATATTTTCATTGTATGGATTCCCTTTATTATCAACAATACTGGCTTGAATCCCATTATGATCTTGGTCGAGCTCATCTTTATCAACTATATTATTGGTATTTTGGTCATTCCTAAGATAGTTTGTCTCCTTGTCTTGTTTATTGTCTTGATCAACTTGGTTTCTCTCATTTTTGTTGACATACTGGTCCAACATATTTGAGCTCCTGATATGGTTTGTACCAAACCTTAGTTTTTGTAACATTCCTATCATTGTATTATGGTTCTATGTCATGGTGCTCATGTTCTATGTTAAGGTGTTTATGTTTTGCATTATGGTACTCATTTTTTCATCCATGTTTTTTTGTTTTTCGCTCAGGATGTCAAGTTTGTCGTCGAGCCTTCTCTCTACGAAAACAAGATCTTTTTTGAGTAATGTATTGTTATTTTGCATTTTTTCCTTCAATCCTTTTTGGTTAGCAGCAATGGACTTTATGTCCTTTTCCATTTTATCGATCTTCTCTTTCAGTTCCTCCATGGTCTTGGACCTTGTATACGGAGGTGTGTATTTCGGCACTATTTTTACCTTTTAAGGTGAATTGAATAATAATATATTAATTAATTAATAATAATTTTTTTTTATAAACTATATAATATTTATATATAGTTTTTATTTTTATTTTTTTAAACAAATATTATAAAAATAATATATAATATTTGATTTTTTTTTTAAATATATTACAATATTATTTATATTATATTATATTATATATATTGTTTATTTTATTTTATTTTGTTGGTCGTGGATTTGGAGAGAGAGACGGCGTGTGAGGAAGCTTGGTGGCGGTTGGGCAGTGGCAGGTGGGAGAGTGCAGGAGGTAGCAGCAATGGGGATAATTGGGAGAGGACGTGAGGAAGGGGAGGTGAAGACAAATGGGTAGCAGGACACAGTGGAAAAGTGTAGAGGATGGAGGGGTTGCGCAGGTGGAAGACGGAGGGAGAGAGGCAACGACAGGGTGGAGTTGGACATGGGTGGGAGGATGCACAGAGGGTGAATGCACATAGGAGTAGATGACACTGAGGGCTAGGCTAGTGGACACAGGGAGGAGGACAGCGAAGGTTGGAGAGCGGATGGAAGGCAGGAGGGTCACATGGTGAATGGGTGCACAACGGTGGAGAATGGAGGTGGAAGAGTAGAGAGGGCAGAAGGGTCGGGTAAGCATAGGTGGTGGGGAGTGTAGATGGGAAGAGCATAGGGGAGAGTGAGGGTGGAACGCTGGAGCTGGAGGAAGTAGGGTTTTTGTTTTTGTTTTTTTGTTTTGTTTTTGTTTTTTTTTCTTTTTTCTTTTTTCTTTTTTTGCAATACCTTAGATGAAGTGATAGGCATCGGGAGAATTTATGGATTTAAGGATTGATGAGCTGAGTCCGAGCTCAAGTAAGAATTAATGAGCCGATTCCGAGCTCACAGTGTAGGAGCGAATCCGCTCTGATACCAAATGGAGCAACCAAATCCGGTTGTCCGTTAGTTGAATCTGACTATCATTGTATAATGAAATATGAATAGTAAATAATATATTGGATGATGGGTAAAATGTACAATAAGCTCGCCTTTTATAGGCTTGAGCGTGAAGCGTTACACCCTTTCATATAATTAACTAATCTATTTTAATAATTTATTTTATATTCATTACAGTTTGGCTCAAGGTTACCTCATACCACATATGAGCTCATCGACTTAAAGCATCAGTGATTTTGTTTTCCTTTCCCTTTATGTTCTTTAATTTGAAGTGGTACTCGCTAAGGAAGGCCAACCATATAGCCTTCCTAGAATTTAAATCTGGATGGTCGAAAAAATACTTTAGATTCATGTTGTCTGTCTTTAGGAGAAACTTCTTCCCCATGACGTAGTGCCTCCACATCTTCAAGGCGTGGATAATGGCTAATATCTCAAATCGTGTGTGGGGTAGTTTTGTTTGTGTTCTTTTTATTTCCTTGACTCATAATAGATTGCGTAATCATTTTGCATGAGGACTCCACCAAGTCTTCCTTGCTTGCATCTGTGCAAACAACAAAATCCCTATCGAGATATGCAATTTATAGTATAGGTGCAATAATCAATATTTTTTTAAGCTTCTGGAATATTTCCTCACACTTGGTCATCCACAAGAATTTGTTTTCCTTATTTTGTAAGGAGGTCACGGGACATGAAATCCTTGAAAATTTCTCAATGAACTTTTGATAGTAACCTGCTAGTCCCAGAAATGACCTAATGTCTGTGACACGAGTAGGGATAGGCCATTCTTCGATGGATTTAATCTTTTTTGGGCGACGACTATCCCTTTCTCAAAAATGATGTGACCTAGGTATTGTAGATGTGGTTTATGAAAATAACATTTGCTAAACTTAATGTAAAGTTGGTATTCTTGTAACACTCGTAGTACTATTCAGAGATGTTCCTTGTGTTCTTCTTTACTCTTCAAGTAAACTAGTATGTCGTCTATAAAGACTAATACAAACTTATCCAAGTATTCACTAAAGATATTGTTCATCATGCACATGAAATTTTTCGGTGCATTGGTTAGCCCAAAAAGAATTACTACAAACTCGTAATAGCTATATTGAGTTCGAAAGGCGATTTTGTGTATATCTTCATCACATATCCTTACCTGATGGTATCTGGACCGCAAGTTGATCTTAAAAATGATATTTTCTCCTCCGACTTGATCGAACGTGTCATTGATCCTAGGGAGTAGGTAACAGTTATTGATGGTCATCTTGTTGAGTTGTCGATAATCGAAGCACATTCACATCATACCATCCTTTTTCTTTACGGATAGTATCGGTTCTCCCCAAGGAGACACACTAGGTTGGATATAACCCTTATCTATCAATTCCTGTAACTTTAACTTGAGCTCCAATAAATTTGGTGCACTCATGTGGTATGGGGATTTTGAAGCCGATACTAACCCTGGTGTCAATTCTATGGAAAAATATAAGTCCCTCTTGGGTGGTAGTCCCGGTATTTCCTCGGGAAAGACATCCTTGAAGTCTACAAGAACCAGAAATTCCTCAATTTGTTGTTCTCTCTCAGCTTCTACATCCTAGATGTTAACTACAAAAAGTATGCGTCCCTTCCTAATACATTTCTTTGCTTATAAGGTGGATATCTGTCTAACAGAAACCTTCTTGGGTATGCCTTGAATCTTTGTTTGATTCCCTTAGTTGTCTGTGCATAATATTGATTTTTTCAAACAGTTAAGCATGACATGGTCCTGCTCCAACCAGTCCATGACTATAAGTACATCATACGATCCTAAGGGTAAGATGTTTAGGTCTACCTTAGTTGGAAAATTGTTCATGTCTATCTCGTAGTATTTTACTAGTTCTTAAACCTTTCTTTTTGTACCAGTGGGTAGTTGTACCAGTCATGGTTTCTCATGTTTCACTTTGTTTAGTTTATACATATCAACAATATTGGGGGAAACATAGCTGCGACAAGCACCAAGATGAATTTAAATTGAAATATAAGTGTTTAAAACCTTACCTTCTATTTCGACCATAGTGGTTTGATGGTCTTCTTGTCGGCTTTCAAGTGCTGCATAGTGCCTAGGTGTACTAGCCATGTATTCTACTGTTGGGTCTTCTTGTAGGTTGTGTAGAACTATGATTATCCTTGTTTAGGAAATATCTCATATAATGGGGCCCTTGACATTTCTAGCAGCTAACCTACAGTGGGGCAACCTCAGCTCCTCTGTTTGTTGCTAGTTTGTTAGCATTTGGTGCAAGAACATTAGGTTGTGCACCAATTTTGTTGAAATTTCTGTTAGCAGGAAAGCTATTGTTTTTTTTTCTGTATGGTTGTGGCTTAAAACTAGGTTTTCGGTTATCCGAGAAGGTCCTAGACCTGTCTCGATTTCTATTTATATTCTTTTGTCTCAGTTTTCCATGTTCATAACAAAGTCTAGCCTTGTGCAAGGTAGTGTCTAGAGTTTTGGGCATGCCAAACTCAATTATCTCTTGAAAATTTGAAGGGAGACATCCCAAAAACTGTTGTATCTTGACCTTTTTCATCCTTTATGTAAGGTACGCAATGCAGAAGATCAAAAAATATATTGATAAAGGAATCCACGGTAGGGATCCCATCTTTAACTCATGAAATTATTTTACTTTTCTATCAAATATTCTTCCACACATGTACTTTTCTCAAAATATTTTGTAGAAATTACTCCATCTGATCTCTTTTACTTCATCTCTTTTAGTATGTTTCACATCTCTCCACCATCTAGCCTCCTTTCTATTTAAGTTGTAAATGGGTAGCCGAGATTTCATCTCACTGGAGTAATTATGTACTTGAAAGTATTTATTCATAGCCAGGAGCCATTCTTAAGCCTTCTCCCCAATATTCATTTCTCCTTCATAGGTTGGGGCTTTGATCTTTTGAAATTCTCCTTGAAGGTTGTCATCATTTTTATGCATTTTCTTGCAAGGAGAGGGTGAGCCATCACTCGGAAAATTGTGATATTCTTCTTCTGAAATATCAGGGGTGTGTTCTTCTCGTCCCTCTTCCTTTTGACTGCTGGTCCTTATTTTATGATGATAATTTTCCTTGGATTTGTTTGTTGAGTGGGTAGGCAATCCATCAGGGTTTACTCTTGTCAAGTTTCATAGTAAAGATGCATTTATTTCCTTCTATTCTTTTCTTTAATTCATGTTATCATTTTTAAAGCTCGATAGGTCTTCTTAGAGACGTTGTATAGTCTTCATTAGGTCAAAATTAAATTCCACCACAATTTCTTCTTCTCGGGTTAGGGAATTTAGGTTTCCTTTTCGACTATTGTTATCTTATGTGTCCATGATTTGGAATGTTCTTTAAATCTACAATTCAAAAATTTAGAAACAAATAATCTTTCGTTAGTTTACAAGATCACAATTAAAATTTTGAAATATTTATTTCTACAACAGATGTTTTAGTAGTGCCCGTAAGGTCTTTACGTGTTTGAAATTGGGCTCTGAATCCACTTGTAATGTCCCTAAAATCCATAAATAAAATATTTTTTTGGTAAGGTCAATATCACTTGTAATATCTAAGGGACATATTATTCTTAACTTCGGAAATATAAAAAAATAATAGGAACTATACTTGTATCCTTGTTCTGATTTTCTCACGTAGGTTATTACATCATATTCTGATTACGATGTTATGTATTGTCGTTTACTTATGTACTGTGTACTTGTATCTTGATGTTATTATTTGGTTTAATGATGCTTTGATGTTGCTTGTTTATAATGGATGTTATTTTACACAACCTAGTCTTTATTTACTAAATGACGAGGCTAACTTACCTCTGCATCTAAAGGGCAGGAGTGGCTAGATTTTTCCTAACAACTCACTTGGAAAGGTAAGAAAACGCTATGATTTGGGCTTACTTAGTTCTCACGAACTAATGCATGATGTATACATGGTTATTGTAGGTGTTATGTTACTAAGCCTATGCTGCATGTGCGCTAAAGGGTGGACACGACCTAGAACATAAAGAAAATGTTCTAAAAACCCTAAACACTAAGAGTTCAAGTTTTGGTTGGTACAAAAATTAACCAAAAAGAACAAGAGCATAAAACCATAGGGATGGGGCTAAAGATATAATCTTTAGTGGATGATTAGCTGTGACATTTAAATGGGCCATGTGAAGGCCACATGGCTTCCTCCACACTGGTGCAAACATAAAACAAAAGATAGGGTTTTCAAAGACATTCTTTCGCATGGTAAGGTTGTTGGAGAAGGGAGCGAGCTCCATCGTTGGGGCTTCATTGACAGATGCATGGTCACATCATTTATTCAAATTGCTTGATAGGTATGTATTAAGCTTCTGTGGTTTTAAAAATATTGAGCTATTCGTTTTAGTATTTGGTTGCAACATACTTCTGATGCACCTCTTTTTTTTGTTGCAAGTTTTGATGGTGGAGCAGCTGGCAAAAGTAGGGAAGTGAAAGGGTCGTTAGCTATCACCTGGTAAGCCCATAGGAAAGGGCCTTCAAAAATCTATTTGCTTGTATGTGTTTTCTGAAAGGAATTGGGGTTTCTCTGTCTGTAGTTTGTAATGGATTCCCACTTGGGAAATGCCAGGGTTTTGGGATAGAACGAAGCTCAGGATTAGTCATAGATTTGGGTTTTTTATGATTTATGTCCTGTTCAAGCATTTGTAATGTGGTAACGACCATGGTGAATTTCATGCTTAAATAAAACCTTCTGTTGGAAATTTTATAGTGGATTTGTTGTTCTATGTTCTCGGCTCTTTGTTATTTTAATTTATGAAATCACAGTTAATGTTTAAAGTCGAGGCATATTTTTAATGGTGATAGTGATATCTTAATATGGGTGCTCTGTTAAATGCTTTGAGAAACTCTTTGTTTTCCTTTAAATTGGAGCTCTATGCAATCAAGCGCGTAACTAGAAAATGTGGTTTTATTATTTAATTAGTTTATTTTGGGACATCGTTGCCGAGAGAACTGTATTTAATTTTATAAGGAGGGTTCTGAGATATCAGTGCCATTGCTAGCAATGGGACTATGATAATGTTGATGATAATTATTATTTGGGTGTGGATTATTCTGGGTCTATTCCCACGCTATTTATTTTATGATATGTTAATGTTTAAAGGGTTTTACCTCAGTAGCATTCTGACTGTAAAATTTAATCATTTTTTTCCATTGTGTGTTTTGCTTCTGTATCATAGCGAACGCGCCAACCCTAGCTCTGTTCTTTAGTTGCATTTTAGATGTGGTTTAAAAGTAATAGGTTAAAATTCAATTGCTAGCAACATGACATTATGGCTTCGACGTTGGTATATTATCATGGTAACTTTAACATGTGTATATGGAATGGTTGTTATAATGTTGTTTTACTTCCTTTGAAAAACATAATATGGCTTCCATCCACCTCTTAGTTTATGGGATTTAATAGTTGAACATTTATTTAATTTTTAAGAAGTAAGAGAAGGATTCATAGCTAATGCTTTTTAATGGTTTAAATAGTTTATTGTGTTGTAATTATGACTTTCCTATGCCCCAGCCAACGCTTAAGAGATTCATTGGTTGGTTGATAGTGTGAGGCCCTCGTTAAATCAATTGGGTGACTGTATACTTATGTTTAATGTTTTAAGCAGGCTTCGGGCCGATGATATGCATGTTTTTATGGAATACAGTCATGGTTCTGGAATGTTTTTATATGTGTTTTTGAACTCCAAGGGACTCGATCCTTGGTTCACGATTATGTGTTACCTTTAACCTTCCAAAGGTTTTTCAATGGATAATTTATTATATATTTATTTCAACATTTGGAATGCTAATATAGTAAATTAGTGATGCTGGAACGTTGATACTGAGTTAGTTTTTGGATTCCAAGTGACTTGATCCCTGGTCTGTGACTGTGGTTAATAGTTGGTATGTCCATCATTTATTAGATAGTTGATTTGATGATAGTTATTATTTTTATTATAGTTGTGAGCCCTTCCAAATGCTCTGTAATATTATACTTAAGTGTTTTAGTTGTACTCTCATTTTATAATTTTGCGTGAGGAAACTATACATGTTCTAGGATATAGGGTTTATATGCATGGATTCAATACTGTTTTCTATATTTTCAAAAATGCTTGGTTACTAACTTTATCAGGACTAAATGTTAAATCTAGGCTAAACCCTAACATATATAGAAGCTTTTAAAACTAATTTAACATAAAACTCATAAGAAATTTATCCTATAATTTGTATGAGAATTTAAACTGAGATTCTGTCTTAACTAATAAAAAAACCTAAAACATTTATTCATAATGATGAGGGTGAGTTACAGCTCCCCATACAAAACCCAATGGTTGTAATCACAACCTGCAAACATAATCATAACAGAGATAAAAGTTGAAATATAGGAAATCTCTTACATGCAATTATGCAGCTTGCAATGTCTTAAGAACTCTACACACTTCAACACCCAAAATTAATAAAACATTGCCTATCTCTGACCTTAGGAATGATAACCAGATAACTTTGGAACTACCATGTTCCTCCCAACCATGCCCTGAAACCATTCCTAGGTCTAAATCGGATCCCTCGAGCTCGCTCCAACATGCAAGAGATATAAAACTCCTAAGGATGAGGTTGTTACTGTTTGGAAATCAGACTCTGTATAAGAGTGCTTGGTTTTGGAAAATGCTCTCCAATTCCATCTAGGAATAATAATCAGATCCCTAAACCTTCTCTTGGCTTTATTCTTATAGATAATCTTTTGGGAAAATGACAATTGGTTTAACTTCAGTTAACTCAAGATTTTACTGTTTTCTTGAAAATAATATTTAATATGATTTTTATGTAATATATATTTATTTTTTTTAACTAGGAACTTTTACTAGTTCCTACTTGAGCTTTGGAATAGAAAATTTATTTAAATGTTTAGTTTATGATATAGTATCTTCATAGACTCTCACTTATTATTTTAGTTACCTTTGTTTCTTTTCATATATTTATATTTATTATTCTCATAAGTGGGTGTAGAATTTCACTTAGATCTCTTACCTATATTTATTTACAAATAGCTTATGTATAAATATATATATTATATAAACTTAACTTATTATCCTCTATTATTATCCACGCATCATATATCATAGTTATTTATTTTGATGCTTCGCTTAGTTTATGTTATTTCTTTTATCAAGGCCTCAGGTAGGGTTTGGTTACTCAATTAGGTTAGGTAGCTATAGATATTCCTTGCATGTTGGATTACCTCGTATTCGTGGTAGTTCTTCTAGTCCTTGATGAGAAGTAGGTTTGAAATTTCAATTAATCAACTTAAAAAAGTATGATGAGGGTTGGTTTTATTCAGAGTCTTTCCAACTGAACACCTTTAATTACAGTAACCCTTAGTGTTATTCAGAGCCTAAGCTCAACACTATCAATTGGGCATTACACTTGTGCAATTCTAGACCCTCTCGCTCAACACTAATACTAGGATGCACTTATACAATACACCTAGGGATACAATGGCCAAATATCAGATGCTCCAGATATTATGCTTAACATCAAGTGGACTGCTACAGGGTTTATGCCCAACACTTTCCTTCTTACTAGTTGGGGTTACCTATGTGCTCCAAATCTTATGCTCAATAGATAGTTTCATAACCCATGTGCTCCAAAGGTTATGCTCAGCACATAATCTCATAACTCATGTGCTCCAGAGCTTACACCTAGCACAAAATCTCATAACCCATGTGGTCCATGGCTTACACCCAACAATCATAGAAATCAATCATGCATTCAATCTTTTGCACACTACATCACAAATAATCATCTCAGTATATATATTAGGGCTTGTGCACAATCACATAATAATAAATCTAGTACATTGAGACCTATTCTGAGTACAACAACAATAGTCCTTGTCCATCAGGGAATATTCCCAACATATGTAATCATATACAAGACAATAAAACATGTGCATTGGGTGACACCCAGTATATATATCTAATCAACATAACTCATGTGCAGTGGGGCTCATGCCCAATCTAGTCAAGGTCAAAATTCAAGATATTACAACCAAAAATCCATTGCATGCCATGGTATATGGCATAAATCCTTGATTTTTTTTCCCAAACCACGAATTAGTCCATATGAACCAATATACCTAGTACATCTAATCATTAAAATTGTGTTTGTATTCCCCTTGCAAGTGAAACATTGAATACATAGGGGATTATTACATGGTCTTGGGCATTATGAATGAATTATGGGCCTTTAAAGCTATGGTTAGAGTATGAATCCATAGTTTTTGTTGATAAACCATGGCTTCAACAATGGAACCTGTCCTTTTTTTTCTAACCCTCAAAATCATGTCATTATTCCTCTTGCAATAAAAATATTTCTCTTATAGGTTATTTGTTATGGTATTAGGTCATATTCATGGCTTATGATACCTAAGAATTATTATTAGGGCCTAAATCATTATTTTTTATACCAAAAGTATGGGTTGGAACACAAAATACAATCCATGGGTGTTCAATGCCTAAAATGAAGGCTACAATCCCTTGACAAGGTAAGGATTTCTTATACAAGGAATGTGTTTTTGTCTAGGGACCCCTGCATGGCTTCTAAGTACTAAAAGTAATGGTTTAGTTGTAAATCCCTAATTTTTGGACCAAAACCAAGGCTTGGTCCATGCGATTGATCCCTTTTACATCTTATCATCATAGTCAATCTCATCAGCCAAAAATTCCATCTTGAGGGATTATGTCATGGTTAGGGATTCCTGTAAATATTATGAGTCTTGAAAGTAAAAGTGAGACTTTGAAACACTAATTTTTAACTTTGAACATTGTTTGGCCCCAATACCCATCCATTCTACATCAAATCCTTGAAATTAGGTCAATATTCCTCTAATATGCTAAATTTCCCCTCTATAGGTCTTGTAAGTATTCAAATACTTACTTTGAACCATATACCGTGCACAAGACTTTGAACCACGATATGAGACATATATAGGTAACCTTTGGTATGTGGGAATGGAATCCAATGCACACTAACCCATCCAAAACTTTACATATTTCTTCTAACTAGTAGAAAAAGGGGCAATTCACGACTAAAAAAACTACTAAAATTTGTATATAAATGACTGATTTTAATCATGCAACTAATAGTAGTTTATTTTGGTCACTTATACTGCAACTAAATTAAAGACTAAACAATTTTATCCATTTATTGGTTCTTCTAATTCGTCAACTTGGTAGTATATTTAGTAATTTACTTAGCCGTTATTTGTTGTTACAATTTTATCCATTTATTGGTTGTTCTAATTCGTCAACTTAATAGTATATTTAGTAATTTACTTAGCCATTATTTGTTGTTAATTGGTAGTTTATTTATTAGTTGTAGTCATTGATTGCCGTTAACAAGTAGTATATTTAGTTATATTAATCATTAATTTTCGTTAACTCGTAGTATATTTAGTCATTTATTTAATAGTTGTATTCATTGATTGTTGTCAACTAGTAGTATATTCAGCCATTTTAATCATTAATTATCATCAACTAGTAGTATTTAGTCATTTGTATTCACTGATTTCCATAGATTTGCAATATATTTATTCATTTTAATCATTAGTTGTCGTTCTTCTATTATATTTAATATATGATATCATTAGTTGTGGTTCTTCTTGTATATTTAATATATGGTATGACAGAGAGGAATCAAACCACCACCCTCCTACCTGTAATGAAGGTGCTCTTCCTTGAACTATCACCCTTTAAGTATGTTCTAATTTAGAGAATGCCATGTAATGATACATTTAATGTTTACTTTGCATTTTAAATGACAAGTAAACTTTAAAGTTCCCAATGCCCATCCTCGAAAGTAGTATGTTAAACAAGGTATAATCTTTGTTTGAGACTACTCGGAACCATCTCACCAAACAAAAGGATAAAAGTGAAATATCCTCTCTTTCTTTTTTGTTTCCTACAAGATTATCCCATAAATTCTTATCTCAACACTCTTTTTCTATAAATATTTGATGTATAAGGTTCGAAGGACTCATTGTTCCCAAGAGTTTGACTAGTTGATGCAATTGGCATAAGAGAAACAAGAACACTGTTTCTCATGCCTTTCTTTTCTATAGTGTCCCTTAGCATAGCCCAACCCCAATGATTAGAAGGCTTGACACCCTACATGTCTAGTTGAAGTATTCCCTGAATCATGGAAAGAAAAGACAATACTATTACTTCCTAAAAAGGGGAATCTTCTCACTTTGAAGTAGTTGGCATCAACCCTAAAATCAGTAGGAAAATCACTACAAGCTTATTTTTTTAGAATAACCTTACTCACAGGGATCCCAATGTAGTTTCATATGGACCTTCCTTAACAGCAAGCTCAACTGATGCTTTCAGGGCATGATAATAAATTGCTTCAAAAATGTCCTTGTTCAAATTTTGAACCTGTGTGCAATATTCAATATTAGAGACATCCATAACAAACCAAAAAAATTCAATACACAATCAAATAGAGACGATATAGTATTTATCCCTAAGCTATTAAGAATCAAAAGGCATTCCAAGCAGTATAAAAGTGTCAACAAGACCTTGAACACCTAACCAATTGGCATATGTCGCATACTTGACAGTTTTGCAGTTTCCGCGGGATAAAAGTTCACAACGATTATCTTATTGAGGTTGAAAGTAACTATTGTTTTATAAGATAAGATTGTTTTATTAATCTCTAAACAATGACCAAATGGATAGATAAACTTGAAAGGAATTTAAAAGTGGAAAAGATTATAGATAAATACAAAATTATAAAGAAAATATTTACTAAGAGTGAGTCAAAATAAAAAAAAGGGATTTTCAACACATGCATTTGTTGCATTTTGTTTTGGCTTTCATTTCTCTTGTTTGAATTTGTGGCCTTTTAGGAGAGCGAGTAAAACTATTCATTCCTCCATTTGAGTTGTCAAAATTGTTAAAAAATGATAGCTTTGTTATACATCAAAACGTATTCACAACTTTTCATGAAAACTGAACATCTTGTGCCAATGACACTGTTCATAGAAATATTGAATAGTCTAATAAACATAATTCCATAAAACCATTACCTCAAGTAAGTTCCATGGAGTCATTCTTAATTAAATATAAAATAATCTTACAAATTAAGCATATTAAAATTCTATTTTTCTTAGCTTCCAACTTTTGTTTTGGAAAAAAAATGACAAATCCACATTACATAGCATTATCTTTACCAATATATGTTACTTTCTGGAATCTATGGTATTCAAGCATAAAATTCTTAAAAGGCACATCTATAAAATATCAGGATGGTCCAATTAAGCAAGAACATAAACAAAAACATAAGGGATAAATATATGCTATATAACAAGCATATCCAATAAAATATCATGATGGTCCCATTAAGCACGAACATAAACAAAAACATAAGGGATAAACATATGCTATATAACATGCATAACCAATAATTTTGGTTGAAGATCAACTTCTGCATCAATAGCCAATCTGGGCTTTTCAAAAAAATTCTCCATAAAATGTACAACAATACAAAATGATTTCCTTTAAAAGCTCGCCACCTGACTATAGACCTTCAATGTAAAACAATTTCAATCAGATTTTGGATAGATAATTTTTTTTTATTTTTTTTTGGTAGATAAATTTATTTTGGACAGACCATAAGATTGATAGATAAATTTATTTTGGAGCCATCAACTGGTTTCCTACTTGACACAACAAAACAAAAATGATCAAGCCTATATAGTCAAGAAAACAAAAAATTAAAAATGATCAAGCCTATATAATCAAGAAAACAAAAATTAACATATCTAGCATTAAACCTAACTAATTAAGCCATGTTTTGATGATGCAATGGTGACCGGTTCTATCCTAAATTAATGGAGTATGGGTAGTGCATAAAATAAAACCCTTCCAGGTGTGGATAAATATCAAATCCGAAGTATTAGTTGCATAAACTATCATACATAGGAACTGAGGTCAATCATAAATATGAAAACAGTAAATATCAAATCCGAAGTATTAGTTGCATAAACTATCATACATGGGAACTGAGGTCAATCATAAATATGAAAACAGCGAGATTGGTTTACAGGGATAGCGTATTGCTATTTTTTCATAGTTAGTTTGCTAAAGGTTAACACCATTCATTTATGGAATTTTGGAACAATTTATGAACAGCCTTTGCGGGAAAGCATTGAGTTTGTGTTGTCAAATGGCTTGGCTTGTGGGCAGTATAGTAGCATAATTTTGTTTTATTGACTTTTTGTGTATAAATAAATTTGAATTTTTTGAACATTCGATCTATGTGTAATATGGATAAGTATTTTGAAAATTGATTTTAAAAACTAAATTTTAATTATTCAAACACTATAAAATAATTATTTTTCAATTTCATACTTCTTAATTCAATTTAATAGGAATAAAATATGTCAAAGAAACTAAATATGCATATATAATAGAAACACTATATTTATTGGCTACCAAAACCATGTACCCAAAACTACTTACGTCCTTGCTCATTTCAGAGTCAAAGTTAACCCTAACATAATTTAAAGATTCATTAATTAATTCCAAATGTAAATAGTAGTAAATATTATTTACTTTATTTTTAAAATAATTAATAACTAATAATAAGTAGGAGTTTTCTCTCTTGTACTAAGAGACCATTATATTTTTGTTTTTTAAAGAGTAATTTTGGTTACAAGAAATATGTTTAAAAAAAAGAATGATTTTTTTTTTTAAGTTTAAAATTTAATGGTTGATATTTAATGTTTCATTAAAGATATTGTATATGTTTAACTATATTTAACTCTTATATATATTGCTGTATATTTAATAAAAAATATTATATATAAGAAGTCTACTTCATTATTTTATTCTATCTGTATTCGTACTAGAATGATGCTACTATGGTTCCCAATGCTAAATGCTATCTCATAATTTCATTCACATTTATTCTTTAGATGAGGTAATCCATTGGTCAATCATTTATATTATGAACTATTTAAAGGTAAAAAAAAAATTTCCAAACAAAACATGACTATTTAATTATAAGTCATAAAAATTCATTTTGATGGTAAAAATGGATTACAATTTCAACACTTTATATCTCAATTTCAACATTTTTTAAGAATACCACTCCTAAGAACATATACTTGTGATATAATGTACATTCTTTTAAATAATTTAAAAGAAAAATAAACTCATATACATATAATTGTTCATCATTTTTTAACCATATGGATTTCTAGACGTCTAACCCCACAAAACAAGGTGTATATCAAAACTCTCTATCTTGACGAATAAACTAATATGCATGCTTGTTGGCTCCTTTGTTTTGAAGGGGACCAAGAAGGAAGCAAAAGAAGAGAGGGGAAAGGAAGCAAAAGAAGAGAAGGGAAAGGAAGTTGTGGGAAAGTAAAGAAAGTAAGAAAGTATGAGTAACTGTAGAAGATAGGTAACAATTACAATCGTTTTTGACCTGTTTTGAACCCAACGCCCAAGTATAAAAGAAATTGATGAAGATAAGAAAGAGGGAAGACCTAGACACAAAAGTAGAGCATGTGAGAAAGTACCTCATCCAAGGAGACCCAAGCATCAAAAGAACTAGCTACATATGGAGATAGATAGATCCATTGTATGGGTTTTGTAATGGGATTTTTGGGTTTTGTAGCATGAATATGTATCATGCGACCTGTAATTTCGTGGTGAATGTAAGGTTGAGGCCGTAATATTGTTGTTGTAATGAAGATCAATAAATATAATGAAATATATTCTTGGCCCTATTTAATTTTTGTATTGCACAAGTCCCTATGTTGTTTTCTTTCTCTTTGCAGTTCTGATTTCAATGGATGAATGGTGAATATGCTTAAGTGTTATTATAGAATAATGAATACTATTGCAATATTTGTTGTTGTGAAACCTCATCGCAACCATAAAGTTAAATAATCCCCATTATATACCATTCTTGGCTATGCTTTGGGTAAGAATTCCCCCCTTAAAGGGATTGAAAATGCCACCACACTAGCCTACAATGGATCCCCTTTGTTGTCCTATGTGCAAGAACCTTGGTCTGCATTTTGTGCAAACAAATGGTTATGTTTCCAATACCTAGTTCTTAATAGGACTGTGTTAAATGTATGAGTGAACTGGTGATAACAAGTTAGATATAGGATTCATGGGAAAAGAAGCTCAATGATTTCACACCCTAGGAGGATGAACTAGGAGGGTGGGAAGTAACGAAGTTCAGGAAATATTTTTTTTATGGAGGACCACTTCTCGGCTAGTACAAATTTTTGTGGGTTGAACTTCTTGTAAACTTATTAAAGTGGTTGGGGTGACTTGAGGAAGCACCTAAGTATCACAATAGACAAAGGAAAGATTTGGTGTGGAATGAGAGAGATTGGACTAGGTTGAATTATCTAGGCTCACCCCGAACCAAGACTCTTGATTTTTGGGTAGAAATTACTATGTTTGGTTATGTTCTGGAGTTTGTAACAAAAAAAACCAATAAGGGATGAAAGATGAAGACGAACTCAAGAGAGGATCAAGATGAAGACTGTTGAAAAAGGTTCTTTTGTGGATCAAGAATCGGTTGGTTGAATTTGGTTTTATGCTTCTGGATTTGATTAGAATGGAGGAGTAAACCATTTCCACCTGGGGGGGAGTTCAAAGTGGTGTTGTTGTGTTGCGTAAAATAGTCAAATAATTAATGGAGGGGGTTGAAAATCATGAAGCTAGGGATGAATGAGAAAAATAAGAGCAGTGATCAAAGAAAAATGGTTCAAATGCTAGTTAAGAGAAGCATAGAGGAGACGTGTGCAATGGGAATAAATTATAAGGAATGGAGAGAATAGTAAAGAAAGACAAGATGATTGATGTCTGATGAACCAGAGAGAGGAATAAACTAACGCCAAACTAAGAGAAAATGAGAAGGACATGCAGGACAACCCAGTAATGGGAAGCTGGGAGGGAGGCACTAGCGGGAGGAAAAATATTTCACTCGAGTTTATGTGTAACAAAGTGTTTCATCAAACACTAGAATTAGCCTTGAATGCAAAGGAGGATAATCATGAACTATAAATACCCATGGAAAATGGAATTACTCTAGAAGGTGAACACCTCATTGGCACAAAAGAAATCATTGGAAGCAACATAGCCAACAATTCTGCGACTGACTTCTAGGTTCCCTTATAAAATATGGTAACAAATTCTCAGAATCTTGTATTACAACTTCCTTGGTATAGTTAGGTTAGTAGTAGTAGCAATAGTTATCAAAGAAATTCATTGATAGGAGGAAGAAATAGTTGTTCTCAACAAACTAGTAGCATTCTTGTAACCTACCAAGGGTTTATATTAGTAGGAATCCCCATTGTAGCCCCTATGGAAGGAGTTCTAGTAGGACCTACATTTTGGTTCATAGAGTCTTATTGGCCTGATTTTCTGACCCAGGCCAACTAAGGATATTAATCCCACACGAGCAGCTTAAAGCAGCTCCCGGTGTGTTTGGGATGACAAAAACTCGCAGGTTATGGTCCTGCTACCAACTGAATTTTTCTCTTAAGGAGAAACTAAAATTCAGTAAAAATTTATCCTAATCTTATTTCTATCTAATAAACCCTAAAAATATTTTTCTACTACCTAAGTTATCCTAGAATTGCTTTCTTAATGAAAGTCTTCGATTTTTTGAGGATTTTGTATCTAATATTCTAAATTTTAAAAGACTATTATAATTATTCTAAAATTACCCAAATTCTATTTAACAACCGTTAAATGTAAACTATACTAAAATAATACTAACTAAACTATTCTATCCCAACTGAGAGCAATTTGAATATTATATTAATTATCAATTAATATAATAATGAACAGAAAGATAAATGAGTAAGATTTAAATGAAAATATTTAAACCATCCACACTAAATCATTCTGCTATAACTTAACTTGACAGAGAAATTGAAATAAGCAATTACTTCAAAATTTTCTAAAACGTTTAATTAATTAACAACTAATAAACAACATTAAATATTTGAATAGAAGATAATGTTCAAAATGAAATCATTGCAAAAATACAAATGAGATCAAAACAAACATAAATATGTATATCATTATATCTCGAATTTTCAATAAAAACACTGATTAATTCAATTATAATAATATACTAATTCAAATAATAATATGGTGTTGACAAAGTGTAATATCACATAATGAATACAAGCATAACCAAGTATACTGCATCAATATTATAAGTAGAAGATTATATATTGAAATATAAAAGAGAGTATCCAAAATAATACCAATCAACGATACCAGTCTGAGAATTTCCAGTCACATTCCACCTCTGAAGATAAAACCTCAGTAAGGAATAAAACTAGTACTGAAATAATATTTCAATAATGTTTTTCTTCAGCCACTCCATCCCCTTTGCATAAAAATTACTAGTTTATATATAACCCCACGAGTCTTTCAATTCAGTTTCTTCATAAATGTTGTATTCAATACCATAGGAGGTCTATTCCTATTAAAGTGCATCAAATCTCTTCAAAAGACACCTGTCACAAATATTACTATAGGATAAAAACAAAAACAACTAGCATGTATCATCTCCTGATTTAAGGGAACTGACATATTCGTGGCTATTTTGAAATTCCAATCTTCAAGAAGCATCAATGTTTGCCAACTGTGATCTGAAACGTCCTGTATCTACTGAGGGTAGTAATACCATGTACACATGTTCAACAAATATAAGAATCTTATTAAAACCAGTTTCAACAGAAATAACAATAAAACCAACAAATTATATGCATGCCTGTAAAATATACGATTTTGCAGGTATGCTCTTAAAAAGCTTTTATTACCTATCGACAGAGAGATAAATCATATAACTGAAAATAGAAACAACATGAGGTTCTACTTTGTAAATTGATCACTCTTCTGGCCTCAGAAAGTTTAGCTTTGAGCTTGATGATTACTAGCTTCTGTCGATCTACTTGCTCAAGCAAGTGCTAGTTTGTGTATATCATTGATTGTTTTGCTTTCTTGTATTGATTCTTCTTGATGTTCATGTCCTTCCATCTATTAATCCAGTTTAGTAACTCTGCCCTGAATGTTTTATTTTCCTCATCTTTCAAGGCTGCGTTTGCTTGACATTCTTTTAGTTCATTTTTCAATTCTGTGATTTTAGTTTCATATACTTTGTCAAGGACCTGTTGGAGAGTTTCTTCCTCCTTATCATGACATGAATCATCTGCTTGAGAAGAATCAAGATTATCTATATCTTGATCTGGTGATGGAAAGCTCATAAACAATGGCTCAAGGCCCGAACCACAAGCATCCATGCATGATGGAGCAGTTTCGAACTTACCTGACTCCGTAATGTCTTTGGCCAATGATTTTTCATGATTATTTTCTATGAGAATAGGTTCATCTATATGCGTGGTTTCGGGCACCAAATATGGAACATCATCTTCAAGATGGACAATCATTGGCTGAGTACTCTATTGAGTGGCTACAGGAATAGAGGCTGTAGGTGTAGTATTCATACTTCTAGTGATTCTTGTTGTACGAACAAACACAAGACCTTTTGGTTCAAAACCCCCTTTGTCACAACACACCTGTGCTAATTGTTCAAGTTTTCGCATGGACTCATCACCATGTTTTCGAGGAGTACATAACTCAGATGGGTTTTCATAATTAACAGTATTAACATCTTCATTTTCGGTCAATCTGCCCTTTACCTTTGTAGGTGTACTAAAGCACTTGTCAGATGGAGGTTGATCCATGGTTGTTCCATCATTACTAATACAAGTACTTATAGGTGGATTTGCTTCCTGAAGCTCTTTATCTTTTAACTTAGTTGTATGAACAACATCAACTTCAAATTTTACTGGAGCCTTACGTTTCCTACGAGTTTTAGGGAGAGGGTTTGGCCAATACTGTGCTGGCCCTAATTTACATCCAACCAAAAACACATCCCAAGATTTACAGCTAAGAGACAACTGATGCTGGATTAAAATTTTAATTAGACCATGGTGGAACAAATTCCTATCAGGATTACCTATGGTAGTTTGTACCAAATGTGCCATTTTCTTCAGAATTTGCAATAGGTAAAATGGAAGATTAAGTTTAGATCCTTTCAATGCTAATAGTAGTCACAGATGATAATAATGTAGATGAGAGAATCGACCATCACAAGATACATACCTGACTAGGATTTCATAAAATGCTCACCATTCTGGCTTTAAAAATTTAACCGAAACCCCAATATTCAACTTTGCATTGGCCGGTAAGTGCAATAGTAAGGACTGGCATTTCTTCTTATCCACGTTTCCTCCTTTAAACCATCTCTCTCCAGTTTGACGAAGCTTCATAGCTTCTGCAATCTTATCTTCGTCAATTATAAACTTGAAATCTCCAATCTGAGCTACATTTTCCTTAAAACTCATAGCGAATTGGTTAGTAACCTCCATGTTATGGCCACCAAAACATCTAAAAAACTGACCCCATCCAATATTTTCGAATAACAGAGCAACTTTCTCATCGGTTTCAACTAGCTCACGTTCTGAAATTTCAAATCGGTTGAGAGGAGCCATTGTTTCCTCACTACAACTCTGGTTATGGATTGAAATGAATGAAGTCATGAAAATGGAAGGAATAGACACCCAAGTATAAAGAATTATGCGAAATTTCAAATCCTCAATTGCTTCATATGTGACAGAGATGAGAACCCCAATTTTGGCCATATTAACCAAATTTGGAGATGATGAGCACAACAGCCAGTGCTTTCGCTATGATAAATGAAAAGACTAGCCACGACTAACTGAAATTCTTCAGAAAACAGTATGTAAAAGGAAATTTCAAACTCTAACTAATCCTTCATATCAGAAATCATTCGATTCAGGGATCAAAACATTAATGACATTAAATCTGGAATGATGAGCTCGTACAACATCATGAACTGGAATGGTTATCAGTCATATGTGAAATTAAATTCTACTGATACGATTTCATTATTACACCCACATCTGTCAATTAAATTGATAGGTGTTAACCAAATCCTCATACCAATATGAATTCAATCTTCATGCAGCGATCCTTGTAACAGATGTTTGTCTATTAGCCATATGAATCATGTATCTTCATTAAAAACTATCAATTTATAATTACTCTAGATTACACGTGGAAGGCAGTCGTGTTCATTAACATGATGATGTAGAGTTATAATAATAATCCTTAATGTTCTTAAGATTTCTAAAATGCAACTAACTAACGATCACTTATTAACACTCAAACCATATATATACATTTAGTTTTATTTTGAAATATAGTTTTAAATACTTTATAAAATCCTAACCACTTATGTCCCAAAACCAGATTCGATAGGATATAAAGCTTATAAAACTATTATGGTTAGATTTATATGACACATAAAAAAAAATACATTTATTTGCACTCTTATTAGTTATATATATACAATTTTTACAAAGCAATGATATGATATTAAAGATTTAAGTTATATGTGAAATCTGAACCTTAGGTTTAAAAATATTTTTAATTAATAAATCACCTTTAGTTCTAAGGATTTCAAGAACTTATAATATCTTATCAATACCCAAGCTCCAAACAAATTCAAAATGTGTCTTCTTTAAAAACTAATTAGCATACTATACTTTTAAATCTCTTAAATTAACATATATAATCAGATGAATTAATTAATGATAAAATTGATCATATATAAAATTTATGAGACTGAGAGCTGCTAATTTATTAAATTTATGAAAGTGTTTTCATAAATTTCTAATTTGACTCTTAACTCTTCTATAATTGAGAGTACCTTCAGAATCGAAGATTATGAAGGCACTCTTTTATAATCTTTAAAAATTAAACCATAGAAGAGAGCTGATCATTTTCTTCTCAACAAAAAATGAAGGGGTTGTTGCTGGCTGCCAACAAGTATTTAGGGGAAAAAGAAGATGATGTAACACAACACTGTTTTTTATGTGAAGTAATATGTAATGCCAAATCAACTCCAATAGCATCCAAATTGGTGGAGTTCTAGGAGACCCTTCATGGAAGGTATTTGCAACGGTAAATGTGACTGGTTGAGAGGCAATTTCCAAACACACCATTACCCACTTTGGTAGAAACCAAGAAATTATTCTTGGATGGGTTTTTGCAACCTAAATAAGAACAACAGGGTGTTTCATAACTAATAGAAATATGACAAATACCTAGAGAATCATCCTAGGAATATGCACATTGATTCAAAGATGTGTTAAAAAATTTGACATACCAAGTCCACAAGGCTCATTACAAAGAATGTTCTATTCAAGCGCTCTTGTAGCTGGTGAAGATACCCTTATTGCAATAAGTAATAACCTCTCTCAAGGTTTCTTTGGACAAATAAATGAAGATTGAGGTTATGGAAAACTATCCAAACTCAATAGGAATGGGAATGGGAATATGAACTTCATGTTTCTCTAGTGAATTAATGCAAGCACATAATAAGCTAGCAGAAATAAATGAGAGGATCCATAATATAAAAAAAACAAAAGCAAAGCGACCAAAGGTATGGTGCACTAGATTCCTAACAGAAGGACACCATGCTTCAGAGTGTCCAAGGATGTGAGGAGTACAAGTTGTTAGCCAAAACCAAGCTGAATAAACTTGAGTTTACCACTCAGTTAATATTAAAAATTAAATATTTTCACGCCGACCTCTTTTTCACTTTTCAGGTGAAACTTGTCTATCTCCCAACTAGACGAGTCTATCAACTTTGGTCGGCCTTTCGACTCAACTGATTTACTTCGACTTACTTGTCGGTTCTACCGACTGATTTTACCTCGACCACTTGTCACTTCGAAGTTGGCTGACTTCGACCTCTAAGTCAGCTCACCTCTTCGACCACTCAAGTCGGCTCACCTCTTTGACCTCTCAAGTCGGTTTACTCAACCGACCTTATCGGTTCACTTTACTCAACCGACCTTGTCGGTTCACTTTGGTCAAAATATACATAGTATTTTTCTTAGTCTAAGAGACTTAAGAAAATACAAATTTTTTTCACCTGTGAGTAAAATGAAGTAATATTGGACACATTAACAAACCCAAAGAACTTATAAAACATATGCCAAATATGTAGGAATACTTGAGTCGACCAATGTGCCGTAAAACCTGGAACTTTCATGCAGTGAGAAATTTATGGGTTCTTTGATCTTTCACTTAACTGGTAAATATAAACAACATTTACACAAGTAAATTTGGAAACAATGTGTGGCCAAATAAACATGCATTCAACCATAAACTATTTCATATATATAACTATGCGGAAATAACAAAGGTATTACAAAATTGTCTGTCCAGACTTGTCGACTCACCGACTGATCCTTTTACAGAGCTTTGGCTCTTCAACTAAATCTCTTACACAGAAGCTTGAGCTTCAACTTCTCTTTTCTCATCCTGGAGTTCTCTCATGAGTTTTGATGTCTCACTCTCTATTGTCTAACCTAATTTACAATCTTCTTCTTCTATTTATAGGCAACCTGAAAATTGCTTCTACATGAATCGACTGACTCTCCATTAAAGACTGTAATAACTATCTACCTAACAACTTAAATTCATAAATAAATTTGACTGGTTTACATTGTTGAATCATGGACTCTTCCCTCTTGTCAGACTGACCAACAAGATATTGACTGATACAGACTCTGACAGAGTTAGCTGAGAGTCAAGTACGGATCTACGAGTAGTTACTTTTTCCAACACACCCTCTTAATTATGAGCAGATGGGGATTTTCAAAACAAAATTTACAAAATGTTTTAGAGCTTAGACATGCTCTATTTATGACAGAGCTCACTATGGAGAACTTGTCATTCCAATATAACTACGCAGATATTGAAAAGTATCCTTTTCCAATGGTTTTGTAAAGATGTCTGCAAGTTGATCTTCAGACTTGAAAAATTCCAAACAAATTTCCTTGTTGTTCACCAACTCTCTTATGAAATGAAACCTTGTGTCGATGTGCTTGGTTCTCTTTTGAATTACATGATTCTTGGATAATGATGTGGCTGAATTGTTGTCGCAGAAGATGGTTGATGGTTCTTGATGGTTCTATGACAAGTCTTTTAACACTCTCCTCATCCAGATAGCTTGACATGCAACACTTGTTACTGCAACATACTTTGCTTCAGCTGAAGATAGAGTTACTATGGGTTGTTTCTTTGAAGCCCATGAAACAACACATGTACCAAAATGAAATGTGTACACAGATGTGTTTTTCTTGTCATCTATGCTACCTCCATTCTCACTGTCAGTGTAACCAATGAGTTTAAAATTTTCTGAGGTTGAATACATAATACCAAGGTCTTTGGTACCACTTACATACCTCAGAATTCTTTTACCTGCTTTCCAATGTGAGTATTTTGGTGACTCCATGAACCTTGATATCAGACTTACTCCATACATAATGTCTGGTCTTGTCGCTATCAAATACATAAGCATTCCTACAAGCCTTCTGAATAGCGTAGGATCGACAGTCGATCCTTCAACATCCTTGCTCAATTTTAAACCTGTTATTGCTGGTGTTGGGGTTGTCTTGCAATTGGACATGTTAGGTAATTTTATAACTTCACTTGCATACTTTTTTCTGTGATATAAAAATACCACTTTCAGACTACTGAACTTTAATGCCCAGAAAAAGACTTCATAATCCCCAGATTAGTCATTTCAAATTCACTTTCCATGACTTTTTTAAAATTTGTTATGCCAAAATCACCAGTAAATATTAAATCATCTACATACAAGTAGACAATTAACATCTTACCTTGCTCATCCACTTTGGTGTATAATGTCGGTTCACTTTCACTTCTATGAAATCCATTTTCAGTGAGATAGGAATCAATCCGACCATACCAAGCTCTAGGAGCTTGCTTCAAGCCATATAGTGCTTTTTTTCATCCTATACACTTTATGCTCTTGACCTGGAACTTCATACCCTAGTGGCTGTTCCACATATACTTCCTCTTCTATATAGCCATTTAAGAATTCCGACTTGAATCCATTTGATGAACATGCCATTTGTTTTGTGCAGCAATGGCCAAAACTGTTCTGACAATATCCATGCGTGCAACAGGTGCAAACGTTTCATTGAAGTCTATGTCGGGTTGTTGTGTGAACCCTCTTGCTACCATTCTTGCCTTGTGCTTTTGCACATTCCCATCAGCATCTTGCTTGGTCTTGTAAATCCATTTGACACTGATTGCATCTTTGTATTTTGGTACATCAACCAGTTCCCATGTCTGGTTCTTCTCAATGCATTCTATTTCTTCATCCATGGCTTGTGCCCATACTTCTTATTCAATAGCTTCTTCAAATGTTACTGGATCATATATAGGAGAAAATAATGCAAAGAGAGAGAATGAATTTGGTGTACCAGCTTCATATATCTCTCGCAGACTTCTTGTCTTTATTGGTTCTGTCGATGTTGACCTTGACAAAATGCTTGATGGATTCTATTGTCCTCTTGGTGTGCTTGCCGGTGTAGCTTGAGCTACTACTTGTGTTGATGGTCCTTGTGCTGAACCATGTTGTGGTGTCATGGGAGTCAACAGTGCTACGACCGATTGACTTACATTTGGTGTTTGAACCACTTCCTCTTCCATATCATCATTGTCGATGTTCGACACAATCTTAACATTTATGTCGATGGTTCCATCCCATGATTCATTCTCGACAAATTGAACATCTCGACTAATTATCACTTTCCTTGCGACATGATCATACAACTTGTATGATTTTGTGTCTTCTAAATAGCCAACAAAAATACATGTTTGTCCCTTCTTGTCTAGCTTCCTTCTCAGCTCATCTGGAACATGAGCATATGCAACACAACCAAAAAAATTTAAATGTGAAACACTATGATTCATACATTTCCACGCTTCTTGGGGAACTTTTTTCTTCACACTCTTTGTTGAAAATAGGTTCATAATGTATACGGCAGCTGTGACTGCTTCTCCCCAATACTCATTTGGCAAATTCTTGGCTTCCAACATGCTGTGTGCCATCTCCATGATGGTTCTATTCTTTCTTTTGGAAATACCATTCTGCTGAGGTGTATACCATGCAGTGAATTATTTCTATATTCCATGGGTCTTACAAAAATTTAGAAATTCATTTGAAACATATTCATCTCCTCTATCTATGCTTAAGATCTTGATGCGATGTCCACTCTGGTTCTCCATGAGTGCCTTCAACTACTGAAAATAAATAAATGCATCAGATTTATGTTTCAAAAAATATACCCATGTTTTTCTTGAGTAATCATCAATAAAAGTTAGAAAATACTTGCTTCCACCAATGGATGATGTCTACATTGGATCACAAATATCAGAGTGCACAATTTCAAGTGGTGTGCATGCTCTATAGGACTTTCTGACTGGAAAAGTCTCTCTATGCTGCTTGCCGAAAATGCATCCTTCACAAACCATCTCTGGTCTATCGATCAATGGTAATCCTTTCACCATATTCTTTGTGTGCAGTAGCTTCAGCCTGCCAAAATTCAAATGTCCAAATCTGAAATTCCACAACCAAGATTCATCCTGAACTTCTGTCTGAAATGCAGCTTGCAAATTAGCACTGTCATTTTCTCTCTTGTCGAGGAGTTCAACTACTTCTTTACTTTATGCCTTGAATTCAGCTTTTGTGTTTGTCTTCCCTTTCATGTCGGGAACTATCCTCAATGGAAACAAGTGGTTGCTTGTCATTGGCACTTTTGTTATCATCTGGTTGCTTAGATGTTTGTCTTTAATCACACAGTGATCATCTTCCATGTAGACTCTATAGCCTTTTTGTATCAACTGTCCAATGCTTAACAAATTATGTTTTAGAACTTTGACATGATAGACATCAGGGATATACTTACTCTCCCCCTGTGTGGTTAGAATATCAACAGTGCCTTTTCCTAAAATAGTAACTTGGACATTGTTTCCAAGTGTAACATCACTTTGAACTAAATTTTCTAGAATGGAAAATAGATTTGAATTGCCAGTCATGTGGTTGTTGCATATTGAATATAAGTACCATATGACATGTGGACTTTATTGAACATCATTGCATTCAAGTGGAGATGTCAATGCCATTAACATTGCACTTGTCAAAGTGTTGGTGCTGGTCAACTAACTTGGGCTTTTCCTTCCTTGGTCATATTGTTTATTCCTGCATTCATATGCATAATGACCAAATTTCTTACAGTAATGACATTGTATTTTTTATTTATCATACCTCTGTCCACTTGGCTGACTTGGGTTCTGATTATCTCCTCTACCACCAACATTTGCAGGACTTCTGCCTCGTCCTCCTCTTGAAGAACTTATTCCTCTCCACCTACCTCTACCGTGGCTTATGGATGACTGTGTTGTAAATGCACCTTCCAATGATGTTTGTGTTCTTCTGAGTCTATGTTCATGATTGATGAGTGAAGCTTCCAGCTCATCAATGGTAAATGTTGACATGTCTGTGTATTCATCTAAGGTCACAACCAAATTTTCAAATCTTGGGGGAAGACTTCTGAAAATGTTTTCAAAAACCCTTCGGTCTTCTATGGCTTCTCCATGAGATTTCAGTTGGCTTATCAAACCAACAAATTTGGTGTAGAATGTGTCTACAGCCTCTGAATCTTTCATGGACAGAGATTCAAAATCTCTTCTCAAAATCTGAAGCTTGGATGTCCTTACCTTATCCAAACCTTGATAGGCAGTCTCCAATGTATCCCATGCTTTCTTAGCATTAGTTTTTGCTGCTAATATTGAGAGTATGCTTTCATGCATAGCTTGATGTATGTAAAACATATCTTTTCCATCTTTCTTCCTGTGTTCCCTCAAGACACCTTTCTTAGCCTGTGTGAGATTGTTATATGCTGTCATGTCTGTTGGTTCTACATAACCATGCTGGACTATCTCCTAGACATCTTGACCTCTGAATAAAGCCTTGATTGTTAAAGACCAATATTCATAATTATTTCCTGTAAAAATTGGAGTTTGTAATGAACCAGAAGTGGAAGCCATTTTTAATTTTTAAGTTTTAATTTTTAATTAACTTTCCTTAGGAAATTAATTTTCCACCTTTTAAGAAAAGATTTCTTTCATAAACCTTACTCTGATATAAACCTTGCTTTGATACCAGCTAGCCAAAACCAAGCCGACTAAACTTGAGTTTACTGCTTAGTTAATATTAAAAATTAAATATTTTCACACCGACCTCTTTTTCACTTTTTGGGTGAAACTTGTCTATCTCCCGACTAGATAAGTCTATCAACTTTGGTTGGCCTTTCAACTCAACTAATTTACTTCGACTTACTTTTTGGTTCTACCAACTGATTTTACCTCGACCACTTGTCACTTCGAAGTTGGCTAAATTCGACCTCCAAGTCGGCTCACCTCTTCGACCACTCAAGTCAGCTGACCTCTTCAACCTCTCAAGTCGGCTTACTCAACCGACCTTATCGGTTCACTTTGGTTGAAATCTACAGCGTATTTTTCTTAGTCTAAGAGACTTAAGAAATTACAAATTATTTTCACCTGTGAGTAAAATGAAGTAAAATTGGACACACTAAAAAATCCAAAGAACTTATAAAACATATTCCAAATATGTAGGAAGACTTGAGTCGACCAATGTGGCGTAAAACCTGGAAATTTTACGCGGTGAGAAATTTATGGGTTCTTTGATCTTTCACTTAACTGGTAAATGTAAACAACATTTACACAAGTAAATCTGGAAATATTGTGTGGCCAAATAAACATGCATTCAACCATAAACTATTTCATATATATAACTATGCGAAAATAAAAAAGGTATTACAAACTTGTCTGTCGAGACTTGTCGGCTCACCAACTGATCCTTTTACAGAGCTTTGGCTCTTCAACTGAATCTCTTACACAGAAGCTTGAGCGTCAACTTCTCTTTTCTCACCCTGGAGTTCTTTCGTGAGTTCTGATGTCTCACTCTCTATTGTCTAACCTAATTTACAATCTTCTTCTTCTATTTATAGGCAACCTGAAAATTGCCTCTACATGAATCGACTAACTCTCCATTACAGACTGTAATAACTATCTACCTAATAACTTAACTTCAGAAATAAATTCGACTAGTTTACATTGTCGAATCGTGGAATATTCCCTCTTGTCAAATTGAACGACAAGATCTTGACTGATACAGACTCTAACAGAGTCGGCTGAGAGTTAGTTACGGATCTGTGAGTAATTGCTTTTTCCAACACAAGTTCCATCAGGAGGACTATTCAATATAGGAACTAGTGAAATGGTTCTACATATTTCCATGACAAATATGTTCCATTTCACATGAGGATCATTGTATTAAGAGCCCCCTACTAGTTCTCTTAATGATTATTATGAAATTTGTAAATCATTTGGTCCTATGTACCAGAAGTGCATTTCAGTACCCAATTATACAGTGTATTGTGAATTATATGGGTCCATGAAACACAATACTTATAAGTGTAGATCCTTAGATGCCCTTACAGAGAGGTTAAAGTGATCTATATTCCATTTTGTAGAATAATCCCAAGGAATGGGAGGGGAAGGAAGAGAAGGGTTATTCGATAAGGAAGAGGGGGAGGTTTCAAAGATGGAAGGGGAGCTTGTGACACATAGCCACTATGATGCTATAATTGTAATGAAATTGTTCATTTGGCTCATGAATTTTGTTTTCCAAAAATAATGTGGCGCACGTAGTATCGCACCAACACTCATACAATAGAAGAATTCCCTGAACTCATTTCTAAATGGGAATATCATGCAAGGAAACCGAATAACTTCATAAATTGTGAACCCCATGAAAAATGGACTAAGAGAAATTTTGTTGTCACTTGGGAAGGTGCGGAAACTAGACCAGACCAGCGCTGCCCAAACTCTCTGGTGATCCAGAAGGAAACACCAAAGAAAATGAAGTATATCCTAGTCCAGCAGAAGGAAATTTAATGGAATGCAACCGAAATGTTTGGTCGAGTACCAACTCCACTAGCCGAAGAGGGTACAAGAACATCTCACCAAACCAAGTTGGATGATGTAAGAAGTAAGGGTGAGGGATTAAGTACTAATAAATCCAAAGACTCTATTTATTTATGTTTTGAGTTACTTGAAGGTATCTTGGAAGATGAGAAATATACCCATAAAATACATTAGGCACTTTAAAACCTTTCTCATGTTCTAGAAAATGATGAGAAAAATTTCTCTCTACTCCCAGAGTGGATTATCCAGTTGGTGCGACAATGGTGAAGGAAGAGAATGGGATGAGAATTATTCTTGGATGCACAAGTACATGTATATGACATCAAGAATTTAATGTTGGAAATATGATTTGGTGTGAATATCCTATCAATTAAGTCACGAGAATAAATAGGTCCCCAAGGATGGTTTATTCCCTTATCTAGTTGTACATGGAAAACTAATACCATATTTTCCCCATCAATGGACTAGAAAAAATTGAAGTGGATTTAGGAGGTGGAAAGACCAATATAGATTTTGATGTAATTGATATTATGGTTGAGACAAATACTTATCTAACATTGCTCGAAATCGATTGGGCCTATGAGAACTATGGCATAATTGATGTAAAGAACAAAATGATGACCTTTAAAGTTGATGGTATGAAGGTGATGCGGCCACTAGATCCACATCAAGGGCCACATTATACTGATCCAATTCAGGACAATATCAAATGATATTTTCTAGACAACATCTATTGTCTTATTGTAGGGAAAAGATATGACTATGTGAATCCAACTACAGAGGGTTCTGTAAATTGGATGACTATTTAGTTCTTCGACACTGACTCTGAAGATGCTTGGGAGAATTGGCAGAATATACACCATGATAAATTATCTAGAATTTTTTTCACTAGTAAAATTAGTCAAATGGATCGGTGTGGACTTCAGTCATACACCAACATACTAATGGAACCAATTTCTTAGACAAGTTCCTACAAGAAATGGAGTCCTTAGTACAATAATAATAATGTATAGATGTCTTATATACAATACTAAGAGGGAATATCTGCAAGATGGTTAAAAACAAACAAGGATGATTTTCATAACTCAAACACCATACAACTCACTCTAATGATTACGTTCAAACCATCCCTACATGCTAATATGGTGACTGATTTTTATATGGGAGAGACTAATCCTCATTAACACATTAAACTATCTGAGCAATAGTGGGACTCAAGAGGCTTGAAACCACAGTTCTAGGTTCACCAATTATTCCATGATATTATTCCTATTCCAAAGGTTTGGTATCTCCATGAAGAGACAAGGTGCCAAAACTAATTCTAGGAGAAGTTGTGTGCCAAGTTCTTCCATGAATTTTCCTTCTTCACCACCAGTGACACAGTAATAGACGCATTAACATCTATCAAGAGTGCATTGTTTACTAATTAGTTGCAAGAATACAAGCCATACATATATTTTTATTGTGCACTAAGAACTGACGGATTTCCACTTTGTTATATTTGAACACATGCATCCTCTCTGTTGCGCAAAGATTGAGCAAGAAGAGCCTTAACTAGACGAACTTAAACAACTACGCCACCTTAATTTCCAAGAATCAAAAGGTTCTTTAGAAATTAAGCAGACCAAACCAAAAGATACCAGGGAAATCTATATGCAACCCCTATAGCTAAAGAAAATCAATATTGGTTCTGAAGATCAACTGAAGATGGAGGACATTGGGGATTATCGGGACAACCAAGTAGTCTCTAAAATTGCATCTCTTCTAAAGGAATATGAAGATTTGTTTCCACAAAACTTTACATATCTAAAGGGAAATCAAGTCGAACTCAGGGAGATGAAAATTTCATTAAATCTATATGCAAAACCGGTCCATCACTAGCCATATTGATTAAATCCACGAATCAAATAGAAGGTAAAGAAAGATATTGACCACATGCTGAGTGGAGGATTGGTTTTCCAAGTATATGAGCCAATATGGATCAGCCCTATCATAATTTAGAGCAAGAAAGATAAAAATAAATATTTGGGTTTGTGTGGATTATCATATCCTAAATACTTCTTATGTTCATGACCCCTTTCCCACGCCTTTCAATGATGAAGATCTAGATCAAGTAGCAGGAAATGAAGAATACTGCTTCATAGATGTATTTTTTGGTTATCCTAAGGTCTAGATTGTGGAAGAAGATAAGAAGAAGACTACATTTACCAATGAATGAGGATCATTCACATACAATGTTATGCCATTTGGATTGAATGATTCACCAACTTTATTTTCTAGAAATGTGATAGTTTTTTTCCGTAAATTCCTTCACAAGTTATTATAAGTATACCTGGATGACTAGATAGTTTTTAGTCTGCTCAAAGACCATGTTACATTACTCCGCCTCATTTTGGATCGATGCATACATATGGGATTTCATTGAACCCATGGAAGTTCATATTCTGTGTGCCCTTTGGAAACTTACTAGGACATATCGTATGCAAGGATGGGGTATTGGTCAACCTTATGAAAATTGCCACCATTGTCAATTTGTAGGAACCAGTGACAATAAAATAGTTGCAATCCACATTGGGTCATACTAGGTATTATAGAAGGCTCATCTTCAACTATGCATCTATTACTGCATAGTTGGAGAAATTATTGAAGAAGGGAAATACTTTACAATGGAATGAATACTGTGGGAAATCATTCGACGAGCTCAGAGAAAGAATGGTGAACGCCCCAATCCTAGAATTCCCCAATCGATAGAAGGAATTCCATGTTTATGTTGACACATCAGGAATCACTCTTTTCATTTTTTTGGCCCAGACTAGGGAAGGAGAGATGGATCAACCTATGTACTTTTCTAGCAAAAAGTTATCACAAGAAGAGAACAACAACACTACCACAAAATGGGAGGGATTATCTATGGTCTATGCATTACAAAATTTACACCACTACCTTATGGAGGGTATTTTAAGTTTTTCATGAATCATTTTTTCTTGAAGTATCTATTCAATAAGTCGGTGTTAGAAGGAAGAATCTACAATTGGTTACTTCTATTTTAGGATTTCTCATTTGAATTCATAGTGAAGTTGAGGAAACACAACCATGGTCTATACCATCTATCTCGTATAGAATCAGGAGAGGTTGATGGACTGATATATGACCATCTACCAGACATTGCATTGTTCAAATAAGATCAACTCAAAGAGATTGCATTTTTCTCACTATAGGAAAGGCTCCAAACCAATTCTCCCCCACATAGAAGAGACACCTAGTTGTAAGAGCTGCAGAATATCATGCAACAATAGAGAAATATAGACAAAAATCATGGAACGATCACCACATCAAGAAGAAGCAATTTTCCATAAGAATAAAAGTGTTAGTGTATGACAACAAGTTTTTGAAACATCCTGAAAAGTTACAAATGCATTGGCTAGGACCATTTATTGTTGAAGAAATTAGAGATTCGGGCATTATGAAGATTGCCTAGCTCGATGGTATTTTGCATTTAGGATGGGTGAATGGTGTATGCCTAAAGCCTTATGTTTCTTATCAGTAATTGTGCAAGATACCACTCCTACTTGCAGGAGTGAGTTAGTTAGGAGTTAGATTTGTTTCTTTCTATTTTCAATTTAGTAATGTTTATTTTTAAGTATTTAGATTTTTTTGTAGTTTTATTTTAGTCGCAAGTTAGTCAACACCATTCTAGTTAGGGAGGGCCCCACATCAATAGTTATCTTTCATCATGTTCTAGTGCAACAATGTATCCATCCTCTCCATGATATCAAGGATAATTCATGTGAATCCACAACAATTCCATTTCGTTCAATACGACACCATGAAAATATCAACCATCTCATCTCTACTATAGCCAAATTGTCCCATCCATAAGATGTATCCTTTAGCATTATCCAGTTGTCAAACACTTGATTCCCCAAATCATTATCTGTAACTTATATAAGGTTCATCAAGATGATCCATATCCCACACCCATATCCCCAATGTATCATTTCATATCCAATCCATACCATGTGAAATGCCACCCCATCATAGTTTCCCAACCTATAAAAGAAGATGTAATGTCCCTTGTCATTTTCCCATGCATCATCTTGTTGAATCTATGCAAATAGTTCCACCCACCCATGTACCCTATCCTTTGTTGTTATAATAGAGTCTATCCAATTTCTTGCAAAGCACCCCATTGATCACTCCCAATCCCCATTCATGGTAGCTGAACATTTTGATGCTCCATGCCCGATAGGAATACCAAATCTTGAGGTAGATGAACATTTTGAAAAACATTCATGTTTTAAGAACATGTATTACCCCGGATATTCCTTCACCATCTCACTGCATCAATCCATTTTCTGTCACTGCTTCATCTTGTGGGAGTTTGATAGAGTGACGCCCTGCAAGTCAAGAATAATCCTTTCCCCTCTCTGATTCTAGTGCCTGTTCTTCATCCTCATTTCATAGGATCTTTGATGCTTAGTAAACCATATTTGGGAGTTTTTTTTCATGTTGAACAAGGAGACAGTGGTTTTCTAGATATAATGGAACCCTGAAACACAAATATTCTAAAGACGAAAAATCAATTCCAAGTCCAGGAGGGTTGTCGTCTTCTTAGCAGGGATTTTTTTCTTGGATTAAAATCTGGTATTTTCCCTCTAAGGAAAATGAAATAGAGGATAAGTACCGATGTTGTTCAATACCATAGTTAGCTCCTTCATTCAAAGGACTAACATTTGAAGAAGTGCGGGAATTAGTGACGAAGTATAGTTGACTCAAGGGTGATTCAACCTTTGTGGTCAGGGCGTGCTGTCTCCTTCGTTTTGAAGTGGACCAAGAAGGAATTGGAATAAGAGATGTAAAATTAATATATTTGTGGAAAGGAAGGAAGTTTTGGGAAATTACTAGATGTAGAAAAAAGTATCGATAGTCTCGGTGCGGAAGACAGGTAACAACCGCAACCATTTTGGTCCTATCTTGAACCTAGGGAAAAAGTATAAAAGGAAGAGAAAGATGAAGAGAAGAAAGAGAGAATACCCAGAGAGAGAAGTAGATCATGTGCATAGGTACTTGAGCCAAGAATACCCCGACATTAGAAGATCCAGCTACATACATAGATTGATAGATCCATGGCATGGGTTTTATAATGGGATTTTGGGTTCTATAGCATGAATATGTATCCCACGATGGGTAATTCTAGGGTGAATGTAAGGCTTAGGACTTAATATTATTGTTTTAATGAAAATACATAAATATGATGAAAGAGATTGGTGCTCCCCTTTAATTTTTGTATTTCACATGTCTATGTGATGTTTTCTTTCTGTTTACAGTTCTGATTTAAATGGTTGATGAATGGTGATTATTCTTAACTTTTGTTGTAGTATAATGGATATTGTTGTAATGTTTACTACTATGAAACATCAACGCAACCATAATCCCCATTATACACCAACCTTGGTTGTGCTTCAGGTGAGATATTCCCCCTTAATGGGATTGAAAATTCCAACACACTAGACTCAACACCCCTTTGTAGTTCCATGCGCAAGAACCCTGGTCTCCATTTTGTGCCAACAATGGTAGAACAAAAGAAGATAATAAAATAATCCCTATACTCTAGCAAACCACTGCAAGAAAATACCATATTCTATGTAAAATTATACCTTTGCACAAATATGCACCAGATGAACGTTGTTGGTCATCTTCAAAGGCTCATGGCCATCTTCAAAGGCTCATGGCCATTGATGTTATAAATGTTGTGTTGATGTATTTGTAACTTCAGAATGTATTCATTTGTATATCTTATGTATTGCACCACAATGTTCCTATCGCGAAGTATCTGTAATGTAAACAAGTCATGTAAATTCATTTAGGTTAACCCTCCATTGTAAGTCGGGGCAATAGTCTCCACAATTGAGTTAAGGTTAACCCTCCTTGTTGATCGAAGGTAAAAGTCCCCAAAGTTGTGGGGCACTAGGGTTATTAGACTCTCCTAGAGAAGTTATCCCTAGTAAGTAATTGTTAAGTGAGGCCGACTTGTTGGAGTGGAAATTAAGTGAACAAAAGAATATAAATAGAGAGTGAGCATCTCTATTTATCACACACACTCACTCACTGGGGTGCATGAGTGAGAGAGGAGAGTCTCTCTCAAGTGAGAGAGAGAGAGAGAACAACTGTTGGAGATCATGTTTTCTATCTTTGGGTTTTATTGTTGTAATTGCTACTCATTCTATCTCTGAGGAAGTTGCATGGTTTTCTCCTTTATGGTTTCCCCGAGGAAAATTCTTTGTGTCTCTTGTCTCTTATGATTTTTGTTGTGCATGTTATTTTCTCAGATAAGATCCCAAGATCATATTGCTTAAATGATAAAAATCTAACATGGTATCAAAAAAAACCTAAGAAGAAGACATTGTGCAGCTGTAGAAGCTAGGGCTTCTTACTTTTTGGGTCTCTCTCCACAATCCATCAGAAAAAGTATGCTAGGTTGAACCTCCATTGAAGGGTGCATCTTTCTATTGAAGCAGAATTTGATTCTGGGAATTTTCAGTTTGTGCTACGGAAAATTAGGGCTTTTCACTAAAGAGGAATTTTTGAGTGAGCCCAGGCTAGGATTTCTCTCCTTCTCAAAATCAAAGTTTAGAGATCTGGGTCGATATTTTTGGTGGGTAAAATTTTGGGAAAGTCAAACCCTAATTTGACCCCGGGCTGAAAAAAACCCTAAAATACTAGAACTTGTATTTTTGGTATATTCACTATATCTCAAGATTGGAGAAGGATCAGGAGCTGAAACTTTCACAGTACGAAGGTAAATTCTTGATGTACACTATGTAAAATTTTTAGCCTCAGATTCATTATATTCTGGGAGATAGGATTCCTCCAATTCAGGGTTCCAACCTCTTCCAAGATTCATCCCTAAACATGACACCTAGGGAGAATTTCTATATCTCAGGCTACAAAGGTCCAAATGGAATTTATCAAGATGTTCCAGATAGGGCACATAATTTACTTTCTATGGTAAAAGTTTCAGACCCTGATGATGAGACAGTGACACATGGAAGTCTGTACAAGTTCGCTATGTTGAACAGTCCTGAAACAAGTCACCTTGGGAAAACTCTCATAAGTCCCAATTGGTGAAACAAATTATTATGAAACCCATGGTGTTGGAACAAGGATAGATGAGGTTACCTCATTACATAATTGTAGACACAAAAGAGTAGTAATTCAGGAGATACTACATAAACAGTATCAAGAATTTCTGTAGAAGAAATTGGTAAACTAGGGCTTCCTGTTCTGAGAGCTTCCCTCCACTATTTTCAGAAAAGGATTACATTGGATAGCTCACCTTGAAGAGTTCTATCTTTCTATCCAATCATATCTAAAATTTTCCAAGTTTTAAAAATTAGGGTTTCTTTGACAAACCCTAGGTCAACCAGCTCCGAAACCAGGACAGACACCTCAAATCGGTAAGATCTAATCTTTTGTTATTTACATTTAAGGTTCTCATTTCTAAATGACTAGTCACACGATATTGATGACAAGCTTGGTGAAAATGAAAAATTCCAAGCATGGAAGTATTGGATCTCATTGGTTCTTGAAGAAAATGAATTGGACACCTACATAAGTAGAGAGGTTCCAGTTCCAGAGGGATATGAGGCTAAAATCCTTACACAAGAATAACTTGGTCAAGGCCAAGAAGATCATTGTTGATTCAATCATGGATCACCTTATACCACAAGTTTCTTCCCTAAAGGCACCTAAAGAGATGTTTTATTCCTTGACCAAGCTATTTGAAGGGAAGAACATAAATCAGAAGATGAATTTGAGAAAACAGTTGAAGAATGTGAAGATCCAGAATGCAGAGACCATGCAGTCATACTTTACAAGGGTCTCTCAAATCAAAGAAAAACTTGAAGCAGTAGAAGAAGAATTCAAGAATGTATAAGTTGTGATAAACTCCTTGAATGACCTCCCAGGATCATGGGTTTCATTCATTCAAGGAATGTGTGCCAGAAGGAAGTGATTACTTTCAACAAACTTTGGGAAAAGTACACACAAGATGAAGCTCGACTCATAATAAGAGAAGAGAATATGGGAACAATTGAAGATCAAACTCTCACCATCCAAAGAATATACCTCAAGTGATGAGGAATACAAAGGAATCAACTCTTGAAGAACCTATTATCCATATTATCATTTAAATAAGAAATGATGAATGGAGAAGATGATGAAGCTGAAGGCTCAAGAAGGAGTCTACCCACAAAACAAATAAAGATAAGTATTCAATTTTCATTTCATGATATTATTTTGTTTATATCCAGTTGATGTGTTATGCATGATAGAATGTTTGCATTAATGACAGTATACTACTAATATGTATGTGATGGGTAAGTAGCTCATGGTGTTATAAAACTCTCCATTGCTACTTATCTAGAATGAAACCTCTTTGCTGACATAGTGGATTAGTGCACAATATCAATGATGTCTTGGTAGAGATGGAAGGCATCTAGAAAAGTTTCCATGAGATATGGATGAATGTTATATTGCCTAAAATAGTTGCATGATTATATATTTATGCATCAGAATTTTCCATTGTGAATATTCCTTATGAAATGTTTCTAACCATACAAATTTGTTTGACTTGTAGGAAATATCACGTACAATCACCTACAAGAAAAGAAGGACGAGACTTGTTTCGAAGAACAAATGACGGCAATTGAAAGAATCCAAGATGAAGAATAATATGACGATACTTTCAAAGAAAGAAGAAATCTCAGACATAGTGCAGTTATGTGACATTGTTGAGTGACATCATTGATGGAGAGCCTTCCAACTATGAAGAAGTAGCCAAGAAGAAAGGGAAGGAGAGTACCAGTTCAAGAAGAATGATATCTAGGATGCGGCATTGAGACCTAAAGGGAAGTTTGCAGTATCTTCCATATGGATATACAAGATCCAACATGCAGTAGATGACAACATCGTGGGATACAAGGCAGGATTCATAGCATGAGGCTTCTCACGAAAAGAAGGCATAGACTACGAAGAAACATTTGCATCCAGTGGGAGTTGAGGCACATGACAGGTAGAATCATGTGTGCAAATTAAAGAATACCTTGTACGATATTAGAAGACACCCATGGGATAACACATACATGAGGATCTTGAATATCACCTAGAGTGATGAATATCTTAACCTTTTCTACAAGGTTGAAGATGAAAGCCTATAGAGGATGAAAATATCACAGATGGGTGCAAGAAGAAATTTTGAAAAGGTTCAAGATAGAGGATCTTCGTATCCAGTGACCCTAGATGGATACATAGAATATTAGTAGCAAAGGAAGCTACTTGTCACTACGGTACAGAATGTTTCAGTGCATAGAGTATGAAAGATAGAGGGAGAATGATTCTCCACTTCAGAGGAAGTGGCCGTAGAAGACCTTGAGGTTCGACATGGTACGACAGGTTGGACAAATTACTGATGACTTTAGGATTTACCTTTGCTTCAAGGTTGAAGGAAGAATACCTGTGATTCTCTTGTTACATGTCGATGATTTGTTCCTGACAGGAAAAGAGGAACTCATTAAAGTTGCAAGAAGGAGACTTGCTGCCGAGTTCGAGATGAAGGACTTGGATATGATGCACTACCTTTAGGCATAGAGGTATGGTAGAATGTGGATGGAATCTCCCTGGTACAAGGGAAGTATGTAGTAGAGATCCTGAAGAGGTTCAGGATGATGGCCTGCAAGGCCATGACCACACCTATGGAATCGAACCTGAAGCTATTGAGTGTTTCTTCATAAGAGTCGGTTGATGCCACGATGTATCGTTAGATTATTTGTTCCTTGATGTACCTAACAAATATGAGACCAGATATTTTCTTTGCTATGAACACATTGAGACATGTACACCTGATGGTTGTAAAGCATGTAGTGAGGTACTTGAAGGGTATAGTTGATATGGGCTCAACTATGATATGAATAAGAAGATTAACATGGAGGGTTATATGGATTCATATTGGGAAGACAATTCCATTGATAGGAAGAGAACTTTCGAGTGATGCTTTAGTATGAGATCAGGTATGATCTCTTGGTTTAGCAGGAAGGAGTCCTACATGGCACTGAGAATAGCCAAGAAAGGAATAGTGAAGCTCCCTTATGTGGTCCAGATCAAGATCTCTCGAAAGAGGGAGTTCTAGCACAGCTGGTGAGACAGGTTGTCTGAGCATAAATCCTGGTGAAGCTCATAGGTTGCTCGGATGTAATCAATCATGTAGGTTGTCCTTGGATGTAATTGGTCCCGGTGAAGCTCACAATTTATCCTTGGAAGTAATCAGCCCTGATGTGACTCTATGCTAGAAATGGCCAGAGTGAAGTTTGAGTACTTCAGGGAGAAGCTTGGTGTTCTCAAGATCGAGGTTCCCTCCAAAGGGAATTGATGTGTCTGTTGGAGCTTGAATATCACATAGAGTGATGAATATCTTAACCTTTGCTACAAGGTTGAAGATGAAATCCTATAGAGGATGAAAATCTCACAGATGGGTGCAAGAAGAACTTTTGAAAAGGTTAAAGATAGAGGATCTTGGTATCCAGTGACCCTAGATGGATACATAGAATATTAGTAGCAAAGGAAGCTACTTGTCACTACGGTATAGAATGTTTCAATGCATAGAGTATGAAAGACAGAGGGAGAATGATGCTCCACTTCAGAGGAAGTGACCACAAAATATCTTGAGGTTTGACATGGTATGACAGGTTGGATAGATTACTGATGACTTTAGGATTTACCTTTGCTTCAAGGTTGAAGGAAGAAGACCAGTGATGCTCTGGTTACATGTCAATGATTTTTTCTTGACAGGAAAAGAGGAACTCATTAAAGTTGCAAGAAGGAGACTTGTTGTCGAGTTCGAGATGAAGAACTTGGATATGATGCACTACCTTTAGGCATAGAGGTGTGGCAGAATGCGGATGGAATTTCCCTGGTACAAAGGAAGTATCCAATAGAGATCCTGAAGAGGTTCAGGATGATGGACTGCAAGGCCATGACCACACCTATGGAATTGAACCTGAAGCTATTGAATGTTTCTTCATAAGAGTCAGTTGATGCCATGATGTATCGTTAGATGATTTGTTCCTTGATGTACCTAACGAATATGAGACCAGATATTTTCTTTGCTGTGAACACATTGAGACATGTTCACCTAATGGTTGTAAAGCATGTAGTGAGGTACCTAAAGGGTACAATTGATATGGGCTCAAGTATGATACGAATAAGAAGATTAACATGGAGGGTTATATGGATTCGTATTGGGCAGACAATTCCATTGATAGGAAGAGGACTTTGGGGTGATGCTTTAGTATGAGATCAGGTATGATCTCTTGGTTTAGCAGGAAGGAGTCCTGCATGGTGTTGAGAATAGCCGAGAAAGCAACAGTGAAGCTCCCTTATGTGGTCCAGATCGAGATCTCTTGAAAGAGGGAGTTCTAGCATAGCTGGTGAGACAAGTTATCAGAGCATAAATCCTGGCGAAGATCGTAGGTTGCTCAGATGTAATCAATATTGTAGGTTGTCCTTGGATGTAATTGGTCTTGGCGAAGCTCACAAGTTATCCTTGGAAGTAATCAGCCCTGATGTGACTCTATGCTAGAAATGGCCAGAGTGAAGTTTGAGTACTTCAGGGAGAATCTTGGTGTTCTCGAGATGAAGGTTCACTCCAAAGGCAATTGATGTGTATGTTGGCCTTTCTGACATGGTGGAAGGCTGAAATTCACATGATCAAATGTAAATGTAGAGATGCTCTGATGTGATTGTGGGTTTTGTTACCACATGATCAGTGCAGAGATATTTTGATGTGATTGTGGGATGTGTTCCCACATGATCAGTGCAGAGCCATTCTGATGTGATTGAGGGATGTGTTCCCACATTATCATATGTAAGTGTAGAGATATTCTGATGTGATTGTGGGATGTGTTCCCACATGATCAGTGCAAATCCATTCTTATGTGATTGAGGGATGTGTTCCCACATGACCATATATAAGTCTAGATCCATTCTGATGTGATTGTGGGATGTGTTCCCACATGATCATATGTAATTACAGTGCCTTTTTTACAAGATGAGGTCGGATGTAAGTGCAATTCCTTTCTAACAAGATGATTTTGGATGTAAGTGCAGATCCTTTCTGACAAGATGAGGTCGGATGTAGGTGCAACGCCTTTCTGACAAGATGAGGTCGGATGTAAGTGCAGAGCCTTTCTGACAAGATGAGGTTGGATGTAAGTGCAACGCCTTTTTGACAAGATGAGTTCATATGTAAGTGCAGAGCCTTTCTGACAAGATGAGGTCATATATGAGTTTTGGGCCTTTCTGACATGGGTTTTTGATGTTTTCCTCCCATGGTCAGATGTGAGTGATGGGCGTACCTTTCTGACATGGTTCTTGAATGTGTTCCTCCCATGGTCAGATGTAAGTGCTAGGCAGGACTTTCTGACATGGTTCATTCCATGGTCAGATATAAGTGTTGAAGATGATGAAGACCTACATGAAGGATAGGCCTACAACCAACATGAAAAAAGGCTGGCTCTGTAGAACTTCCTGTGATGAGTAGAATTAAGATAGAACTAGTGATGATGACCAAGTGATGATACATCAGTAATGATCCAGATAAATTGATGAACAAGACTTGATGATGATCTAGTGATGATCCAGATCAAGTGATGATCCAGATTTGATGATGATCCAGTGATGCTCCAGATCAAGTGATGATCCAGACTTGATGATGATTTAGTGATGCTCCAGATCAAGTAATGATCCAGACTTGATGATGATCCAGTGATGAAGATGACTTGAAGATTAATAAGACTTTATGATGATCTAGTGATGAATATAACTTGAATATGAAGATGACTTGATGATCATCCAGATGATACATAGAAGAAAACTTGTGCTGATAAATTGTGTCGAGAGAATACCTTCCTAGTTAAGAGGGAGTGTTGATGTATTTGTAACTTTGGAATGTATTCATTTGTATATCTTATGTATTATACCCTAATGTTCCTATCAAGAAGTATCTGCAATGTAAAAAAGTCATGTAAAGTCATTGAGGTTAACCCTCCATTGTAAGTCAGGGAAATAGTCCCCAAAATTGATTTAATTTTAAACCTCCTTGTTGATCGGAGGGAAAAGTCCCCACAGTTGTGGGGCACTAGGGTTATTAAACTCTCCTAGAGAAGTTGGCCCTGGTAAGTAATTGTTAAGTGAGATCGACTTGTTGGAGTGGACATTAAGTGAACGAAAGAATATAAATAGAGAGTGAACCTCTCTATTTATCACACACACTCACTCACTAGGGTGCATGAGTGAGAGAGGAGAATCTCTCTCAAGTGAGAGAGAGAGAACAACTGTTGGAGATCATATTTTCTATCTTTGGATTTTACTGCTGCCATTGGTGCTCATTCTATCTCTAAGGAAGTTGTGGGGTTTTATCCTTTATGGTTTCCCCAAGGAAAATTATTTGTGTCTCTTATCTCTTGTGATTTTTGTTGTGCATTTTATTCTCTAAGATAATATCCTAAGATCATATTGCTTAAATGATAAAATTCTAACATGTTGAAAGAGAAATTGTCATCCATGTCCCCATGGTGTTACAAATTACACAAAATGTATACCAATCTATCCACCAGCATCCAATTTTAATTAATAAAACACATGAATCCAATAAGAAGTGTTGGATACCGAACCCTCACCTCTATATCCATGTCATGGATATGCCCCTCCATGTTTGCATACCATAAAACCCCTCTAATATATCCACCATATATGATGTTAAATATAAACATCATATTCCAATTTTTCTTAGGGATCTTCAACATGATCCAATGATTTAATTCATGTGATTTGATGAAAAGAACACACAAAGTATCATTTATCAATTATGAATCAACCCTAGAAATAATTATGATTCAATACGTCTAGAGTACACTAAAAGAAGTTAGTGTCTTAAACACATTAACAGGTTCCTCGATGACCATGGAAAAACTTATCTAAGAAACATCCCCACTTCCCCGAAATCCATGAGTTAAAATGAAAAGTTATATCATTGACATGACATCTTCTAAGATCGATTTGAGAAAAAATGAACAAAACCATAAATATTTTCAAGTTTATCTTATTGATGTATATGTAACTTCGGAATGTATTCTTCTATGTATCTTATGTATTGTAACCTGATGTTTATTCCGGGATGTCTCTATTATGTATTTGAGTCATGTGTTCATGCCCCAATGTTTCGATCGGGAGGATTAATAATGTAATCAAGTCATATCAAGTCATTAGGTAAGTCCCCACAGTTTCGAGGCACTTGAGTTATTATACACTAATTAAGGTGTAGGCTCAAGTAGTAATTATTAGGTTGATCCTACGTGTGAAAAGGCAATTCAAGTGAACGGATGAATATAAATAGAGAGTGAGAGTCTCTCTATTTATCACTTGTGAAATACATCACTTGCTCTCTCAAGTGTGGCGCACTTTTGGAGAAGGAAATTTTGGGCCTAGACAGAAGACAGAAGACCACTGTTGTTTTGGGAGATCTCTTACTGTTTTGGTGTTGATTCTATCTTAGAGGAAGTTGCGGGGTTTTATCCTTTATGGTTTCCCTGAGGAAAACTCTTTCTGTCTCTTTTCTCTTGTGATGTGCTTATGTTTTATTGCTGTGCTTGTTATTCTCTCAGTGAAAAGATCCTAAGATCATAATGCTAGCTTAATGTGATGAAAAACTAACATGGTATCAGAGATAACCTGAGAAGAAGACATTGTGCAGCTATAGGAACTAGGGATTCCTAGTTTATGGATCTTCCTCCACATATTTTCAGCAAAAGTAAGGTGGAACAACTCTCCTCCTTAGGGCGCATCTTTCTGTCGAAGCGGAATTTGATTCCGAGCATTTTCAGTCTTTGATGCAGAAATTAGGGCTTTCTACAGAAGATGAATTTTTGAGTGAGACCAGCATAGGATTGTTCTCCTCATCAAAACCTAAGTTTAGAGACCTGGATCAAGAAATTTGGTTGGGTGAAACTCCGGGAAAGTCAAATCCTAGTTTGACCCTGAGCTAGGAGAAACCCTAAATACTAAAAATGCTAAGTTTTGGTACAGTCGCTATATTCAGATATTGGTGAAGTATCAAAAGCTGAAAATTGGAGGGACCGAATATAAAATCCTGATGAATCCTGTGTCCAAAAATTAGACTCAGATTCGCTGCACTCCAGGAGATATGATCTCTCCAAGTTAGGGTTCTAGCCTCTTCCAGAATTCATCCCTAAACAGGACATCTGCAACATCTTGAGCTACAGAGGTCCAAATGGAATTCCTAAAGATGTTCAAGAAAGGGCACGGACTTTAATTTCAGTGGTCCAAATATCAGACTCAGAAGATGAACCAGTGACGCGTGGCATGCCGTACAACTTCGTTGTTATGAACAGTCCTGTAACAAGTCACCTTGGGAAAAAGGATCATAAATCCCAAATGGTGAAACAAATTCTGATGAAACCTACGGTGTTGGATCAGGGACATGCGAGGTTACCTCAGTGCGAAATTTCAGACACATAGGAGTAGTAATTTCGGAAATATCACAGAAACAGTAACAGGAATTTCTGCAGAAGAAATTGGAAAATTAGGGCTTCCTATTCCGAGAGCTTCCCTCCACTGTTTTCAGAAAAGGAGTACATTGGATAGCTCCATTTGAAGAGATATATCTGTTCATCCAATCAGATCTAAAAGATTCCATGTTTTGAAAATTAGGGTTTCTGTGACAAACCCTAGATCAGCGAACTCCGGGACAAGGACGGACACCTCAAATCGGTAAGATCTAATCCTTTGCTATTTCCATTTGAGGTTCTCATTTCAATATGATATATCACATCATCTTGGTGACAATCTTGGGGAAGTTGACAACTTCCAAGCCTGGAAGTATCTGATCTCTCTGAAGAAACTGGATTGGACACCTACATGAGTATAGAGGTTCCAGTTTCAGAGGGAGACGAGGCTAGAAGCCTTTCACAAGAAGAACTTGGTCAAGGCCAAAGAAGACATCATGCTCATGCTGCAGAGGATGATGAACCATCCAGAAAGAGATCCAGATATGAAAGTGAAGATTATTCAAGCAAGAATGAATATGTTCTGATATCATCTCTCATAGGTAACATTACTCATGGAACTGATGATTGGATTATAGACAGTGGGGCTTCCAAACATATGAAGGGATTCAAGGAATCCTTTGTAAGACTATCAGAACATGAATCACCTCACAAGGTGAAACTAGGATATGACTACCAATATCCAATAACAAGTAGTGGGGAATATTCATACAAGCTAGACTCTGGTAAGTCTCTAACAATAAAAGAAGTATTGTTTGTTCCAGGACTCAAGAAGAACCTTCTCTCCATTTCAGCATTGATGCAAAAGGAATGCGGGTTGCATTCATATATGGTCAAGTCATCATGTGACCAAAAGGAAAGACTATCAATGATGCGGTAGTGATTGGAGAACAATAAGGAGGCTTGTACAAATTGAAGGGCTATCCAGAACAAGCCTTGATCCATGACACATTAGAGCCAAATGAGCTTTGGCATAGAAGGCTTGCACATGTGCATTACAGAGCACTACCTATTGCAAGCAAAGCTGTTGAAGGTCTTCCAGAATTTCAAGCTATTTGAAGGGAAGAACAAAATCAGAATATGACATAAAGAAACCAGTTGAAGAATGTGAAGATCCAGAATGCAGAGACCATGCAGTCATAAGAGTCTCTCAAATCAAAGAACAACTTGAAGCGGTAAAAGAAAAAGTGAAGAATGCAAAAGTGGTGATGGCCACCTTGAAGAGAACTCACAAGAAGAAGAAGCTCAAGAAGAGAAGGTGGGAGCAACTGAAGATCAAGCTCTTTCCATCCAAAGAAGATCCCCCAAGCAATGAGGAATATGAAGAACTCAACTCTTGAAGAAATTATTATCCACCTTAGTTTTTGGATAAGAAACGATGCTATTATGAATGAAGAAGACGATGAAGCTGAAGGCTCAAAAAGGAGTATACCCTCGAAACAAATAAAGATAAGTATTCAATTGTTATTTCATGATATTGTTTTGTTATGCATTTGTTTATATTCAGTTGATGTATTATGCATGATAGGATGTTTGCATTAACGACAGTATACTACTAATATGCATGTGATGGGTAAGTAGCTCATGGTGCTATACAACTCTCCATTGCTACTTATCTAGAATGAAACCTCTTTGCTGACATATTGGATTAGTGCACAATCTCAATGTTGTCCTGGTAGAGATGGAAGGCATCTAGAAAGTTTCAGTGAGACATGGATGAATGTTGTATTGGCTAAAGTAGTTTCATGATCATATATTTATGCATAAGTAGTTTCCAGTATGAATATTCTTTATGAAATGTTATAACCATACAATTGCATTTGACTTGTAGGAAATATCGCATACATAATTGCCTACAAGCAAAGAAGAATGAAGACTTGTTCCGAAGAACAAGTGACGTCAGTTCAAAGACAAAGAATAATATGACGAGTGCAGTGACATCATTGATGCAAAACATTCCAGCCACCAAGAAGAAAGGGAAGATCAGTTCAAGAAGAATGATGTCTGGGCGTAGTATTGAGACCTAAAGAGAAGTTCATAGTTCCATCATGCAGTATATGGAAACATCGTGGGATACAAAGCAAGATTCGTAGCATGAGGCTTCTCATGAAGAGAAGGCATAGTCTACAAAGAAACATTTACAGCTAATAGAAGTGAAGTCACATGACATGCATAATCATGTGTGCAAATGAAGGAAGGCTTTGTACGAGTTCAGAAGACACCCATGGGATAACACATACATGATGAGCTTGATGAATATATTAACCTTTGCTACAAGGTTGATAGAGGATGACAAGCTCACAGATGGGTGCAAGATGAAAATTTGAAGAAGTTCAAGATAAAGGATCTTAGTATCCAATGATCCTAGATGGATTCTACTTGTCACTCCAGTACAGAATGTTTCAGTGCATAGAGTAAGGAAGACAAAGGGAGTATGATGCTCCGCTTAAGAGGGAGTGATTGTAGAAGATCCTGAGGTTCGACATGGTACGACAGGATGGGAATATTACTGATGATTCTAGGCTTTACTGAGAGTAAAGTGGATTCCAACCTTTGATCCAAGGTTGAAGGTGGAAGACCAGTGATGCTCCTGTTATGTGTCGATGCACTACTGTTCTAGGTATGGAGGTGTGGCAGAGTACAGATGGGATCTTCCTTGGACAAGGGAAGTATGCAGTAGAGATCCTGAAGAGGTTCGAGATGATGGACTGCAAGGCGATGGCCACACCTATGGCATCGAACCTGAAGCTATTGAGTGCTGCTTTGTCAGAGTCGGTTGATGCTACGATGTATTGTCAGATGATTGGGTCATTGATGTACCTGACGAGCACGAGACCAGATATCTGCTTTGCTGAGAACACCTTGAGCGAGTACCCGAAATATCCGAGAAGTGTTCACTTGACTGCTACAAAGCATATTCTGAGGTACCTGAAGGGTACAATTGATTATGGGCTCAAGTATGATGCGAATCAGAAGATTAACCTGGAAGGTTATGTTGATTCAGATTGGGCAGGCAGTGCCATCAATAGGAAGAGTACTTCAGGATGTTGCTTCAGTATGGGATCAGATGTGATCTCTTGGTTTAGCAGGAAGCAATCCTGTGTGGCACTGAGTACAGCTAAAGTAGAGTATGTCACAGCTTGTTTAGCTAGTTGTGAGGCAGTATGGCTATGGAAGCTACTGTATGATATATTTGATCTCCCTCTGGATGCTACTTGTATACACTGTGACAACCAGAGTTGCGTGAAGTTGTCAGAGAATCCAGTGCTCCATGACAGGTCGAAGCATATCGAGATCAAGTACCACTATATCAGGGATATGGTGCAGAGAGGAGCAGTGAAGCTCCTGTATGTTGCGACGAAGGAACAGATAAATGATGTATTGACGAAGCCATTGGCTAGGCTGAAGTTCGAGTACTTCAGAGAGAGACTTGGTGTTCTCCAGATCGAAGCTTCCTCCCAGACAAAGTGATGAGATGCAGAGCCATTCTGACATGGTGAGAGGATTGGTTCCTACCATGGTCAGATGTAAGGGCTGAGTCATTCCATCATGGTGAGAGGATTGGTTCCTTCCATGACTGATATGAGTGTTGAGATCCATAGCCATTCTGACGAGCAGGTCAGATGTAAGGGCTGAGCCATTCCGTCATGGTGAGAGGATTGCTCCCTTCCATGTCAGATATGAGTGCTGGCCATTCTGTCGAGCAGGACAGATGTAAGAGCAATTGCCATTTTAGGAATGGAGGCACCTGGTTAGTTACCAGGAACACTCAGTGTAAGAACTGAGTAGCCATTCTGATGTGATAGAGGGATGTGTTCCATCTTGATCAGATGTAAGGGCTGAACCATTATGTTCATGGCTAAAGGATTAAGTTCCCTCCATGTCAGATGTGAGTGTTGGCCATTCCGACGAGTAGGTCAGATGTAAGGGCAACTGCCATTCTCTAGGATAATGGAGGCACCTGGTCAGTTACCAGGTAGCTCAGTCGAGGAGGACTGGGGGCCATTCTGATATGATTGTTGGGATGTGTTCCCCTCATGATCAGATATGAGTGCATTCCCTTCCATCATTGTGAGCAGGATGTGTTCCTGCCTGGATGGATGTAAGTGCTGAGCCTTGTCACAGATGATAGTAGGTGTGTCCTATCATGCTGGTGACTGTAAGTGCTGTGCCATTTCATAGATGATAGTAGGTGTCTCCTATCATTCCGGTGACTGTAAGTGCAGTTCCTTTTCACAGATGGTAGTAGGTGTGTCCTACCATGCTGTTGATTGTAAGTGCAGATCCTTTTCATAGATGGTAGTAGGTGTGTCCTACCATGCTGGTGATTATAAGTGCCGAGCCTTTCCACAAATGGTAGTAGGTGTGTCCTACCATGCTAGTGGATGTGAGCGCTGCGCCTTTCCACAGATGATAGTAGGTGTGTCCTATCATGCTGGTGGTTGTAAGTGCTGAGCCATTTCACATATGATAGTAGGTGTGTCCTATCATGCTGGTGAATGTGAGTGCTGGGCCTTTCTAATGGGATTGTATTTTACTACATGATCAGATGTGAGTGCTGGGCGTGCCTTTCTGATGAGCAGGTCAGATGTAAGTACTGGGCGAAGACCTACATGAGGGTAGGCCTACAACTAGCATGAAAAAGGGCTGGCTCTGTAGAACTTCCTATGATGAGAAGAATCATGAGATAGCACCAGTGTTGATCCAGATCGAGTGATGATCCAGTAATGATGATCCAGCAGTGATGATCTAGATTGAGTGATGATCCAGATCCAGTCCAGTGATGTTGATCCAGATCGAGAGATGATCCAGATCCAGTGATGATGTTTTATGTTGATCCAGATCGAGAGATGATCCAGATCCAGTGATGATGTTTTATGTTGATCCAGATCGAGAGATGATCTAGATCTAGTGATGATGTTCTATGTTGATCCAGATCAAGAGATGATCCAGTTCCAGTGAAGATGACTTGAAGACGAAGATGACTTGAAGACGAGATGATCCAGCTGATACAGAGAAGAAGACCAGTGCTGAAAATTGTTTCGAAAGAATACCTTCCTAGTTAAGAGGGAGTGTTGATGTATATGTAACTTCGGAATGTATTCTTCTATGTATCTTATATATTGTAACCCGATGTTTATTCTGGGATGTCTCTATTATGTATTTGAGTCATGTGGTCATGCCCCGATGTTCCGATTGGGAGGATTAATAATGTAATCAAGTCATATCAAGTCATTAGGTAAGTCCCCACAGTTTTGGGGCACTTGAGTTATTATACACTAATTAAGGTGTAGGCTCGAGTAGTAATTATTAGGTTGAGCCTACGTGTGAAAAGGCAATTCAAGTGAATGGATGAATATAAATATAGAGTGAGAGTCTCTCTATTTATCACTTGTGAAATACATCACTTGCTCTCTCAAGTGTGGCGCACTTTTGGAGAAGGAAATTTTGGGCCTAGATAGAAGATAGAAGACCACTGCTGTTTTGGGAGATCTCTTACTGTTTTGGTGTTGATTCTATCTTAGAGGAAGTTGCAGGGTTTTCTCCTTTATGGTTTCCCCGAGGAAAACTCTTTGTGTCTCTTGTCTCTTGTGATGTGCTTATGTTTTATTGCTGTGCTTGTTATTCTCTCAGTGAAAATATCCTAAGATCATAATGCTAGCTTAATGTGATGAAAAACTAACAGATTCAATACATCAAGGTTGTGATGAAAAACTAACAGATTCAATATCTGGTCTCGTGTTCGTCAGGTACATCAATGACCCAGTCATCTGACAATACATCGTAGCATCAACCGACTCTGACGAAGCATCACTCAATAGCTTCAGGTTCGATGCCATAGGTGTATCCATAGCCTTGCAGTACATCATCCCAAACCTCTTTAGGATCTCTACTGTATACTTCCCTTTTCCAAGGAAGATTTCATTTGTACCCTGCCACACCTCTATACCTAGAACAGTAGTGCATCGACACATAACAGGAGCATCACCTCTTGTGATGTGCTTATGTTTTATTGCTGTGCTTGTTATTCTCTCAGTGAAAATATCCTAAGATCATAATGCTAGCTTAATGTGATGAAAAACTAACAGATCGAGAGATGATCCAGATCCAATGATGATGTTTTATGTCGATCTAGATCGAGAGATGATCCAGATCTAGTGATGATGTTCTATGTTGATCCAGATCGAGAGATGATCCACATCCAGTGAATATGACTTGAAGACGAAGATGACTTGAAGATGAGATGATCCAGCTGATACAGAGAAGAAGACCAGTCCTGAAAATTGTGTTGAAAGAATACCTTTCTAGTTAAGAGGGAGTGTTGATGTATATGTAACTTCGGAATGTATTATTCTATGTATCTTATATATTGTAACCCGATGTTTATTCCGGGATGTCTCTATTATGTGTTTGAGTCATGTGGTCATGCCCCGATGTTTCGATCGGGAGGATTAATAATGTAATCAAGTCATATCAAGTCATTAGGTAAGTCCCCACAGTTTCGGGGCACTTGAGTTATTATACACTAATTAAGGTGTAGGCTCGAGTAGTAATTATTAGTTTGAGCCTACGTGTGAAAAGGAAATTCAAGTGAACGGATGAATATAAATAGAGAGTGAGAGTCTCTCTATTTATCACTTGTGAAATACATCACTTGCTCTCTCAAGTGTGGCGCACTTTTGGAGAAGGAAATTTTGGGCCTAGACAGAAGACAGAAGACCACTGCTATTTTGGGAGATCTCTTACTGTTTTGGTGTTGATTCTATCTTAGAGGAAGTTGCGGGGTTTTCTCCTTTATGGTTTCCCCGAGGAAAACTCTTTGTGTCTCTTGTCTCTTGTGATGTGCTTATGTTTTATTGCTGTGCTTGTTATTCTCTCAGTGAAAAGATCCTAAGATCATAATGCTAGCTTAATGTGATGAAAAACTAACAGATTCAATACGTCAAGGTTGTGATGAAAAACTAACAGATTCAATATCTGGTCTCGTGTTCGTCAGGTACATCAACGACCGAGTCATCTAACGATACATCGTAGCATCAATCGACTCTGACGAAGCATCACTCAATAGCTTCAGGTTCGATGCCATAGGTGTAGCCATAGCCTTGCAGTCCATCATCCCAAACCTATTTAGGATCTCTACTGCATACTTCCCTTGTCCAGGGAAGATTTAATTTGTACTCTACCACACCTCTATACCTAGAACAGTAGTGCATCGACACATAACAGGAGCATCACCTCTTGTGATGTGCTTATGTTTTATTGTTGTGCTTGTTATTCTCTCAGTGAAAAGATCATAAGATCATAATGCTAGCATAATGTGATGAAAAACTAACAGATCGAAAGATGATCCAGATCCAGTGATGATGTTTTATGTTGATCCAGATCTAGAGATGATCCAAATCTAGTGATGATGTTCTATGTTGATCCAGATCGAGAGATGATCCAAATCCAGTGAATATGACTTGAATATGAAGATGACTTGAAGACGAGATGATCCAGCTGATATAGAGAAGAAGACCAGTACTGAAAATTGTGTCGAAAGAATACCTTCCTAGTTAAGAGGGAGTGTTGATGTATATGTAACTTCGAAATGTATTCTTCTATGTATCTTATATATTGTAACCCGATGTTTATTCCGGGATGTCTCTATTATGTATTTGAGTCATGTGGTCATGCCCTGATGTTCCGATCGGGAGGATTAATAATGTAATCAAGTCATATCAAGTCATTAGGTAAGTCCCCACAGTTTCGGGGCACTTGAGTTATTATACACTAATTAAGGTGTAGGATCGAGTAGTAATTATTAGGTTGAGCCTATGTGTGAAAAGGCAATTCAAGTGAACGGATGAATATAAATAGAGAGTGAGAGTCTCTCTATTTATCACTTGTGAAATACATCACTTTCTCTCTCAAGTGTGGCGCACTTTTGGAGAAGGAAATTTTGGGCCTAGACAGAAGACAGAAGACCATTGCTGTTTTGGGAGATCTCTTACTATTTTGGTGTTGATTCTATCTTAGAGGAAGTTGTGGGGTTTTCTCCTTTATGGTTTCCCCGAGGAAAAATATTTGTGTCTCTTGTCTCTTGTGATGTGCTTATGTTTTATTGCTGTGCTTGTTATTCTCTCAGTGAAAATATCCTAAGATCATAATGCTAGATTAATGTGATGAAAAACTAATGGGCCTAGAAATAATTATGATTCAATACGTCTAGAGTACACTAAAATAAGTTAGTGTCTTAAACACATTAACAGATTCCTCGATGACCATGGAGAAACTTATCTAAGAAACATCCCCGCTTCCCTGAAATCCATGAGTTAAAGTGAAACGTTATATCATTGACATGACATCTTCTAAGATCGATTTGAGAAAAAATGAACAAAACCATAAATATTTTCAAGTTTATCTTGTTGATGTATATGTAACTTCGGAATGTATTCTTCTATGTATCTTATATATTGTAACCCGATGTTTATTCTGGGATGTCTCTATTATGTATTTGAGTCATGTGGTCATGCCCCGATGTTCCAATCGAGAGGATTAATAATGTAATCAAGTCATATCAAGTCATTAGGTAAGTCCCCATAGTTTCGAGGCACTTGAGTTATTATACACTAATTAAGGTGTAGGCTCGAGTAGTAATTATTAGGTTGAGCCTATGTGTGAAAAGGCAATTCAAGTGAACGGATGAATATAAATAGAGAGTGAGTCTCTCTATTTATCACTTGTGAAATACATCACTTGCTCTCTCAAGTGTGGCGCACTTTTGGAGACAGGAAATTTTGGGCCATGTCATGGAGACACCCCTCCATGTTTGCATACCATAAAACCCCTTTAATATATCCACCATATATGATGTTAAATATAAACATCATATTCCAATTTTCCTTAGGGATATTCAACATGATCCAATGATTTAATTCATGTGATTTGATGAAAAGAACACACAAAGTATCATTTATCAATTATGAATCAACCCTAGAAATAATTATGATTCAATACGTCTAGAGTAAACTAAAAGAAGTTAGTGTCTTAAACACATTAACAGATTCCTCGATGACCATGGAAAAACTTATCTAAGAAACATCCCCGCTTCCCTGAAATCCATGACTTAAAGTGAAAAGTTATATCATTGACATGACATCTTCTAAGATCGATTTGAGAAAAAATGAACAAAACCATAAATATTTTCAAGTTTATCTTTCCAATCACCTAGTTGTCAAAGGACTTCCTTATCTTTCCAATTCCATCAACTCTGGAAGATAGACTAAAACATTATGCAACAAAAATTTATGGAATCTAGGAATTTTGAGCCTGATGGAACCAATTCCCTTTTGTTGGAGGACGGATGTTTCTACAAAATATACTATTCCATATACATTGTCATTTAGTACTTCAAAATAGTATTTTTCTAAATTTCATGTGGGATTTTGCACCAATATAAAGCAGCTAAGTATCTTTGTATGATGAAAATGATGTGATTTCATTTTTTCCAATATTACAATGTGGAACAATACAATGAGGAAATTCAAGAGCTTTACTAGTCTCTTAGATTTTACCTTTGTCTTCTTTCTTCTGATTATGTATTTCTTTAATGGAATCCCAAAGGGCCCAACACTGATTTGCTTCAATTCCATTCTTCCCACAATTTTTACAGTTTAATACTGGTCTCTTTCTTGAGTTGTATATGTCACCCTTACCTATGAAGTTCCTTCTTCCTTGTCCTCTTTTTTCGTCCTCTCCCTTGGAAGAGTATTTTGAATGGTTCTTTTCTTTCTGAGAAAGAAAAAGGGTCTCTCCAGTGTGATTAATGGTATTCTTTCCAAAATATTTTTCTATTTTGTAATATTCTCCACCAATGTGTCAAAGGTGAGGTCCTTCATCTTGTCACTGGCTTGAAGCAATTTAGGGTAATGTGAATGTGTAGGATAGAGGATCTTGATGAAGGAAACAAGTGGAAGGATTGGTTGCATGATATCATCTTGGATCTTATGCATGATTTATATGATATTAGATGTAACAATCATGAGATTATTATCCTTCACTTCTAAATTGAACAACGTCAACATCATTTGAATTATCTCCATCTAAGAATGTGACTCAAACAAGTCTTCAATATTACCAAGGCATCGAAACATGATGTTCAAGGTAATATGTGTTGACTCAATTATTCACTTACTATTGCAGTGATCATTTCCAATTCCTTTTTGTCTCTAGTCTACCATATAGCTAGTTATTTATGTATTTCTGGTGGTTTTGGGTCATATTTTAAGGCTTGACCAACTTCTGTTTGAATGGTTTCTCCTTCAAGTATGGAATCTCATAATTCATTGTAGATGAATGTGGTATTAATCTTCCTTGAATATTCTAGATAGTTTTCTTTACTAGTGAGCAGTGCTCCAACTATAGTAGCCAATGAATGCATCTGTTGGTAATTTACTTAACCTGCAAATAAATACTATTTTGGGAGAATAAGAGAAGGTGCATGTCTAAGTCTCTGCCACCTTATTTACAATAAATTTCTAAGTTTGCAATCAATTTTCAATATATTTTCTTATGACATGATAAAAAACAATAAGTATTAATACTTTATGTAATACAAAGTAAAGTTATAAATTGGGGTTCAAAATAATTTAATACATAAAGGATCACTCTTGAAACTAGAAATATCATAGATTTTAATTGCAAACATAGTAAAACTTCAAACTATATGAAAAACAAAACTTCAACGCTTCAATGCACACGTTATTACAAGACTTTAATGCAAAGGTTATTACTAGAGTTCAATGTACCATAGAGTAAACCAATTCACCAACAATTGTAGAATAGTCTCACACCCCAAATAAATTACACACCAGAAATTGTAGTCACACTATGTTGCAACAATGTTTATTTGCATTTCACAACACCAGAGAGAGCACTCACAAGAAATCCTTTCAACTTCCATGTGACAATTGTGAAGTAAAAGAGGTAGCTCCATGCCTCAACTATTTTCATGGTCCATGTGGAATCAACGCATTTTAAGTGGAATGGTATCCACATATAGGTTTTCTAGTCTAGTGAGAGATTGTTAGGGTTATGAGAAATAAGCTCATTCTTCAGTTAGAAAAGATTACCTTCATAACTATAAACCATCAATCAATTGTAGGAATAAATAAAAACCTTCATTCAACCAAAAATTGCAGAGATGATCTTTTGAATAGTCTTCACAAGAAATACATTGCAATAGTCATCATTGCACTAGCATGGATCATGAGGGGGGGTTTATGAGATGTGTTCTATAAATTGCAGTGGTAGGAGATATGCAGAGGAAATGACATGCAATTGTATATTTGCATGCAATACTAAGTATGTAGACTTGGAGAGTAGAGAATGGCATACTTTCAAGAAGATAAGATTTATTGAATAGATTTATATTGATCCTCTTCTCTCATACCTACTACATAGAATAAATCTCAAATGATAATTTGTATTGATCATGGATTACATATTTGTACAATAGATATGGTTGTTAATATTCCTATTCCAACATGTTCATTAGAGTAAATAGACTCTTCATATTCTTGCTTTTATTTATTTACATCAGTTACAAATCTCTAATCCATTCGCTTAGATTTCTAATAGTTACGCCATCAATCAAAAGTTAGTTTAGGTAACTTACCTTCAAGGGTCACTAGTTCACTTTCATCTATTGAATTTTGATCCAATTTTCAATCCTTGATAATTATTTACAATTATTGTTCAAACATTTATTTCATTGCATAATCAATATTCACCTGCAGTAAAAATAAAACAAGGATCACTGAAAGATAACCATGCATAAGAGACACAAATATTTTACCTTGGGAAACTCAAATGAGAGAAAACCCAAAAAACTTTCTCAGAAGAAATCAATCCAATTCAAGTACAATACTAAACATGAATTTGAACCCTAGAACATGAGAGGCTTTCTCTCCTTCACAAGAAACCCTAGTTAAGGTAGATAATATTCCAAGAGAGATAAGAGAATACGATAACCCCAAAATTATGCTTCTTTCCTTTGTTAGGCCTTCCTTGGAGGTGCACACTTGAAGAGAGAAGAATACGTGATGTTGTTGTCTGTCAAATGAAGTGTGAGAACACTTTTATTTTTATTCTTTAGTTGAATTGATTTTCACTCTTGAGGGAAACTTGTACTTTTCTCTTCTAGGTCCAAGTTTAACCCTTTTACTAGGGTAGTTGTGCTCTTTATTTCCTTCAAATTTCTTTGGGAATTCTTTAATGGTTTTTTCTTAACTTATTTGGTTATTTCTTCATGATAGAATTTTTTTCCTCATTGATTCCCAACTCCTTGCATGTCAATCACATTCTTTTGTAGAGATCTAATATTGATTTGGCCATACTCTAAGAATTCTCGGCCACTTCTTAGAGCCAATTTCAAAAACAAAATTAGATTATATTTTCTAATACGTAAGGGAATAAAGTCCCCTATGGAATACATAAGTCAACTCACTCTATTAAAATATATCACTCCATCATGATCACTCCCACATAGAACATGCAATTGTGACTTCTAGCATTCTGACACTCATAGTCAATCCACACTCATAGTCAATCCACATGACTAGATAATGTCTAAGAATTTGAGCCTAAATACACATAGTCCATTCACATGACTAATTAGGGATATAAATGAGGTATTCTATACCAACCATTGGTTAATACACAAATGGAAAATATGGGAGAATGGCCTTCATAATTTTTTCCCGATGATGGAACCATGGAGAACATAGACACTCCCTCTCAGTTTGGGAGACATTATGCACCACCCCATGTGGAAATTGAACCCAAGTGATAGAACAATTGCACTCACAAAATTGCTAATCAAACATGCAAATTTACACACAAAGGAGACTGAAATTGGAGCATAACACTAATATGTATTGAATAAGTGTACAATAGCCAACATTATGAATTAATAGGCTGCTGCAATATATAATTACATGAGAGATTCGAATGCATAAGGATGCCATTCTAAATAGTCAAAAAGTAGGCTTACTAAATCTAGTCAAATCCCCCATAGGTGCATAAAGCAATTTCCAAATATACCTAGAGGCTCACGAATTGGCAAATTCAAGTAGCAAAGATAATAAGTGATGGAAAGAAAATGCATACATGCTTTTATTAGGAGAAAAGAATGGAGGATGATGAGGGGAAAAAACAAGTCAACTACACCTAGTATTACTTTCCCTTTTGCCATAATTCTCAATAAAGCAGGAAACTTAGCAAAAAAAAGAAGACATGCACTAGGGAGGATATGGAATAAAGAAGATATGCTAAATATGGATTCCATCAGGTTTTCCAAGCACTCCATGACTGATTTTTATCAAGTTTGACTTCTAGGACATGTGGAAGACAACTTGCATAGAGTGGAATATTGGAAACTAGGAAAATAAGACAAAAATGGATTAATTAATGTCTAAGGTAGATAACTATGGGTTGATTATTCTAACACCCCCCCTTAAGCCTGAATTTATGAGCAAATATCAGAAAAATATAGGGCCTAGCAACAAGGATTAGTCACCCTTTACATACTGCATGTCCATTTAACCAAGGAAAGAGGCAAAAACCCAGTGGGAAAATCCTCCCTTAAACATGGGCAGTAAAAAAAAAATTGAAAATCTTGTCATCAATCATGATTCACAACATGATAAGCGATCCCCAACAGTGATTTGAGATTTCTGAATGTCTTCTCACAAAAAACTTTGGTGAAGATGTCTGCTACTTGTGCTGAAGATGCACAGAAGAGTAGGTGAATGGTGCCATGATGCACAAGCTGTCTGATGTAGTGCATATGGATCTCAATGTGTTTGGTTCTCTGTCTCTGAACTAGATCATTCCAGATTCGAATGGTGCTCTGATTATCACAATAGATAATAGTTGAAAACTCTGATTCGAAGCCACACTCACCAAGTATCCCCTGCAACCATAAACATTGAGTTGCTACATTTACAACTCCTCTTTACTATGTGTCTGTAGATGAGAGTGCTATGGCACTCTGTTTCTTACTTGACCAGCTGATTGGTCCTTTAAAAAGCATGAACACATATCCTGATGTTGACTTTCGATCTGTGTTGTCACCTGCCCAATCACTATCAGTAAACCCAATCAAATCAAGATTAGATTTTTCTTTGTAGAAGATTCCATGAGTTCTTGTTCCCTGAACAAAGTTAAGGATCCTTTTGGCTGCTCTCCAATGAATCTCATGAGGCTGATCCATGTATCCTGAGGCCACACTTATTGCATAAGAAATATCAAGTTGAGTGTGTGTAAGGTACATAAAACTATGGAAATTGAACCCAGTGTTAGAACAATTACACTCACATCAATTGCCAATTACACATTCAAAATTACTCACAAAAGAGACTGAATATGGATCTAAACACTAAACTATATTGAATAAGTGTACAATAGCCAACCCTGTGAAGTCATAGGCTCCCACAACAAATAATTACATGAGGGATTCGAATGCATGAAGTTTCCATTCGAATCTAGTCAAAAGCAGGCTTACTAAATCTAAGCAAATCCCTCGTAGGTGCATAAAGCAGTTTCCAAAACTATCTAGGAGCTCACGAATTGGAAAAATCAATTAGGAAAGACAATAGTGGATGGAAGGACAACTCATACATTCTTTTCATAGGATAAAAGAGTGGAGGATGTGGAGGACAAAAAACAAGTTAACTTCACCTAGTCAAACTTTCCCAATTGCCTTAAAACACTGAAAAAGCAGGCAATAAAGCAAAAAAAGCAGATAGGGAGGCCAAGAATAAAGAAGATTTGATTCCAGGAGGTTTCCCAAGCACTCCATGACTCAAAATTAGCAATTCTTACCACTATGGATGTGTATATGACAACTTGCATAAGGTGGAATATGGAAACTAGGCAAATAAGACAAAAATGGATTAATTAATGTCTAAGGTAGCTAACTATGGGTTGATTATTCTAACAACCCCCCTTAAGCATGACTTATGAGTAATATATTAGAAAATTATAGGGCCTAGAAATAAGGCTTAGTCACCCTTTACATACTACATGTCCATTTAACCAAGGAAAGAGGCAAAAACCTAGTGGGAAAATCCTCCCTTAAACATGGACTGTAAAACAAAATTTGGAAATATTGTCATCACTCATGCTTCATAGCATGATCAGCAATCCCCAGCAATGATTTGAGATTTCTGAATGTCTTCTCACAAAAACCTTTGGTGAAGATATCAGCTACTTGTTCTAAAGATGAACAGAAGAGTAGGTGAATGGTGCCATCATGCACAAGCTGTTTGATGTAGTGCATATGGATCTCAATGTGTTTGGTTCTCTGCTTCTGAACTAGATCATTACATATTCGAATGGTACTCTAATTATCACAGAAGATAGTAGTTGAGTATTCTGATTCGAAGCCACACTCTCCAAGTAACCCCTGCAACCATAAACATTGAGTTGTTGCATTTACAACTCCTCTGTACTCTGCTTCTATAGATGAGAGTGCAATGGCACTCTGTTTCTTGCTTGACCAGCTGATTGGCCCTTCTGCAAGCATGAACACATATCCTGATGTTGAATTTTGATCTGTGTTGTCACTTTCCCAATCACTGTCAGTAAACCCAATCAAATCAAGATCAGATTTAGCTTTATAGAATATCCCATGTGTCCTTGTTCCCTGAACAAAGTTAAGGATCCTTTTGGCTTCTTTCCAATGAATCTCATGAGGCTGATACATGTATCTAGAAGCCACACTTACTGCATAAGAAATATCAGGTCTAGTATGTGTAAGATACAACAAACATCCAATCAATTTCCTATACAGTGTATTGTTTACCATAGGTGAAGAATCAACTTCTTCAAGCTTCACTCCTGAAAGGAAAGGAGTCTTGCTTCGCTTGCAATCCTTCATTTTGAATTTGTTCAGAAAATCCAAGGCATACTTGGACTGGTGCACCTTGATTCCAGCTTTGGTTTGAGCAATCTCAAGCCCCAAGAATTGGCTCAATAGCCCCAAATCTGTCATGGAGAAGGCTTGGTTCATTGCACCCTTCAAGGAAGCAATTTCAACCTTTGAGCTTCCTGTAATGAGAAGGTCATCAACATATAAAACAATGATAATTAATGAACCATTAATAATCTTCAAATATACATTTGGATCTGATTTTCATCGAACAAAATTTAGTGATAGAAAAAAACTATCAATCTTGGCATACAAAGCCCTGGGGGCTTACTTAAGCCCATACAATGACTTCTTTATTCTGCACACAAGAGATGGGTTAGTAGAAAATACTTGAGGCTGCTGCATGTATATCTCTTCAGTGAGATCTCCATTGAGGAAGGCACACTTTACATCCATGTGATGTACCTTTCATTGCTTTGAAGCTGCAATGGCTAAGGCTAGCCTGATGGAGTCCATCTTTGCCACTGGTGCAAAGGTCTCATTGTAGTCTATGCCATGAACCTGTGAGTAGCCCTTGGTTTCCAATATGTCCTTTTAATTCATAGGTGAACCATCAGAAGAAAATTTGGTCTTGTACACCCACTTACACTGAAATAGCTTCCTCCCCGGGGGAAGATCAACCAGCTCCCAAGTGTTGCTCTTCTGGAGTGAGCTGAACTCTTCCTTCATGGCTGATTGACATCTTGGATCTCCTGTTGCATATTCATATGTCTGAGGATCTGATTCCAACATTAGATAGCATTTCTCAGCAAACATAGGATCTTTCATGCATAGAGCACTCTCAAATTGAGATCTAGTCCTCCTAGGGTCATTAGGATTTCCAGGTAGCTCTCCAGCTGCATGAATGGTATTGGCTGTCTATTTTGTCCTTGTAGGGATGTTAGGATATGCAATAAAATCATCACTATTATACATATCAGATTCAGCATGTTCAACTATCTCTTCACTTACATTCAGAGGTTCTAGTGGTGAAGAAGATTCTCCAACTTCCACTGCTGCTAGGGGTTCTTCTTGAAACTAAACACACCTTTCAATGAAGGATTTTTTTGTGTTAAAATTGATCAAATTGTACCCTTTTGAATATTCAGAGTACCCAAAAAATAGACACTCTTGGATTTGGGGCTGCAAAGCCTTTCTCTTTTTTGTTGGAATTCTAGCCCAAGCCCTTGAGCCAAAACTCCTGAAATGGGTCACATCTGGATTTTGCCCACTCCATGCTTCGAAAGGAGTCATACCATCAAGATGTTTATGAGGCACCCTATTCTGGATATAGGCTGCATATTTTATAGCTTCAGCCCAGTACTTTGGTGGCAAAGCCTTAGCCTCCATCATGCATGTTGCCATCTCTTTCAGTGATTTGTTCTTCCTCTCAACAACACCATTCTGCTGTGGTGTGTAAGGGATAGAATGCTACATCTGAATACCTGCATCTGCACAATATTGAATAAACTCAGACTTGAAATACTCACCACCATTGTCAGATCTGAGGACCTTGATTTTCCTCCCAGACTGGTTTTCAACCAAAGCCTTAAAGACTTTGAAGAGGCCAAAAACTTCAGACTTGTGTTTCAGGAAGTAAACCTAGCAATACCTGGAAAAGTCATATATGAAATTCAATGCATATTTGGCCTGACTCATGGACATATGAGGGAATGGGCCAGCAACATCATTGTGGATCAACTCAAGAGGTGCAGAGGTTCTCTCATGACTAGCTCTCTCAAATTTATGCTCTGGGTGTTTTCCTAGGATGAAACCTTGACAGACTCCTTTGGAAAATTTTATCTTGGGTAACCCTATGACCATTTCTTTTTCACTAAGATAAGAAAGATACTTGTAATTTAGGTTGCCAAATATTTCATGCCAAATATTGCTTTCCTCATTAGCATGAATCAGAAGAGTAGAGGGGTTTGAGTAGGGTAGGAAGTGTGAGAACATGTATACCTTCGAAGTATGATTTGCAACTCCTTTTGCAATGACTTTACCACTTGAGATCTCTATGATCTCTACTTCATCAGGGCAGAATATGACCTTCTTTGGAGACCCTGTGTGGATCATATGATACACTCATAAGAGGTTAGAGGCAAGACCTGGAACATACAACACATTGTTGAACTTACCATGATCAAGATCAATCATCCCTTTGCCCAAACTTTCAGTGAGAGAGTCATATCCCAGTACTATTGGTGGACCTTCCGGCATGTCAAGTGAGGTGAATGCCTCCTTGGTTGAAACCATATGTCTTGAAGCTCCAGAATTAATGATGAAACTAGGTGAGCTTGATGTGCCAGCAACCAATGCATGAACTCTCTCTCAGTCTTCTAAACTTGATCCTCCTTCCCTCTTCTTTGAGCTGTCTGGAAGGGAGATGCCATTCTTCTCTAGGAGTTGGGTCAGCATGTCTATTTGCTTCTTCATGTAGGATCTCTC